>CAJNDS010001043.1:0-39266 GCA_905221605.1 Symbiodinium natans
CGTGATTGGCCACATCAACTTTCCATTGCAAAAGCAGGGCTGAAAGGTAGAAACTTCATGAAGAGCAAATTTCACCAGTTTCATCCATAATTTAATTGCAACGTATGCTGCTGTAGTTCAATCTTTGAAAGTAAGTTGAAGCAACATATGCTTTTATTATCGCTCCAGTCCGATCCTTCTGGTCATGGGCTGTGGCGGCTCATCGGAGAAGGCCCCCGCACTTTTGCCCGAACTGTTGTGGGTTATACTTTTGAGTGATGTTGGGAGTGGCTCATCGGAAGGCGCAAGCTTGGTTTGGTTCTGGTTCCCTCGTTTTTGGGGTTGTCGTGGGGGATCTCTCCTCGGGCTCGTGTGAGGGCAGGACGCGGAATTCCTAAACCCTAAACCCTCAACCCGAAACCCTGAACCCTAAACCCTAAACCTTAAACCCTAAACCCTAAACCCTAAATCCTAAACCCTAAACCCTAAATCCTAAACCCTCAACCCTAAACCCTCAACCCTAAACCTCAACCCCTAAACCCTAAACCCTAAACCTTAAACCCTAAACCAGATGCCGAGAGGTGGCGAAACAAACTCAGGGATCTCGTAGAGCTCAGTCTTCATGAAGCTGCGGTAGTGAGCTTCGTTGGCAAAATGGTCCTTGGCACTGACAAGGCGTCGCGTCATGTCAGGTGTGGGGTTTGTCGTTGTCAATTCCTTCTCTTACCCTAAACATCCCCCCTAAACCTTACATATATTTATATGTATAGATATCTGTGTATATATGTATAATGTATATATATATATATATATGTATATATATCTAATGTATATATGTATATATATATGTATATATATATGTGAGAGGGACCTTTTGGGTCCATTTCACGTATATCACTTGTATGAGGAATTTAATTTATTTACATATTAATTTCTTTAATTTCTTTAGTTTCTGGGGCTCTCTTAGGGAAATAAATGAAATTAAAGAAATTAATTAATTTCTTTAATTTCTTTAATTTCTGGGCCTCTCTGTGCGAAATTAAAGAAATTAAAGAAATTAATTAATTTCATTAATTTCTTTAATTTCCGGGCCTCTCTGTGAGAAATTAAAGAAATTAAAGAAACTAAATAATTTCATTAATTTCTTTAATTTCTGGGCCTCTCTGTGCGAAATTAAAGAAATTAAAGAAATTAATTAATTTCTTTAATTTCATTAATTTCATTAATTTCTTTAATTTATTTTAATTAGTCCCGTGAGCCGGGGGGGGGGCCCCAATTAATTTCTTTTATTTCTTTAATTTCTGGGCCTCTCTGTGAGAAATTAAAGAAATTAAAGAAATTAATTCCGGTAGCCCTTCGGGCTTGCGAGACTAATTAAAAGAAATTAATGAAATTAAAGAAATTAAAGAAATTAAAGAACTTAATGAAATTAATTAATTTCTTTAATTTCTTTAATTTCTGGGCCTCTCTGTGAGAAATTAAAGAAATTAAAGAAATTAATTAATTTCATTAATTTCTTTAATTTCAGGGCCTCTCTGTGAGAAATTAAAGAAATTAAAGAAATTAATTAATTTCATTAATTTCTTTAATTTCTGGGCCTCTCTGTGCGAAATTAAAGAAATTAAAGAAATTAATTAATTTCTTTAATTTCATTAATTTCATTAATTTCTTTAATTTATTTTAAGTAGTCCCGTGAGCCGGGGGGCCCCCCCCAATTAATTTCTTTAATTTCTTTAATTTCTGGGCCTCTCTGTGAGAAATTAAAGAAATTAAAGAAATTACTTAATTTCATTAATTTCTTTAATTTCTGGGCCTCTCTGTGAGAAATTAAAGAAATTAAAGAAATTAAAGAAATTAAAGAAATTAAAGAAATTAAAGAAATTAAAGAAATTAATTAATTTCATTAATTTCTTTAATTTCTGGGCCTCTCTGTGCGAAATTAAAGAAATTAAAGAAATTAATCAATTTGTTTAATTTCATTAATTTCATTAATTTCTTTAATTTATTTTAATTAGTCCCGTGAGCCGGGGGGGCTACCCCAATTAATTTCTTTGATTTCTGGGCTTCTCTGTGAGAAATTAAAGAAATTAAATACATTAATTCTGGTAGTCCTTCGGGCTTGCGAGACTAATTAAAAGAAATTAATGAAATTAAAGAAATTAAAGAAATTAGTGAAATTAATTAATTTCTTTAATTTCTTTAATTTCTGGGCCTCTCTATGAGAAATTAAAGAAATTAAAGAAATTAATTAATTTCATTAATTTCTTTAATTTCTGGGCCTCCCTGTGCGAAATTAAAGAAATTAAAGAAATCAATCAATTTCATTAATTTCTTTAATTTCTGGGCCTCTCTGTGCGAAATTAAAGAAATTAAAGAAATTAATTAATTTCTTTAATTTCATTAATTTCATTAATTTCTTTAATTTATTTTAATTAGTCCCGTGAGCCGGGGGGGCTACCCCAATTAGTTTCTTTAATTTCTTTAATTTCTGTGCCTCTCTGTGAGAAATTAAAGAAATTAAAGAAATTAATTCCGGTAGCCCTTCGGGCTTGCGAGACTAATTAAAAGAAATTAAAGAAATTAAAGAAATTACAGAAATTAATGAAATTAATTAATTTCTTTAATTTCTTTAATTTCTGGGCCTCTCTGTGAGAAATTAAAGAAATTAAAGAAATTAATTAATTTCATTAATTTCTTTAATTTCTGGGCCTCTCTGTGCGAAATTAAAGAAATTAATTAATTTCTTTAATTTCTTTAATTTCATTAATTTCTTTAATTTCTTTAATTTATTTTAATTAGTCCCGTGAGCCGGGGGGGCTCCCCCAATTAATTTCTTTAATTTCTTTAATTTCTGGGCCTCTCTGTGAGAAATTAAAGAAATTAAAGAAATTAATTCCGGTAGCCCTTCGGGCTTGCGAGACTAATTAAAAGAAATTAAAGAAATTAAAGAAATTAATGAAATTAATTAATTTCTTTAATTTCTTTAATTTCTGTGAGAAATTAAAGAAATTAAAGAAATTAATTAATGTCATTAATTTCTTTAATTTCTGGGCCTCTCTGTGAGAAATTAAAGAAATTAAAGAAATTAATTAATTTCATTAATTTCTTTAATTTCTGGGCCTCTCTGTGCGAAATTAAAGAAATTAAAGAAATTAATTAATTTCTTTAATTTCATTAATTTCATTAATTTCTTTAATTTATTTTAAGTAGTCCCGTGAGCCGGGGGGGGGCCCCAATTAATTTCATTAATTTCTTTAATTTCTGGGCCTCTCTGTGCGAAATTAAAGAAATTAATGAAATTAATTAATTTCTTTAATTTCATTAATTTCTTTAATTTATTTTAATTAGTCCCGTGAGCCGGGGGGGCTCCCCCAATTAATTTCTTTAATTTCTTTAATTTCTGGGCCTCACTGTGAGAAATTAAAGAAATTAAAGAAATTAATTCCGGTAGCCCTTCGGGCTTGCGAGACTAATTAAAAGAAATTAATGAAATTAAAGAAATTAAAGAAATTAATGAAATTAATTAATTTCTTTAATTTCTTGAATTTCTGGGCCTCTCTGTGAGAAATTAAAGAAATTAAAGAAATTAATTAATTTCATTAATTTCTTTAATTTCTGGGCCTCCCTATGAGAAATTAAAGAAATTAAAGAAATTAATTAATTTCATTAATTTCTTTAATTTCTGGGCCTATCTGTGCGAAATTAAAGAAATTAAAGAAATTAATTAATTTCTTTAATTTCATTAATTTCATTAATTTCTTTAATTTATTTTAATTAGTCCCGTGAGCCGGGGGGGGCCCCCCAATTAATTTCTTTAATTTCTTTAATTTCTGGGCCTCTCTGTGAGAAATTAAAGCAATTAAAGAAATTAATTCCGGTAGCCCTTCGGGCTTGCGAGACTAATTAAAAGAAATTAATGAAATTAAAGAAATTAAAGAAATTAAAGAAATTAAAGAAATTAATGAAATTAATTAATTTCTTGAATATCTTGAATTTCTGGGCCTCTCTGTGAGAAATTAAAGAAATTAAAGAAATTCAAGAAATTAATTAATTTCTTTAATTTCATTAATTTCATTAATTTCTTTAATTTATTTTAATTAGTCCCGTGAGCCGGGGGGGCTACCCCAATTAATTTCTTTAATTTCTTTAATTTCTGGGCCTCTCTGTGAGAAATTAAAGAAATTAAAGAAATTAATTCAGGTAGCCCTTCGGGCTTGCGAGACTAATTAAAAGTAATTAAAGAAATTAAAGAAATTAAAGAAATTAATGAAATTAATTAATTTCTTTAATTTCTTTAATTTCTGGGCCTCTCTGTGAGAAATTAAAGAAATTAAAGAAATTAATAATTTCATTAATTTCTTTAATTTCCGGGCCTCTCTGTGAGAAATTAAAGAAATTAAAGAAATTAAATAATTTCATTAATTTCTTTAATTTCTGGGCCTCTCTGTGCGAAATTAAAGAAATTAAAGAAATTAATTAATTTCTTTAATTTCATTAATTTCATTAATTTCTTTAATTTATTTTAATTAGTCCCGTGAGCCGGGGGGGGGGCCCCAATTAATTTCTTTTATTTCTTTAATTTCTGGGCCTCTCTGTGAGAAATTAAAGAAATTAAAGAAATTAATTCCGGTAGCCCTTCGGGCTTGCGAGACTAATTAAAAGAAATTAATGAAATTAATTAATTTCTTGAATTTCTTGAATTTCTGGGCCTCTCTGTGAGAAATTAAAGAAATTAAAGAAATTAATCAATTTCATTAATTTCTTTAATTTCTGGGCCTCTCTGTGCGAAATTAAAGAAATTAAAGAAATTAGTTAATTTCTTTAATTTCATTAATTTCATAAATTTCTTTAATAAAATTTCCCTGATGTTTCCCTGTTGCGCTTTTTTTTGGCCCCGATTGTTTCAGGGAAGTTTTCCCTTGAAACCCCTGTGTAGTGCTAGAATTTCCCCTCGAATCCCTTTAAGGCTTCGTGTATCTGTACCGCGTTCCCTTTTCTATTCCCTTACTTTCGTGCTGAAACCATCGCCCTTTCTTTCCCTTAATTTCCCCAGTCATCCCTTAAAGAAAGGGACGCCTTCAAGATGTAGGAAGGATTTTTCATATAGTTGTGTGTACAATGGCTTGGTACTAGCGCTCTAATTTTCAAGAAGCTGTTTTGCAAGTAATGTGTGTCACGAGTTTGCTACGTTCATAGGCAGACGATGTAAATACACCCTCTCTAAACAAACCATTTCCCCTAAACCCTGAACCCTAAACTCTAAACCCTAAACGCTCAAAGACTCCTACGGCCTCCAGGCCCTCTAAGAATCCCAAGTTCTCTAAGACTCCCAAGCCCCCTACACTTCCTAAGGCCCCGAAGCTCCCCAGGCCCCCTGAGCCCGCCAAGCCTCCTTAAGTCCCGTAAGCTCCTAAGCTGTCGAAGCCCCCTTACTCCCTAAACAATTTCGCAGAGCAAGCAGACAGCAAGTGAAGTTCATACAGTTCAAGTCCGTTTACTTCAGATCTATTGAATGCCAATGAAGTGTATAGAGTTGACCACAAGTGCATGACATTCAACTCAACACACTTGAGTGCCATGCAGTTCGAGTGCATACACGTCCAGTATACAAGTGCAGTATACAAGTGAGTATGCAACCATATAAGTGCATACACTTAAGTGCATACACTTGTCCAAGTGCATACAGTTCGAGCGCACAGAGTCAAGTGCATAGACTCAACGCACCGCAAATCGATGCTTTCGGGCCAATCGTCTTCTAGTTTAAATTAGTCCCGTGAGCCGGGTGGGCTCCCCCAATTAATTTCTTTAATTTCTTTAATTTCTGGGTCTCTCTGTGAGAAATTAAAGAAATTAAAGAAATAAAAAAGAAATTGAAGAAATTAATTCAGGCAGCCGTTCGGGCTTGCGAGACTAATTAAACGAAATTACAGAAAGTAAAGAAATTCAAGAAATTGAGGGAGTTAAAGAAATTAAAGGTTTTCAGAAATTCAAACAATAAAGAAATCAAAGAAATTAAAGAAATTAATGAAATTCATGAAACTAATTCCGGCAGCTGTTCGGGCTTGCGAGATTAATGAAAACAAATTAAAGAAATTCACAATTCATTAATTTCCGTAACTTCTTCCTGTCTGTGAGAAAAACAAGAAATGCAAGAAGTTAATTCCGGTAGTCGTTCGGGCTTACCAAAAGCAAAGGAGAATCACGTCCCATTGAAAGATAGACGAGTTGTGTCTTTGTACGTTGCGAGGTGGGGGAGCTCTTTCACAAGAGGTAGGTAGAGGACTTTCTCATATCCGGCAAAGAGATAGAGACGATCTTTCATGACCCGCTACGAGATAGAGGAGCCTCTTTCATGTAAAGGGTAGGAAACGGTAGAGCTGCGAGCTCGTCTACCCATTGACGGGAAATGAGCAAGACAGGACATTAGAGTGCTCTTGTAGCTTGTATGAGTGAATTCTTGTCATTGAAAAAGGGGAGCTCTTTCGCAAGCGGTAAAGTAGAGAACTCTCTCATTTGCTGGAAAGTCTTTCATGACCTATTGCGAGATAAAGAAGCTCTGCCACGTAGAAGGTAGCAAACGGTAGAGCTGAGACGCTGAGAGCTCCTCTACCTAGGGACCTAGTGACGGGGAACCAAAAGGATAGGATATGAGAGAGCTCTCCTGAAGGAGTTCTTCAATCTCTGACTAGGAGATGAATGAGCTCCTGTCTCTTCTCATACGTAATGACAGACAGGAAATGAACGATGCCCTCGAGCTTTTAACGCATCAAGAAAAAGCTCCTCTATCCCCTACAAGAGTGGGAGAGAGGGAAGCCCTCTCTGACCTATTAGGAGATAGAAGAGCTTGCTCATTGCAAAATATCAAGAGGAGGAGCTCTTGCAGAAGTCATGACCTGTTAGGAACCAGAGGAGATAGAAGAGCTTGCTCATTGCAAAAGGGGAAGCGGAGGAGCACTTGCAGAAGAGGCAAGGAGCTCCTTCACTTGCTACAAAGACACAGAGGAGCTTTCAGACGACGTATATTCAGAGATAGCGAAATTCGATCACGTAGAGATAGAGACTCTCTTAATAGAGACTAATGAGTTATGTCATGTCTCATTTATCGGACAGAGAATGGCCCAGGGCGACCTTCAAAACTCTTCATTGATAGAGAAGCTATTTCGGAAAACAAACATGGTGGAGAACTCTCTCATTCCTGCAATGTGATACAGGAGGTCTCTCGTGACCTCTTGTGAGATAGAGACCGGTTGCATCAGGGAAGTTTTCCCTGGAAACCCTTTGCTATTCCCTTACTTTGGTGCTGAAACCATCACGTTCTTGTTCCTTAATGCCCCAGTAAACCCTTGGAGAAAGAGGTGTTTTCAAGATGTGGTGGGGTATCTCATGTAGGAATGTACAATGGTTAGACACTAGCGCTCTTGCTTTCAAGAAGCAGTCTTGCAAGTAATGGCTCTGGGTTATGTCACGGGTTTGTTACGGTAATAGGCAGACTACACAAATACACCCTCCATTAAATTCCCGTAGCCCTATAAACCCTACACCCTGCACGCGAATCCTGAGCCCCCTAAGACTCCTATGCCCCCTACGATGAGATATAGTTCATGGGAGAGCTCTTATACCGTTTATGAATGCCTTCTTCTATCTTTGAGATGAAAGAGCTCCTCTATCTTCTCATAGGAAATGAAAGAGATCCTGCATATGAAAAGAAAAGACCCTTCGAGAAAAGTTAAAGAATGGTAACGAATCCATGTCATCAATCTTTTCATGCGTAATGAGAGCGCTCCACACTCTTAATGGGACATGAAAGAGCTCCTCCATTTCTTTGAAATCAAAACCTTGCTTTCTCCCTGAGTGACAAAGATCTCTTGGAAATGAGAGATCTCTGCTACCACTTTCGAAAAAATGAGCTCCTATATCTCGGAGTCGGAAAGATAAAGATGTGAAAAGGAGCCCTCCCAAACCTACGAGGCGCCAGAGCACCCGCCCGCAGCTTTTCAAGCAGGAGAAAGGCTCTTTCGTAAGGGGCGGAGGAGCTCTGTCATTCCCTCAACCAGAGGGAGGGGAGCCCTCTCATGACCTATTCAAGAGAGAGGAGATAGAAGAGCTTGCTCATTGCTCTTTAGGATGCGGAGGAGCTTTTGCACAAGAGGCAAGGAGCTCTTTTACTTCTACAAACGCATAGAAGAGCGTTTAGATGACCTGTTACGAAATAGAATAAATGCTGTCTCACGTAAGCGAGAGAGACTGATGAGTTATGCGACGCTCCATTTCAGGGATAGGCCTTCGAAACCTTCAATTAGGGTTGATCTCTCGCAAAAAGGTAAAAGAGCTATGTCATTTCCTACGAAGCGATAAGCAGCCTAGAGACAATCGGCTTCTCTCATGTTTGCTTCATGGATAGAGAAGCTTTTCTCAACCAAAACCAAAGAGACGGATCATGTCCCATTGAAAGATAGACGAGTTCTGTCTTTGTACGTTACGAGGTGGGGGAGCTCTTTCACAAGAGGTAGGTAGAGGACTCTCTCATGTCCGGCAAAGAGATAGAGACGATCTTTCATGACCCGCTACGAGATAGAGAGCCTCTTTCATGTAAAGGGTAAGATATAGAAGAGCTGTGAGCTCCTTTACCTATCGACGGGAACTCTTATAGCTTTCATGAATGAGTTCTTGCCAGTGAACAAAGGGAGCTCTTTCACAAAGGGTAGATAGAGACCTCTCTCATTTCCTGTAAAAGAAAGAGGAGGTCTCTCACGACCTGATTATTGCGAGATAGAGAAGCTATGTCATATAAAGATAAGAAATGGTAGAGCTGAGGACTCCTCTGCCTAGTGACGGGAAATCAGTTAGATAGGACATGAGAGAACTTTCATACATTTCTTATGAATGAGTTCTTCAATCTCTGAATAGAAAATGAATGAGCTCCTGTGTCTTCGCATACGAAATGACAGTGTGGAAATGAGCTGTCTCATGACCTGTTAGGAAACAGAGGAGATAAAGAGCTTGCTCATTGCAAAAGAGGAAGCGGAGGGCTCTTGCAGAAGAGGCAAGGAGCTCCTTCACTTGCTGCAAAGATACAGAGGAGCTTTCAGATGACCTATTCAGAGATAGCGAAACTCGATCACGTAAACGATAGAGATTGAAAAGTTATGTCATGCCCCATTTCAGGGATAGAGAATGGCCTTCCAGACTTTCATTTCGAATAAAGGAGAGATCTGTCACAGAAAGGTAGAAGAGCTATTCATTTCTTATTATATCACGGGTAGACAAGCTTTTTCTCAAATACAAACAAAAAACCTGGCTCATGCACCATTGAAAGATAGACGAGTTCTGTCACTCTCGATCACAAGGTGGAGGAGCTCTTTCACACGAGGTAGGTAGAGCACTCTCTCTTTTCTTGCAAAGAGATAGAGAAGATCTGTCATGACTCCATGAACCGTTACGAGATAGAGAAGCCTCTTTCATGTAAAGGATAGGTCATGGTAGAGCTGAGAGCTCCCCTGCCTAGTGATGGCAAACGAGAAATAGGAACCAAAGGAGATAGAAGAGGTTGCTCATTGCAAAATAGGAAGCGGAGGAGCTATTGCAGAAGAGGCAAGCAGCTCCTTCACTTGCTGCGCAGACACAAAGGAGCTTTCAGATGACCTGTTCAGAGATAGCGAAACTCTCTCACGTAAACGATAGAGACTGATGAGTTGTGTCCCCATTCAAGGGATAGAGAATGGCCTTCCAAACTTTCATTTCGGGTAAAGAAGAGATCTGTCGCAAAAAGGTAGAAGAGCTATGTCATTTCTTATGCATCGATAAACGGCTACTCGCATGATTTCTTCATCGATAGAGAAGCAGCTATTTCTGAATAGAAATTCACAATGGAGCTGTCTCATGTCCCAGTGAAAGATAGACGAGTTGTGGCATTTGATTTTGAGGTGAAGGAGCTCTTTCACAAGAGGTAGGTAGAGGACTCTCTAATGTTCTGCAAAGAGATAGAGACAATCTTTCTTGACCCGCTACGAGATAGAGGAGCCTCTTCCATGTAAAGGGTAGGATGTGGTAGAGCTGTGAGCTCCTCTACCTATCGACGGGAAATTAACAAGAAAGTACATTCGAGAGCTCTTACAGCTTCTATGAATGAGTTCTTGTGATTGAACAAAGGGAGCTCTTTCACAAAAGGTAGATAGAGACCTCTCTCATTTCCTGCAAAAGAAAGAGGAGGTCTCTCATGACCTATTGCGAGATAGAGAAGCTATGTCATATAAAAGATACGAAATGGTAGAGCTGAGCGCTGGTGACGGCAAATGAACTAGGTAGGACATGAGAGAGCTCTTATACATTGTATGAGAGATTTCTTATATCTATATCTCTTGTGAACGAGTTCTTCAATCTCTGACTAGGAGATGAATGAGCTCCTGTATCTTCTCATACGAAATGACAGAATGGATATAAATGATGTCCTCTAGCTGTTAACGCAACATGAAAAAACCTCCTCTATCCCCTAAAAGAGAAGGAGAGAGGGAAGCCCGCTCATGACCTATTAGGAACCAGAGGAGATAAAAGAGCTTGCTCATTGCAAAATAGGAAGCGGAGGGCTCTTGCAGAAGAGGCAAGGAGCTCCTTCACTTGCTGCAAAGATACAGAGGAGCTTTCAGATGACCTATTCAGAGATAGCGAAACTCTATCACGTAAACGATAGCGAGTGATGCGTTATGTCATGTCCCATTTGATGGACAGAGAATGGCCCAGAGTGGCCTTCAAAACTCTTCATTGATAGAGAAGCTGCGAAGCTATTTCTGAAAATCGACATAGAAGAGAACTCTCTCATTTCCTGCAGCGTGAAAAAGGAGGTCTCTCATGACCTATTGCGAGATAGAGAAATTTCAGGTAAGAGTTAGGTAATGGTAGAGCTGGGCACGCCTCTGCCTCTTGACGAGAAATGAGCTCGTGTATACTTCATGAATGCGTTCTTCTATCTCTCAGATGAAAGAGCTCCTCGATCCTTCTTATAGGGCATGAAAGAAATCCTGTGTTCGAACTGAAAAGACCCTTTGATAAGCAAAAGAAAAAGGGAAACGAATCGATGCCTTCTATCTTTTAGTGCAGAGCTTCTCACTTCTAACGACATGATAGAGCTCCTCTATTTTCTTGGAAATGAAACAGCTTGCGTTCTCTCCTGAGTGAAAGATGTCTCTGTCGTGGAAATGAGATCTCCTCTATGTTTCTAAGAAATGAGATAGCTCACCTCTACCTCGTAATCGGAAATGAGAGAGCCCTTCGCCCCTCTTCAGGCTATGAAACAACTTGTCTATCTCTTACTTCAAAGTGTGCTAGAGCTACATGGCTGCACTTGCTGGCGCCGGTGCACACACAGACCAAACCTTCACTATTACTGTTACTACTACTAATACTATTACTAGTATTATTACTATTCCTATTCCTATTACTATTACTAGTACTATTATTATTCCTATTACAATTACGGTCAGTATTATTATACTCATAATAATATTAAAATTATTATTATTATTGCACTACTACTGAAAGAAGAACCAGCCGTGAAATAGACCCTAAAGGTCTCGGCCACATATATATATATATGCTCGCCGCCCCCCCAAGACCACACCTCTCGCACGAAAATCAAGTGGGAGACGCCAAATCCAGCGGAGAATCCAAAAAATCCAGATTTCTGAGGATTTATCATTCGAAGAAAATCCAAAAATCAACAACTCCAGAATTCCAACCTTTTTGGGCCTCCTAAATTCCAAAATCCCAGATTCAAAATTCCAGAATTCCAACTTTTTTCGGCCTCCTAATTCCAAAAATCCAAAATCAGGAATTCTGGAATTCATTCCAGCATTCCAGAATTCCAGGATTCCAGAATTTGGAATTCTGGAATTGGGGGGCCGAAAAAAGTTGGAGTTCTGGAATTTTGGAATTCTGGAATTAATTCCAGAATTCAAAAATCTGGAAATCTGGAACTGGGTGGCCCGGAAAAGTTGGAATCCTGGAATTCTGGAACTTGCTCAAAAGTTTTAACTCTAAAGGCGCTGAAGGTATACATGCTCGGACCTTAGGTTTATGAACCATTAAACCCTATAGGGTTTACAGGTTTAGGGTTTCTTTCATCGTTTAAGCCCTATCGGGTTTGAACCCTGTAGGGTTTACAGGTTTCGGGGTTAACGTTTAGGCATTGCCTCTGGAGTAGAACCTTACAACCCTGAAGGGCTTGAGGCTTAAATCCCAAACTTTAAATCCCGTATGTTTGCAGGGCTTGCCTCCTGTCAGAATCAAAAACCTTAACCCTAAATCCTTTAAAATCAATACCCTCAAACCCCATAAGGCCCAAAAAAGGCTCAAAGGTTTTAACCCTAAGGGCGCTGAAGGTATACATGCCCGGACCTTAGGTTTATGAACCCATTAAAACCTATGGGGTTTAGACGTCTAGGGTTCTTGTCAGGGCTTATCTCGAAAACCCTACGACGTGAGGGTTTAGCCCTAAAGAGCTTAAACCCCCCATCATGTATGTATACAGTGTATATGTGCTGTACATTAAAAAGAAGGGAAGGATGGTAAACCTCCAAACCTAAAAGCATTCGAGCGCATAAGATGATGCGAAGAAATCATTTACTGAAATCACTTCCCCCATTTATTAAAATACCCCCTTAATTATAGAAACGCATTCCGGAAAATCCTGCCGAAACCATCCCCGCATTTTGAACCATTCCGAATGGGGAGGTGGGGTTAAGCCGTGAACCCTGAAGGATATTTATAGAATGGTTCTAAATCTCAGGGTATTACATGTGGTTGTACATCTCGATAGAAGAGATGATCTGATATAGCATGCTACAGAAACTGTGCTGTTATGCCTTAATATAGCGAGGGTTTAAGGTGGTTTTGAGTTGAAGGAGTACGTTAAGCCAGAAGGTTTTGCTTAGATAGAAAAACAGATATATTTTTTTGTTCAGAATGTCTCAGGTGGTTCGGGAAGGGAAAAAGCGTAGAAACCTTTAAGCTTGCCGCTCCCTAGCTCTTAGACCACGAGGGCTTTTCTCCATTGGCCCAGAGTCTGACAAAGATTTTCAACTCTTCTGCGAAGGACGACCAAAGGATAATTTTGCGAACTCATATAGGACTGAGTTATGAAGTATATGGCAAACGCTAATAGTAATTATCACAAAAATCTACACAAAACATGTTCTTTTGAAAAAACTGCGTATACGAAAAACCCATTGTTTTTCATGCAAATCTTATAAAAAACACGAAAAAACAAGTTCTGTCTAAAAACGATAATATCTGTCAAACCGGAATCCGGTCAGTAGCTTTTGCTCAGAACACACAAGTCGTATACAAGGAATAAGGATCAAGTGCAGAGTAAGAAAGCAAAAAGCACTGCAAATACGGAGGTTTTCTAGCAGTCAATAACGCTGTAACAAGGTTTTCTAGCAGTCAATAACGCTGTAACAGATAAAATATGTAAGTATGTACAGTATATACATAGTAAGTGTGATCTTGGGGGGGGGTGACCCCATATATATATATATACATACATATATATATATATGGTACCTTTTGAGGAAACCTACTTAAACCTCCAAATCTTTTCGTGGGACCAAACCTACACCCTAAACCCTCTCATGGAATCCTTGCCTGGTGCGAGAGTGAGCGTCCAAACCCTATCAACCCTACAAACCCTATGAACCCTCTAAACCCCCAAAGCCTTCTGTAGGACCCTAAACCCTAAACCCTAAACCCTAAACCCTAAACCCTAAACCCTAAAACCTAAACCCTAAACCCTAAACCCTAAACCCTCTCAACCCTCTAAACCCTCTAAACCCTCAAAGCCTGGGACTTCTAAAAGCGACTCAGACGTTTTGGCCTCACAGGTCGCCTCCGGGGCGCCGCGCTTCGAGGCGCATGAACTCCTAGGTTGGGTGTTTCTGGGCTTTTTTCATAGCTGATGGGGTTTAGGGTTTAGGGTTTAGGGTTTAGGGTTTAGGGTTTAGGGTTTAGGGGTTTTATGGGGATTTATGGGGATTGTTTGATTATTTGGGTTCCCTATAGTTTATGGGGTTTATGGCTGGGGATTATGGTTGTCAGCTGACATGCAGAGTCTGGCTTTTTACAGGAATGGGGATTATGGTTCTTGATGAGGGTATCCTAGGTCATAGGGTTTAGGGTTTATGTTTCTTGTTTGTTTATGGGCATTGTGGTTATTAGGGTTTCCTGGTTTATAGGGTTTAAGAGTTTAGGGTTTAGGGTTTATAGGGCTTAGGGTTTAGGGTTTGCAGTTTTAATGGGGATTATGGTTATCAGGATTTCCAAGGTTTAGGGTTCAGAGGTTTGAGTTTAGGGTTTAGGTTTTTGGGTGTAGGCTTGGGGTGTATGAGAATTATGGTTATTGGGGCTTCCTAGGTTTAGGGATTGGGGTTTAGGGTTTATGGGGGTTATGGTTTAGGATTCCCTAGGTTTCCTGTAGATTCTTAGCACTTCTGCTATAAGATGCTACAGTAAAGGTTCGGGGCTCTTGGAGTTCGATTGGAAAGTCGCGCTGGGGATATCTAATCGTTGCCTCCTCGTCTAGGCTTTGAATTCTGCCTTGCGCTTTGTCGTTGCTGTCTTATCGCTGTTTGTTCCCCTTGACGGGGTTCGTGGCGGGAGCGTGGCTTCGAGGTCCTGTCTCCACGTCATTCAGAGTCGTGCCCTCGTCGTGGGGGAAATCGCGCCGTGCCTTTGTGCCATGTCTGACGCATGCATTCGGGTTCCTGGACCCTCGCTACATACGTTTCTTTTTGTCCCCCCATTGGTGGGCAGTTAGCCACTTTTTCAAAGCTACCAAGCCATCCTTCCCAGCTGAAGCTGGGGTAACGGTTTCTTTGTGGGTTAGAGGGCGATCGCTGGGTTAGGTAACCCTTAGGTTTCCTAGTTGCCGAAGTTTTGCAGACCCAGATGTTGGGTACCCTTCGTTTCTGCACGAGGGGTTCGAGCCTGTCCACATCCACAATCGACTGAAGCAGTCAGACTTATGCGCGACAAGAAGCCGGGTCAGTTCCTCGGTGCTCCAAGCATCCGAGAGAGCTTCAAAGCCCCTGGATATCATGTTTATCCTGCCCATACTATAATACTATAATACTATAATACTATAATACTAGAATACTATAATACTATAATACTATAATACTATAATACTATAATACTATAATACTACAATACTATAATACTATAATACTATAATACTATAATACTATAATCAGATATCACCAAACTTCCTCACACCTTGCCCCCGCCCCTCACACACACCCCGGGAGTGAAGAAGCCAAGCCCCTACATTCACTAGTTTTCCCTTGTTGAGAATTCCCCCCCCCCCCCCCCCCCTATCAAATTGAAACACAACAAATTGAGAAACTTGAGAGGCGAAGCCCCTTGCGTTTGTGAATTTGGCTTTTTAGCCCCCCCTACCAGCTATATGCGAACTAATAATTTTAGGCCCCGCTTGCTTGACGAAGCGCTACGTTTCTTATACAGCAGTTTCTCATGCAGCAAGTTCACTGTATGGTGATGTAATGTATAACCCGACTTAGGGTGCTTGTTGCTCTGCTGATAACTATCACAGTAGTGTCTTCTAACTAGACAGATTCGGTTGGCAGAGTCATTTCGCGATCCTGCGCATGAGGATGAGGTGACAGGGTTCATTCTGCGATTGGTCTCGTCGTAGCGTGCTGTGCTTGTAGAAAGTGCGTGCTCGGCCTGCGTTCCAAGGTCTAGGCGGGCTTCAGCTGAAAAAGCCATGCTCTTCACTACCATTCCTTTCCAACCCAGACGAACTCCTTTGGTTTGGATGGCTGTTGATTGCTAAGCTGCGAACGGCTGGCTGCGTTCCTGTTTTGACTTTTTTGTTCACGAAGCCTTTGTTCTTCTCTTGCAGGTGTTTAGTGTTAGGGGTTCACTTCTCAACGCGAAGTGGGCTCCGAGTAGGAGGCTTCCCGCCAGGCTCTCTTGAAGAAGCTGCGGAGCGACACGGCGGAGTCTGAGCTGAGCTGCCAGAAGGAGCCCCTGACTTCCGCCGACCTCCAGGCCGGGAGCAACCTAGACCGTAAACCCTAAACCCTAAACCCTAAACCCTAAACCCTAAACCCTAAACCCTAAACCCTAAACCCTAAACCCTAAACCCTAAACCCTAAACCCTAAACCCTAAACCCTAAACCCTAAACCCTAAACCCTAAACCGTTCTAACATTCCCACGCCGCTTCTGGGGCGCTCCGGGGACTGAGCTCCCTTCCCAAGTTCGAAGGTCAGGGCTTTGCGGTTGTAGGGGCGCCCCCCCCCCCTTGATTCCCAGATCTGGTGTCCGGTACAGCTCAAGAAAAGGCACTGGCAGACATCCTGGCAGAGAACCTTCTGCTCGTGAAGATCGATCTGAGGGAATGTGGAGTTGACGTCGCTGGTGCGCAGGCACTGGGCGCAGCGCTGAAGCTCAACAAGACACTCAAAGAGCTTGACCTTCGCTGGAATGCGGACATCGGCGACGAGGGCTGCAAGGCCGTGCCGTTAATTACTTGTGTGAGGAATACATGATTTTCTGCCGGTTCAAGCTTTTTGCTGTTGTCTTTTGCACGTTCGGAGTCCCTAACGGTTCTTGTAGAAGTACGAGTTTCAGAGAACCGGGATCATGACGTTGACTTGTCGCAAGCTAGTTTTTGTCAGCGCTCTGCAGACCACAGCTCTGGACTCGTACTCAGCAGCACCACATACCTGGATGCTTGAAATCTGGAAATGACGCGTTTTTGAGGGGGTGGTTTCGTTGCGCCCCACATTTCTTGAACTGCTGATTGGAGAAATGTGGGGTGCAACGAATCTGTCCCCAAATAGCGCTTTTCCAAATCAGCAGTACAAGGCATGTGGGATGCCAGCGAAAGTTTACATTGCGCTTTTTCCAAAACAGCAGTTCAAGAAATGTGGGGTGCAATGAAATTGTCCCCAAATTGCGACTGTTCCAAATCAGCAGATCCAGAAATGCGGGACCAACGCATGTGAAACTTGAGATTCGGGCCAGGCAGTTGCTTTCGGGGCCAGCGCATGTGCAACTTGAAACCCAGATTCGGACCAGGCAGTTGCTTTCGGGGCCAGCGCATGTGCAACTTGAAACTCAGATTCGGGCCAGGCAGTTGCTTTCAGGGCCGGCGCATGTGGACAAAAATATCGAGTCAGATTTCCCCCCTAAAAAACAGATCTCCGAAGCAACTTGAAACCTGTCGAAAGGCCTTGGCCGAGGGCCTCGCCGAGAACCGAAGCCTCGAGAGGATCGACCTGGGCGGCTGCAGAATCGCAACCGCCGGCGCCCAGGCGAGGGACGGGGGACAAACCCCAGTAGCCCTAAGGCCATGAGCAAACCCTAAGCCTAAACCCTAAGCCCTAAGCATGTACAGACCTTATAAGCCCTAAACCCTGCATAAGCCCTATGCCTATAACCCTAGTAATCTTACTGTAATTAAGCCCTCGGAAAACAGCACACCAAAAAAAACACGCTCTTCAGGCTTTGGGCACGGCGCTGAAAGCGAACGGGACGTTGAAAGACCTTTATCTCGGCTACAACGACGCCCTCGGCGCAGAGGGTTGCGAGGTCGGGGGACGTACGCCACCTCAGCTCAACCATAAACCCGAATCCTATAAGCCCAAAAACCCCTATAAATCTGCCCTAAACCCTATAAACCTTGAGCTTTATATAGACCCCCTACCAGACCTCATTTTTTGGTTAAGTCTTGCGGAAAACTCTTCCGCACCTTCAGGGTCAAAGAACCTGCCAACAAGGAGGCTGAGGCGTCACAAAGGGCCCAGAGCGCAGATGCCCATTCTGTACATCTCATCTCCTTCTGGTCGGAGGGTCGCCAAAACTCCCACCAGCCATTCCCAAACCCGAACAACCCAGTCACAGAAGCTACAAGAAGCTACAGGTAGGATATGAAGACATCCAGTTCAAGAACAAGAAGATAGATCAACAAAAGCGAAAAACAAGCAGCTGCAAAAAGTGACAAGAACAACTTCAGTAACTTCAGCGTTTTCAGGCCTTGGCGGAGGGCATCTTGCGGAATGTCGGGCTGGTGGAGGTGAATCTGAAGTGGTGTGACGTCCCGGAAGTCTGCGAGAAGGCGAGGGATGAAGATGGTGTGGGATGCAGTGCTTCTTTTGGGGTTCCCGAAGCAAATAGAGTAAAAAAAAGCGACATCGGGAATGCTTGTGGAGGTGAGCGTTGGGAGTGGGTCGAGATCGAGGGGTTTGGGCAGGCTTTGGCGGCGGCGGCGGAAGGCAACCCCACGCTTCAGCTGCTCCAGGTGCGATCTTGAGAACCCGACAGAACCCTGAGCAAGCTCTGGCCTTCACGGCGTCTCGCGGCGGCGGCGCGTGTTTCACCACTGTTTGTCGCAGATTTTTGTAGCCCAAGACGGGTTGGGATCTGTCGAACTGTCATACCCCAGGCATGTGAGTGGTGAAAAATCCCTGAACATCAGAAAAAGAGCGCGGGGTCCGAAACTTTCTTTAGTTACTTGTAGGCGCACCTGGGGCTCTGATTGTCGAGGTTCCAGCACATCGTGCTCCGGAAAGTTGCTGATATTGGGATCTTTGAACGGATTTGGCGCGTAGAAGAAGGGGATTGTGCAACATGGGGCCGATCGTAAAAGGGAAGAGGCTTGTGCGGGGCTAGTAAATCATGTATAAATCTTAAGAGCCCTCATATGTCTACATGCTCCTCAAGAAATATTTTTCAATCCGCCAACCATATGTGCCACCGTGAGAGGAGCCTTTGCGCGCCTGTTGCGGCTCCGGCTCAAGCTCTTTTTCGTCGTAGCGGACACACTGTCGAGTCTTCCGCTGCTCTATACTCCGTTCACTATGAAGCTATTTCTTTGGCCTTGGGCCATGTTTTGGCCTCGGGCTCAGCCGCTTGCAGCGCTCCATTTACGTATGTGTAAATCATGTAAATCTGTATATGCGCACGTATGCATATCAATGTACTATGTTGTGTCTTTCTGCACTGTGGTAGATATGTGGTGTGTTGATGTAAGTTTGTATACAGCGTTGAAAGCATATATGTATGTACTTGTGCACGTGTATGTATATACTAGCTCTGCAAATGTGTACATTCATACTGGTTTTCTTGCAGATGTATGTACATATGTATGTATGCATGTATTATGTAATTATGGATGTACATATGTATGTGAGCACGTATGTGTGGTTGTGTATGTACATCTACATTGGTGCATATGTGTTCATGCGTAATTATTCGTGTGTACATGTGGGCATGTACACATAAAGGTCATAATTGTGTATATCTACGTCTACATTCGCATACCCATTCATCTGAACAGGGCGATCATCCCCCTTGCGGCGGCAATGAAGCTATCGCAGGCAGGCCGTTGTGTCCCCAAGTGTCGCGAAAGGTGCTATTTGTTGCAAGGGCAAAGCTGGCATTGTCCATTGTAGGTTGTTTATCCTTCTGCAGGAGTCGAACTCGTCCATCTCGGCAGCTACCATCCAGCTGCACGCAGAGCAAAGCTCCACCGATCATGCAGATGTGGATATGCAACAAGCCTTGTTCGCCCGTTCTTCGCGAATGTCTTCGCGTGAGCGTGGTCATGCCTCCGATGAAGATCTTGGTGAAAGTGAGGAGCTCGACGCCGCCGTGTCGGCCAAGTTTTTCGGGGATGTCTTCAACACCTTCGCAGGCGTTGCCAATGCTCTGGCCGATGCAGGCATGTGGGTTGCATCCAGGAATCCAATCAAGGGTTGCACTCCAAAAATTGTCCCCCCAAGAAATCTCAGGCATGACAGTGGGCTCGGCGGTCGCCAACGCCGTCACCGTGGTAGGAAGTCGCGTCATCGAAGCCCCCACCATGCGGATCAGCGACTTCGACGACACGATGACAGACCTCGTCAACGATGTGGGAAGCCAAGCCTCGCAAGTCCTTGATGTGACAGCAACAACAACAAGGCAGCTTGCCCAAAAAAGCGCAAGAATGACGATCCGTCTTGCAGAGACGACCCTGGAGCATGCGAAGAAGACGGCTGAGCAAGGAGCAAAGGTGGCCACCGCGGTTGGGAACGCCATCGCAAATGCTGCGGTGGCCTTCGGAAACGAGGTTGCCAAGGTTGGGCCTCTGGTTGTGGGGATGTCGCAAACGGTTTGGAACCAAGTGAAGAGTTTCATCAACTGCGCGCGGCTCTCCACGTCAGTGTCCCTTTGCCACGTGCTGATCGGGA
This sequence comes from Symbiodinium natans, assembly GCA_905221605.1. NCBI lineage: Eukaryota > Dinophyceae > Suessiales > Symbiodiniaceae > Symbiodinium > Symbiodinium natans. The sequence continues at coordinate 20,227 of CAJNDS010001043.1, forward strand.
AAGAGTGTGATTGCAATGCTGGGAGCTACGTCAGGTTTACGTCCAGCCAGATGGAGGTGCGGTGCAAATTCTCGAGAACCTCGGAGTTTGCTGCGGGCGTGGGGATCAGAACGACCAGTGCTAAGACCAAAACGCCAAATGTTCTTCCGGGAAGTGATTACGAGCAAGCTTTCAAGACGGTCGATCAGGTCATGAAATCACACGACATCATGAAAGAGCCTCGCACTAACTCCCGTGAGCTCAATGTCTTTGAAGCTTCTTTGTCGCGACAGGTGATGCCATCAGGGCACCACCGTAAACCGTAAACCGTAAGTTCCTTGAAGCCTAAACACAAATTTTCAAGCATATAAAACTTTCAATAAACCGTAAACCTCAATCTTGAACCCTAAAGTCCTAAAGCCTAAGACCTAAAGCCCCAACCTTAAACCCTAAGCCCTAAACCTTAAGCCAATCCTGGGGCAAGCCAAGGATCCGAGAAAGGTAACCGAGGCGCCGAAAGCTTCATGTGAGGCCGGCCTCCATGTGGCCGTCGACGGGGTCTCCCAGTTCAGCCCAGATACTGGGCTCTTGCTGATCGACTTTTGCCATGTGGGGTTCAACAAAAACCCCACGCACTGGATTTCAGTAGCTGTCGTGTAAGAAACGATTAGAGGGAGCATCGTGAAGCAAGGGTTAGGGTGTCCTAAGACAAGACAGAAACGACAGGGCCGATAGGGTTCCCACACTCTGCGTTCCATGCGCCCGTTCCCTGAGTTGGCTCCCCACAGCAATCCCTGTGACTCCATTTCTTGTGCGATCCCTGTGACAGTTGACAAACGAGACAGGTCCGAAAGTGCCGACAGTTCTGCATGTTGCGACGCTCAAAAAAGGGGATCCCTGTGACCGTTGATCGGCAAACAAAACATAGAACCGAAAGAGACGACAGTTCTGCGTTTGGCGACACCCACCGCCCGCATCCCTGTGACTGTCAGCACTTTAAACGATAACAAGTAATAAACCAAACGATAGCGCTTTTAAGGATGCAATGTTTCGTAACGGGGTTTTATTGAACCCCATGTCGGTTGCCATTGAACAAACAATTGCATTGTCTACGTCGTTCGTATGCTGTTGCACCTAGAAGATTAGAAAAGAAAAGAACAAAAAAGGGACGCTCTCAACATGACTTCGCCTGCCCAAGTGCCCAGGATGTCACGGTCACTGTCCAGAACAACGGGTGGACAAAGCTCGCTGGCCGGCAAGGTCTTGTTGGTACGTCTAGTGCTCTACGGTAGCGTAGGGGGGCATCTTCAGTTCTCACTGCAGAAGCTCTAGCCCTGCGATGCCCCTGTGCCAAGACAGGTTCCAGGAGGTGCAGAGAGGTTTGGAAGCTTCGGTCTGGTCGTAGCAATGTGATGCCACTGCGCAGTTGGCGTGTGGTCCAGAATATAAAGAGCGTTATGCGACTGAGGATTGTGATCAGTGGCGAGATCCGGGCGTCCTACGACACTTACATCAAGGGGCAGGGCAGTTGCACTTACACGTACTGGAGGCACCTGCGCAAACCCAAGAAGAAGATGTTCTGCGCAGGGAAGTTTTGTTTCTCGGCTCGAATGCTGACGGGCAGTTTCAGGCGGAGTTGCATCTATGACTTGGTGTACTTAACATCATGTTACTTTCGAAGCTGCAGAAGGCATGACCAGAGGTAGTTCTCCTTTGAACATGAATCCATGCGTGTCCAAGTATGTGCAATGCCAATCCACTGAACACATGTATGCATGCTTGCATCAGTGTAAGTCGGGTCTTTCTTTGCTGTGTTGTGTGTGTGCAGTGCGCATGTATTCGACGTGTGTTTGGATGTATGTAGCCTGAAGGAAAGGAAAGGAAAGGGAAGGGAAGGGAAGGGAAGGGAGGAATGCAATGAATGAAACTCGCGCATTACGAGTATACGCCGCTCTATGGGGAATGCGTTGTTGCACGGGCGCATAGATGGACGCATCGGCGGGTGGGATGGGGTATGGTTTTACTTCCTTCTTCCTTTCATTCATGCTTTGCTTCTTCCTCGGGCGTACTTTTGTGACTTGCCAATGTGGGTATCCCTAAACCTTAAACCCTAAACCCTAAACCTATACCCTATAAACCCTAAACCCTAAACCGTGGCCTGAGGCCTCCTATTCGTGCTCCAGACGAAAGTGGAGCTGGTGGGAAAAGGATCTCTAACAGGAACTGTCGAGTTTTCCAACGAAGCGCGGTTCAGCGTATCCGCCACCGTCACGGTCGACAAGAATGGCAATTCTGAGGTCAGCGTGGAGACACCGGAAATGAGGCACCAGGCACGCAGCAGGGCTTTAAGGCTTTAGGGTTTAGGGCTTAGGGTGTTGAAATTTTCAGTGCGGTCGATTTGATCGTCCTAGCAGGCTTATAGGGTTTGGGGTTTTTGGGGCTTTAGGGTTTTTAGGGTTTTTAGGGTGCAAGTTGCCTCCGATGCTGGCGAGTTGCCCGAGGAGGAGGTCCAAATTGCGGCGAGCGCAGACGCCTCGGTGAGATTGAGTGTGGGCCCGGAGTTCATGGCGCCACGGCTGCAATGGGTTTTGGGGTTCAGGGTTTTAGGGTTTTAGGGTTTTAGGGTTTTAGGGTTTTAGGGTTTTAGGGTTTTAGGGTTTAGGGCTCAGGGTTTGAAACCCAAAGTTCAGGCTGTAGGATCCTTAGAATTGCAGGGACATAAACCGAAACCATACGCCCTAAACTTCCCTAAACCTCCCTATGCCTTAAACCCTGAAGCCATCCAACAGGTGTGGCCCTTACCTGGTATTCCTGTCACTTTCGCGCCCAAGCTCCATGCAGAAGCCAAAGCGAAGGGCACGATAACACACCCCGGGGCAGGCATGGTGTCGAAATCCGTGCTGATTCATGATGTGATATCTCTCCGTAGGCGGTTTCCTGTATTGTTTAGGTTGTTGGGTTTAGGACTTGGGGTGTTAATCGCACCATACCGTTAGCGTGCGCTTGGGCTAGAGAGAAAGAAGAGAGAGAGAGAGAGAGAGAGAGAGAGAGAGAGAGAGAGAAAGAGAGAGAGAGAGAGGGGGGGAGAGCGAGAGAGAGCGAGCGAGAGTAGAAGAAGAAGAAGGAGAAGAAACGAAAGCGAGCGAGCCAGGCGGGCAGGCAGACAGACAGAGGGGCACAAAACAACAAACAGTGGTGCTGGTGAATACATGTAGCCAGCATGCTGCACACATCGGTGCCGGATTGTTGGCACGTCCCTGAGGTTTGCTGCTGCAGGAGTCTGTGGAGTCGGCCCCATCACCATCCAACCAAAGCCTGGCTCTTCTGCACTCGCAAGATCTGGAAGAGGTGGCGGGGTTTAGGGTTTAGGATTTAGGGTTTAGGGTTTGGGGTTTAGGGTTTAGGGTTCTGTGGACCGTGTCCGAAGCACAAACCCTGAAAATGCAATCCTGGAAAACCAATTCTTGCACCTCAACCCTGGAAAACAGCCCATGTTCTCCTCCACAAGGCCTGTTCCGTCCGCCAACGTGTGTCCCACATTGGGAAGCAAACCCTGAGAGCCTCAGGAACATATATGCCCTGATGCGTAACCTCTAGTGGAAACCCTATATAGCCCTAAGCTTAATGCTCGAAGAACTCTCACTGGAAACATACCCTGAGACTTTTTGTCCTTCGCATCCAGAGCTTGCGTGTCGCATAGGAGTAGTAGGAGTACTAGGAGTAGTAGGAGTAGTAGGAGTAGTAGGAGTAGTAGGAGTAGTAGGAGTAGTAGGAGTAGAATCATTGCTTAGTAGTAGTCGTCTTCATGTTTGCAACCTGGCCCCAAGTATTAGGCTTCACCTTGTTGATCCACTTCACCCCGAAACCCTGACACCCTTGGCACAAACAACAGGCTTCATGCTTAGTAACACTCAAGCCCAAACCCAAAACCCAAAACCCTTAACCCTAAACCCTAAACTCTACCCTAAACCCTAAACCCTAAATTTCAGAGGAACGATCCGGCCCTGGGAGGATAGACATTCGTCACAACTCAAGCTGTGTGGTGCTGCAGCCGGAAGCTGAGCCTCCAGCATAGGGCCGATGGATTTAGGTTTTTTAGGGGTTGAGCAGGGTTTAGGAAAGGGGCTTTAGGGGTTTAAGGTAGTTGCAAGAAAAGTTTAGACCCTCGATGGCAAAACCAGGTTTAGGCAGGCAGGTTTGCACGAGCAGCTGGTGTGCAGAGGCTGCGGCCTTGTGTGAGGGTTGCATATAATTCACACAACAGCAGGTGTGGACAGACTTGTCTACGCCTGCATGTCGCATCATTCCCGATTTCAGTTGCAGGCGGATGTTACGCCTCAGGGCTTCAGACCCTGACGGTCGTCACTGCAAAGGGATGGCACAGCTTGTGTCCGAAAGCCAGCGTGGACATGGGCTCGAAACCCTAAACCCTAAACCCTAAACCCCAAACCCTAAACCCCAAACCCTAAACCCTAAACCCTAAGCCCTAAACCCGAAACCCTAAACCCTAAACCCTAAACCCGAAACCGTAAACCCTAAACCCTAAACCCTAAACGCTAAACCCTAAACCCAAAAACCCCTAATCGAGTGCCAGCCTTGCATCTTGCATCCGAAGGCCCTCAGTCTTTACGCGGACTTTGTCATCACCGGCTTCGGAATCCCGAAGTGGTTGAAGGATTTGTTACTTAGTAGCTGGCTGAGCACACTTGACACATTTTGGGATACTATAACCCCTTATAGAACTGAAAGTGTACACTTTTGGGTGGCTTATGAACTCAGCAACTCAGGTTAAACGATGACCTCCTCAAGGAGATGATCAAGGAAGGCATGAACAAAGGCAGCCATGGGCCATGGGGGTTTAGAGTTTTGGCCCTCCGAAGTTTGGGTGGGGATGTGGAGGGCGCTTGCAAAAAAATATCGGAATAAAAAGTGTTAAGCGTTCAAGGCAAGATGCACTCTTCAACTCGTTCCAGTGGCTCTTTGCTAGATGCCCGGAAAAAGGTGCAGAGGCGATGATCGACATGATTGCCGGTCCACTTAAGTGCATTCCCGGATCCAGCGCCGTCACGGAGCCCATCAAGGCAGCGGCGAGAAGGGCGGGAGATGCCCTGGCGAACCTTATTCCCGGCCTGGGCCTCAAGTGGCTCTTCAAGGCCCTGACGCTGCTACAGCCCCAGAAGCTGTTTTGCGAGGATGTCTGGAGGACGCCGAATGGCCACAGTGGTGAGAGGTCCTCTTGTGCACAGGAGATCGGGTGCAAGACGGCGGGCCGAGGCCCCCCGTCCGAGGAGGAGGTCGAACTTGTGCCGCCAGAGTACATTCGAAGTGCAGCACAACCGCTCAAAAACAGCGGCGCGTGCCACGATATTCCCATGGGCGACAAGTTTATCCAGCTTGGCAAGTTTCGAATTGCGGACATTGATGGGAGGCACCTATCAATCTCGCATCAGGACCCGAACATGTCAAGAGAGCGTGCTTTAGCATGAGAAGCTGATATGGCCCAAGCCCTAAACCCTAAACCCTGAACCCTGAACCCTAGCCCCTAATGTCCCAGTCTATGCTTGCACATACAGCTTGGGGGTCCATAGGCAGAATCACAACTGCAGACTATCGTTGATTATCTCTATAACACATGACTTCTGAGACAGATTCATAAGGACAGAGTACCTGCCAGAAAGAGTGGAAGAAAAGTAGAGAAATCTGGTGACCCGAGAGGTTAAGACAGAACAAACAAAGGTGTCTGTTTAATTGTAGGATACAGGTTTGCTGGTTAAATCTCGTGTAAAATCAACCTTGGCGGACTACAGTCTTCTTACCTTTACCAGTTGGGCTTACCTTTTTCTACGCCTGGTGTTTGTGCCTTTCTGCGGAAGACTGATAAAGGCACTGTGTCCAATGAGTGTCTCATAAAAACTAGAACCCTACATCTAAGATTTCGTCACGGGCCTCAAACACATGGAGCCGTTCACCCTAAACCCTAAACCCTTTTCCCCGTAACCGCATGCGAAACGGGTGGAGAAAGAACACCTAAACCCTAAACCCTAAATCCTAAACCCTAAACCCTTACTTCAGGACACCCACAAGGTTGCGGCGGTGTGGCGAGACGACGGAAGGGTCTTTTACGACCACAGAGGTGACTGGGGGAAATTCAACGCCTGGACTTCCGACAGGCTCGCAGCTGGCTTTAGGGTTCAGGGTAAAGTATAGGGTTTAGGATTTGGGGTTCAGGGTTTAGGGTTTAGGGTTTAGGGTTTAGGATTTGGGGTTCAGGGTTTGGGGTTTCGGGTTTAGGATTTCGGGTTTAGGGTTTAGGCGTAGCAAGTCCAAGCCTTTGGTTCTTCGGAGGTGTCGCTGAAGTGGTGATCCCTGACTTATGAGTCCAAAGGGTCCGTGCACCATTATTCGCCCCAAACCCTAGGCCCTAAATCTTCTAGTAACATGTGATCTCCCTGCAGTGCGTCTTGAGTGGACAGCTAGGCGGGTGGCCAAAAAATAGAACCTAAAACCTAAACCCTAAACCCTCTAAACCCTGGGGTTTAGGGTTTAGGGTTTCGGGTTTAGGGATGTTGAGGTTTCGGGTTTAAGCTTTAGGGCCCAGGGACCCTCCAAGGCCTCCAATTCCCTGAGGCCAATCAAAGCAGCCGGCGCATGCAGGCACATCCGCTTCGGCTACCAGTACATGCAGACTCTGGGCAAACTGGGATCCTGTTTAGAAACTGCGAGCATTTCGTGTAATATTTCGAAGAACGTGTTCGTCACTGCATGTACGTCTTTGGTAGTCTTCATGCCAGGTTTCGTGCTAGCAACAGCGGTTTCGTGTTTGCAACAGCGAACGTGATGGAAGGCCTCTCTGAGGTTACCACAATATATCAACATAGGGAGCAAAACCTTGTACTTGTTCCACATGCTTATGACAAGGCCTTGGTTGTGCCTTAGTTCCTCTTGAAACCCCTAACCCCTAAGCCCTGTGATCACCCTAAACCCTAAACCTTAAACCATAAACCCTACACCCTAAACCCTAAACCCTCAAGCCTAAACCCTAAACCCTAAACCTTAAACCCTAAACCCTAAACCCTAAACCCTGGCCCCAGGATTGGCAACTTCAGGCTCGGTGCGGTCGATGACAACCACTTCGCCGTCCAGCAGCATGCGCTGCAATTACACGTAGTGGTGATTTGGGAGGGTGTCACGCGGTTTGAAACCCGGACCCGGCCAACGTGGCCCAACAGTCGGCAACATGCCCTTTGAGCCCAACTTGAAACCCGGATCCGGCCAACAGTCGGCAACATGCCCTTGTTGAGCCCAGCTTGAAAGCTCAGCTTGAAACCCGGCATCAGAGCAGATGGGGTGCTAGCTGTTTACGATGAAAACCAAAAACCCTCTGCTGGTAACGTAATCGTGGCTCTATACGGGTTGTGAATGTGCCGTTGCGACCAGTAAAACACGTTCTCTAAAAGAGGTGGTTTAAGTAAATTGAGATGTTTATCCTTGTGCTGGCAATGTAATCGTGGTTCCATCAGGGTTGCCCTGCGACCAGCCCTCAAAACTTGTGTTTCATCGTGCACCATAGATCTTTCCCCTGCGACCAAACAGCTTGCGCCATAGCGCGAGCTATGTGGTCATCAGGGCGCAGATGGGGTGGAGCTCGAAGAGAGGGGACGTGCGACAAACTTGTAGGGCCCTCACCAAAGCCTACGAGCACAAATGGAGGGACATACGACAAACTTCTAAGGGATATGTTTTACTTCTACAGTGTTCTGATCTCAAAGCTTGGGTACGCTCGGCCCCCAACAAGCAGGATGCTAGTTGAACACGCTCGGTCCCCAAGACTTGGGTGCTATTTGAGTACGCTCGGTCCCGCGTTGGACACGTCCCCAAAACTTGGGTGCAATTTGAGTACGATTGGTCCCCAAAAGCAGGATGCGAGTTGACGCTAAACGACTCTCTGAAAACTTCAACCCTCGCACCCTGGGCCCTTCAAGCACTGGTTCTAGAGCTTTCAGGCCTAACCTCTAGAGGCCCTCACCCTGCGAGCACGAAGGGAGGGGACATGCGACAAACTTCTAGGGCCCTCTGTGACAAACCTCTAAGGGATACGGTTTTACTTCTACAGTGTTGTGACAGTGCAAACGTCAGGAACAACGTAGGATGTTTTTTGCGCTTGTGTAGAGCCTTTTCGCAGACGAAGCAAGGTTTGTACCCAACTCTTCTTGCTCTGCGGAAAGGCTACGCAGCCCCTGAAAATAGGTGGCTTAAGCAAATAGAGATGTTTACCCCTTGTGTGCTGGTAGCATAATCGCAGCTCCATAGGGTGTAGTTTGCACTTTCAGAACACTGAAGAAGTCAAAACATGTCCCTTAGAGGTTTGTCGTGTGTCCCCTCCCTTCGTGCTAGGGTTTGGTGAGGGCCCTAGAAGTTTGTCGCATGTTCCTTCGTGCTCGTAGGGTCAGGGCCCTGGAGGTTACTATTACCGTTTAAAAGTGCAGGCGGGTTCTGGGGCCGCCAGTACGTTACCAGCACTGGCTGTTGGAACTGCTTGAAAATGCAGGTGGGCCATAGGGTCACGATTACGCTACCGGCATAGGCTTTTGGGCTCAGAACACTTAGCCTCACTAGCCCTGAAAGTCTGTTTTAACGTGTTAAAACATCATTGATGTTTCCCGTGCGACCAAATAGCTCGCGGCATGGCGCGAGCTATGTGGTCATCAGGGCGCAGAAGGGCTGCTAGTTGCTTGCGACGTCACCCTACGAGCGCGAAGGGAGGGGACGTACGACAAACATCGAGGGCCCTCACCAAACTCTACCCAAACTTGGGTGCTATAGGAGTAAGCTCGGTCCCCCAAAAGCAGGATGCTATTGAACACGCTCGGTCCCCAAGACTTGGGTGCCGTTTGAGTACGCTTGGTCCCCCAAAAGCAGGATGCTAGTTGAACACGCTCGGTCCCCAAGACTTACAAGCGCAAGCGCCGACGATGGAAAACATCGAGAAAGCGTGCCCGGATTGGTTTCCGGGCATTTGGGAAATGCAAAGGTTTACCAAGAATCAAAAGATGTCGTCATGCCTCGGAGCCTGGCGCCTTGCAAGTTGGCCATTGTATGGGGGAGAGGGGGGGAGCTCTGGCGAGCTATTTGGTCATCAGGGCGCGGATGGGCTGCTAGTTGCTTACGATGACCCAAAAGCCTGTGCTGGTAACATAATCGTGGCTCTGTTAAGGGTTGTGAATGTGCCCTGCGACTAGCGAAGCACGTTCCTAAAGGAGGTGGTTTAGGTACATTGAGATGTTTGACTCCATAAGCGTTGTAAATATGCCCCTGTGACCAGCCCTGAAAACTTGTGAACGTGTTAAGCACCATGGATGTTTCCCTTGCGACCAAGCAGCTTGCGCCATTGCGAGAGCCATTTGGCAGGGCACAGATGGGGTGGAGTTTGAAGAGAGGGGACGTGCGACAAACTTGTAGGGCCCTAACCAAAACCTACGAGCACAAACGGAGGGACGTGCGACAAACCTCTAAGGATCTGTTTTTACTTCTACAGTGCTCTGATCCCAAAGATTCGGTGCTGTTTGAGTACACTCGTCCCCCAACAAGCAGGATGCTAGTTGAACACGCTCGGTCCCCAAGACTTGGGTGCCAATTGAGTACGCTCGGTCCTCAAAAAGCAGGATGCTAGTTGAACACGCTCGGTCCCCAAAACTTGAGTGCTATTTGAGTACATTCGGTCCCCAAACGGCAGGATGCTAGTTGAACACGCTCGCGCACACAAGGACCAGCCAAGAGCCTGTCTGAAACCTTCAAACGTTGAACTCTGGGCAACGCGCTATGGTTCTAGGGCTTTTGCGCCTAACTTCTAGGGGCCCTCACCCCATTAGCACGAAGGGAGGGGACAGGCGACAAACTTCTAGGGCCCTCACCAAACCTCACGAGCACAAAGGGAGGCGACATACGACCAACCTCTAAGGGATATGTTTTTAATTCTACAGTGTTCTGAAAGTGCAAACGTCAGGAACAACGTAGGATGTTTTTCCGCTTGTGTAGAGCCTTTTCGCAGAGCAAGCAGGGTTTGTACCCAACTCTTGTTGCTCAGTTAAAGGGCTCGCGGCCCTTTCACAAAGGTGGTTTAAGTAGATGTCAATCCCTTGTGTGCTGGTAACGTAATCGCGGCTCCATTGGGTGTACAAGCGCAAACATGCTATGTTTTCCATGCCGTTAAGCAGAAACATCTCCCTTAGAGGTTTGTCGTATGTCCCCTCCCTTCGTGCTAGGGTTTGGTGAGGGCCCTAGAAGCTTGTCGCATGTTCCTTCGTGCTCGTAGGGTGAGGGCCCTGTAGAACTCTTTTAAAGTGTAGGCGGGTTATGGGGCACGGGCTTTTGGAACCGTTTCAAAATGCAAGCGGGCTTCAGGGCCACGACTACGCTACCAGCACAGGCTCTTGTTAAAACACCATGGATGTTTCCCCTGCGACCAAATATCTCGCACCATGGCACGAGCTATTTGGTCATCTGGACGCAGATTTGCTAGTTGCTTATGATGTCACCCTACGAGCGCGAAGGGAGGGGACATACGACAAACTTCGAGGGCCGTCAGCAAACCCTACGAGCACAAAGAGAAGGGATATACAACAAACCTCGAACAGTTCACAAACCTCGAAGGGATGCGTTTTTACTTCTACAGTGTTGAACACGCTCAGTCTTTTCGCGCACACAAGGACCAACCAAGACGCCTGTCTGAAACCTTCAAACCTCGCACGCTGGGCCCTTCAAGCACGTTTCTAGGGGCTCTCACCCTACGAGCACGAAGGGAGCGGACAGGCGACAAACTTCTAGGGCCCTCACCAAACCTCACGAGCACAAAGGGAGGGGACATACGACAAACCTCTAAGGGATGTGTTTTTACTTCTACAGTGTTCTGAAAGTGCAAACGCTAGGAAAATGTAGGATGTTTTTGCGCTTGTTCCCTTTTATTCAGGCCAAGGAAAGCATGAATCATGTCTATGCCTTTGGGTTGCGACTTTCGGTGCTGCATGATTCACCGATGAACGGCCACCACTGTAGCCCTGAATGCCTGTCAAGTCTAATGTCGTTGTTTCACGCGTTTTCCGTTTCTCTACAGTCTTGCTGTCTGGGGTCTTCGCCGGCATGATTTTATGAGGTTGGGGTTTCTTGGGGTTTGTTGGGGGTATGGTCCTACCATAACTGAAAGTCTAAACCTGGGAAATGTCCTAAACCCTAAACGGCTACTTGCTTGGGCCAGGGGGTTCAATATTTTCTTCTGCTAGACAGGCAAAACGCGGGCCCAGTCCAATTACAACCACGCTCGGCGACACTCCTGAAAGAGTTTAGGGTCGGGGTTTATTTAGGGTTTCGGGTTTTAGTTAGGGTTTAGGGTTTAGGATTTAGGGTTTAGGGTTTAGGCTTTAGGGTTAACATCCTGAACCTCCAGACTCCAAGGCTCAATCCTTAAAGCCTATCCCACTCGAGTTTCGCAGGTATGTCCACCACTCCGCCCAGACCTGCGCTGTCTACCGCGGGCATGATGCGAAAAGATACTGGGGGCCCATCGACGCCCCTTGATGTCTAAAGAGAAGACTATAAGTGTAGGGTTTAGGGCTCTAAAGAGAAGACTATAAGTGTAGGGTTTAGGGCTTAGAGTTTCATATGTAGCTACATCTCACAATCTTATCACTGACGGCTATTTGTCTGCTGGTCTGACATTGATTTATGACGAGTTCCTGATGCCGGGTCTGCCTTTGGTATTTGGTAAGGCTTTGGGGTTAGGGTTTATGGTTTAAGGTATTTAGGTTTCAGGGTTTTGGGGCACAGCTGACCAAACCATGGTCCCTTTGATGCCAGGGCTGGACCCTCGACGATCGCTCGGCGGGGGCGCCTACGGGCATCACTTTTGGAAACAAGCCCCCCGGAGTAGCATTGGGTTTTGGGCACCTTCGAGGGCAGAAGGAGAGCATAAGCCCAGCCCATGGCCAAGTACAGGAGCAGAGACCTGCTAAACCACATGTGAATCTGGATTTCTACTAGAGAGTGTGGTGTGAATTGCTGAGTGCTGTGCAGCTCGCATGGGAACCTAACCGATGTTTGGGCCCCGCTGCCACTATGGATTGTAGGGGGGGCCCCCTTGAGTAGCTAGCCTAGCTAAAGGCTGATCGCAGTGCTTGAAAAGGAGCGTCTCCGCCAATCTCAAATTGGTAGCGGAGCGGGTACGCCTGCGCGACCTGCTTTCGCGTGGAGCGCTCCGGGGGTTTGGGCCCAGCACGTATCGAGCCATTGTCTTTGCTTGTGACGCAGTGGCCATCCTTAGCTTGAATAGACCCAGTAGCGCAGTGCCCATAGTAGGGGCAACCCGCGGAGACCCGAAGAGGATCGTACATATGTACCGGCGATCACAGGTGAGCAAGGCAGAGAGACAGACAGAGCTGAGACAACTAGAAAGCGAGAGAGAAAGACGGACAGAGAGACCGACAGACAGAGACAGAGGGAGAGAAAGAGAGACAGAGAAAGCCAAAGAGAGGCAGAGAGACGGAGAGAGAGAGAGAGAGAGTACAACAAAGAGAACTTTGTATGCGTGAGTCAGCAGTCATCTGATGCGGGGGGCCCTTTTCGAGTTCCCATATCACTACGTGGACTATGTGGCGATCGCCTTTGATAGGGAGAGACTCGCTGGATCCTTCTTGAGTTGCTCTAAGAGATGAGGTGCGGCGAACGATAGGAGTAGCAGAAGAAGTCTTGATGGTCTAGGGTTTAGGGTTATCTGGGGGCTCCTTATTTGGGGGTCTATATGTTAAGAACCCTATGATCCAGAATAGGGGGCTCCTTACTTTCGGAAAACTACCATGCATGCAAGTTGTCGCTCCTGCGCATAAAAACCACCCAGACAAGTTGAAGTAATCCGGCATGTGCTGTAGCGCTACTCACGCTCACCGCTTCGGCCGTAATCAGGTGGATCCAATTTGGCAAGTTCCGAATTGGCGACTACAACAATGCCATTCCCCTGTTGTTTGTCAACGGGGGCACTGTTCGCCCCATCGACGTCTGGAAGTTCCTGGATGCTTTTAGAACACCATTGCTAAATGAGTTCTTCAGAGGTACGGTTTAGACCAGCTGCTTTTGAAGAAGGCCTCCCTTGCCGAACTTCCCCAAAACACCCCAAAGCTTCAATTGAGCCAATCACCCCGAAAACTTAGACCCGAGACCCTAAGCCCTAAATCAGCGACTCAGGTCGAACGGACACCAGCAGAGCGACAGGAACCAGTTAAATCATTGGAACGCCTTGGCTAATTTGCATCCAGCCGGTTGGAGCTGCAAGAACCTGGCAGAGATCGCCAATGGCGAATGCAACCTGCCTGCAGCGGGTTTCAGTTTCCGGGAGGGCTAGGACATGTCGGCGCTCAAGTTTGTATTTGAGGTGGGTTTCTGCTCAGTTGCGCAGGTTCAGGGTTTAGGACGCTTAGGAGTTCTGAGCCCTCACGTTTACATTTGAGGGAGCTCCTCTTATCTCCTGATTGTGCATAGGCCTCATGAGTCAATGGTACTCATCTTGGGGAGTTAGGTTTCATGTTTGCTCGAGCTTTGCAAACTGAAGGGGTGCAACATTGTTCACTCCGTCACGGCGCGTGCGTGGGTGTGTGCGTGTGGTGTGTGTGTGTGTGCGTGTGTGCACGTGTAGATCGCTAGTCAATGTTTGTACTTATTGGCACACCTATACTACACAGTATGCGAAAATATTCTATATCAGACAATTTACGATACTAGATATCTATATATATACATATATATATGTATATATATATAAGAATATAATGCTTAGAACTTGTTGCTGCAGACAATGTCATGAGACCCCAAGGAAGGGCCATACATTTTAACACCCCTCATTTGTCCTGAAAGTCGCCTGTACAGGCAAAGGTAGCTTCAGAAGCCATAGCCCTCAACCCTAAAACCCTAAGCCTTGGAAGTCGCCTAAGCGAGGGCCCTCAACCCTAAACCCTGAGCCCTGGAAGTCACCTTTTGCAGGCAAGGGTAGCTTCGGAAGCTGGGGAGATCGCTTCATTCAGCTCGTGGACTGGCGTATCGGGGCCATCGACGAGAACAACTTGGGCATCACCCACAAGAACGGCAATAACGGGATGGTCCGCGCCATAAGCGTGCATGCATGTGCCTTCTGTGCGTCGTTGCATACCTGTAGCTTCCCCAGCATTGAATTGGCACTTCCACGCATCGGCCCTGCGCCCAGGTCTACAAGAGTTCTGGCTATCCCGAAAGTGGCCGGTGGAGCGACGCTCTTTGGCGAAGGCGAGAGGGGGAGGGGGCGGGGGTTCAAAAAACATCCTCGTTAGGAGTTAGATATCCCTTTTATTACGAGTTAAACGATAGGGTTTAGGGACTAAGATTTGGGATCGCCCACTCTAGGCTTGGCCAATATGATTTAGACTTTATCGTTTAGGGGCTTGGATTGAAACAAACACTTCCTTTTGGCCTTTAGGATTTCGGCAAAGATACATGTTCCCGAAATCATTCTACATCCTTGTCTCTAAATCCTAAAGAGCGGGATCCACTATTCTTTTCGGATCTAGCGAATAAGATCATTGCCAAACAGAGGCGAGTAAGGTCTAAGCCTCGTGGGGGGCACTATAAAGATTCTCCCCTCCTCACTATTTTTAAAAATTTAGGGACTAAGACTTGGGGTCTCTCCGCCTCAGGGCTTGACCAATATGATCCAAGGAGTATAGTGTGAGAGGGGAAGGGGAGGGAGAGCCACCCACCACATCATGGCACAGCCCTAAACCCTTGGGCAGGAGCTCATACTCCCTGCGCTCATACTCCCTCTGATTCTTTTGGTTGTCTTGGGGAGGGGAGGGGGGGGAGCTTGATTCATGTGATGCACTTTGATTCAAATTTTTGAGTCACGCCCGGGTCGGATTCAAGATTCAAGATTCGAGATGCCCAGGGACCGTTTTTTTTTGAGCACCTTGGGTACCCCCGGCCCCGGCTGGATTCACAAATGAGTTCTACTTAGATACATTATTTTTGAAGCTTACTAAGCCCTCAGGCCTAGGAAGGCTGACCTGCAACATCACCCAACAAGAAGACGTACACATAACGCGTATCTCCCAATAAGCACAGGAAAAAGACCCCAGACCCCAGGACGGGCGTTCTGTAACATCAGCTAGGAAACAAGACGGAAATAAAAATGGTATCCCGAATAAGAAAAGCTTAGCATACCCCACAAGAAGCAAGGTTTAAGACATCCTCAATAAGCAAGACTTGCAGCAGATACATTCTGAGCGGATAAGCAAATCGCGAAGGACTTTGAAAAATGTTTGCTAAACGACCGCAACGTAATTAGCTGAAATAGTTGTTCACACATAATTAACAGAATTTCCGTGATCTAAATGAACTAGCTTCCAATCCTTTTCTTGAGCGTCTTTAGTTTAATGACCAGTCAAGTCCATGCTTTCGAATACTGATATGAATAGCTGAACTTAATGAACGCATGTAGTTTGCTCAATTTGCCTATGTTCAAGTATTCCACTCGTTTGGTTCATGTGGTAAGGCCGTAATGAGTGAAATGGATTCATTAGCGCTTCCATAAACGAATTGAGTGACTTGAACTAACTAGAATCCTGTCCTTAAGGATACTTGAGCTGGTTAAGGCCGTACATGCATCCACTGCCTGACTTAATGAACCTCTAATTTAGTACATTCAACTCATGCCCTAATGTAGTAAATCAACTTATGCTCACTGCATCAGTTAAAAATCCTTCTTGTGAAGTCTGATATACTTTTGCGCATTTTTTCATTTAAGTGGTACTCAGCTCATTAGACTAATGTAGTTGCTTAATGTAGTTGCTTTCGTTTGTAGCATATTATCTTTTAAACGTCTTCAATCTAATTACTGTTTAAGTCAACGAGACCAATCATACTTCCCAAAAACCGAAGGCATGGTTAGTATTTGTCATAGGTAACACATGCGGTTTCTTTAACTTAGCTACTTTTCACTGTTTCATTAGTACATCAGTGTGGCGAATTTACGTAAGCTCTACTTGGTTGTCTAACATGTTATAATTCCAGAATTCCAGATCATTGCACATCCCTACTTCCAGAATTCCAGAATGTGGTTCTGGAATTCTGGAATTAGGGGTCAGAAAAACATCTGGAATTCTGGAATTCTGGAATTCTGGAGTTCTGGAATTGGGGAGGCCGCAAAAATGCAAGTCGTCTAGAAGGTAGACACATATGAGTACGTAGTTCGCGTGTTCAGTTTGTGGTTATGGGCGCTTTGAATGACCGCAATGCATCAAGATGACCAGACCTCACGGCAAAGCGTCGGGAAGTGTAGGTGTCATTTTTTTTTGGGGGGGGGGGGGAGGGGTACCATTTATTTAGATGTGCATTTATAGAGATGCCTCTCAAAGGAGGGAGGTAAGCAGGCATGGAGGAGATTGCCTTTGCTTACCGAAGGCCCTCAGAGAAGGAAGCTATGGGAAGGTCTGCGTAGACATGCCGAGATTTTCGGAATACGCCTCCTCACCCTAAACCCTAAACCCTAAACCCTAAACCCCAAACCCTAAACCCTAAACCCTAAACCCTGAACCCTGAACCCTGAACCCTAAACCCTAAACCCTAAGCCCATTCAAGATGAGATTTCTGCCGGGTCTCCTGCATGCTGGAAGTGAAGATAGGATGGTCTACCCACCCCAGGAAGATTGAGGGCACACGTGGGACGCTTGTTCACTACCTTCCCTACTCCCTGAACGCGTTTCCACCGTGAGCATCTCTGAATCCAAAATCCTGAACCCTGAACCCTGCAAATCCCAACCGAGGGACTGTATGCCTGGGGATCATTCACTGTGTACATGGGCTTACAGCCGAAACCCAACCCAATTATGTCACAGGTTTGCAGTTAAAGTGCCAATCCTGGCCCCTTCAGCCCTGCAAGACGAGGCTCTGATTCCTGGGGTTTAGGGTTCAGGGTTTAGGGTTTAGGGTTCAGGGTTCAGGGTTTAGCTTAGGGTGCCTCCTCGTCTAAACCGCAGACCCGCTGTGTCAGGCCCCTTGGCTACCCCCACGGCATTACCTTCGGCTCGAATTTCATCCAGATCGGGAAGTTCCGCATCGCAGCGGCAGACGGCGACCACCTCAGCATTTCCCACCAGACTCTGGGCCGTCAGGGCTTTATCGGGCTTGGTGCTGAGGGCTCGGGTTCCCGAATAGATTCAATTGGAATCTTGAGATTTGTGTTTTATGTCCAGGATACGTCTGCCGAACAATTTTCATTATAGAGGGTCTCTACAACAATCAAAAATTGAGCAGCAACCGAAGTCTCAGCGGAGGGTCACACCAAAAACGGTTCAAAGTTGAGACACACCTTTATAAAGGATACGAAGCATTACATACATTGAGACGGCAGTGAAAACCAGGGGACTACTAGGTTCTCCTTATTGACCCAAACTTTTTGTGACAAGAGCCCTCTGAGGAGTGGCGGCAAAGTAGTGGTCTACCGTGGTCATGATGCAAGCAACCACAAATGGGGAGGAGACTGGAATGCGTGGACTGGCCAAAGGTCTTTCACTGCGGGCCCTGCCGGCATATCGCCTCTCTGTCCGTTTTTGAGTTCCGGGGTTTAGGGTGCTCTAAACCCTAAACCCTAAACCCTAAACCCTAAACCCTAAACCCTAAACCCTAAACCCTAAACCCTAAACCCCTAACCCCTAAAACCCTAGACCCTGCTCAGCATTGTTCACTCCCAGCCCCCCCGGAAACTAGGATAGATTCCCATCGACGCAGGACTTAGAGCATGAGTTTGCCAGAGACAATAAGAACTTTTACAGTTGCACGAGCCATGTTTGGTGGCGCTGTTGCGTGAAGCATCAGGTTCGGAGATCGGTTTTTGCAGATCGGCAACTTCCGATTGGGGGTGGGTGATACTCCTCCAGCGTCCGGCCATTTGGTGTTGCTCGGCAAGCCTAGCGTGATGCCGTTTTTGTGATTTCTATGTTCGGGTTCCCGTGTTTCTAAAACAACTAAGCACTCGACGAAAAGGGCACGCGCATCATACTGTCACCCTAAACCCTACCCTAAACCCTAAACCCCGCGACATGGAGCACCAAGGTGGACCCATACCGATCCAGCCACCGGTGTGTCTAAGACCCCACAAGCAGCCGGGCTAAAGCCTGCAGCGGTATAAGAAGAGTCGGGGGATCGAAGTTTTGAGCCAAGATTTGGGAAAAAAAGAGCTTCAGGGAGTGGTTGTTCGGATTCAGGGACGTTTTTCATTAGAAAAGTGAGGAGATCTGATCCCAGCCGCCCAGGTTTATCGGTCCGATGGCACAGCGCACTTCAGGAATACTTACTGGACGCCCTTCATGGCGCCACGCGTTACGCAGTGGCACTGTGGCAATATCCAGACACTTGGTGGGCGCCATTTTTGGAAGAGGTGTGAGGGATTTTCATGCGTTTGCAATCCCTAAGTCCTAAACCCTAAACCCCTTCATTTTGTGAATCCGTTTTTTGGCGGTCCACGCTCGGGCAGCGCGTTGTTGTTCGGAAGTTCTGCTTCCCTGCTTCCCGAAAGGAACCAGTGCATCTCGCATGCTTTTGACTGATAGCTGGGTCAGAACAACTCCGAAGCCGTAAGTGGCCGAAACCCACCTTCCAACCCTAAACCGTACACCCTAAACCCTAAACCCGAAACCCTAAACCCTAAGCCCAAGAGGGAGCCTTAGGCTTCAAGAGTCCATGCCCCCCCCAAGCTGACTCTCAGCTCGTACCACAGATGCACATCCCGCCTGCAACGGTGCACGCTATGTCCTTTGGATTCCTGAGCCCTCCTGCCCTTAATCTTATTCCCCCATATACCCCCTGTATATACCTATATAGCCCCTCTATACCCAAGTATCCTTATTCCTTAAAGAACCCCCCCCCCCCCAAGCCCCAAACCCTAACCCCAAGTCCCAAACGCCAAACCCTAAAACCTAGGCCCCTAAACCCCTAAAGTTCAAATCCCTCAAAACACCCCTTTTTTCATTGCCGTGGGGCACCAGCGGCATCCC
>CAJNDS010001044.1:0-39228 GCA_905221605.1 Symbiodinium natans
CCAACCCCCCCCCTCAAAGCTCCTGTAGGCACTGTCTGCTTCCCGGGCTTAGGTCTTTGGTACGTATTATTAAATCGTTTTGCCTTGTTTTTTTGCACTTCTCGTGCTTGTTTGAACTTTTGCACGTTTCTGGCTTTTTTGCACTTTTGTGCACTTGCTTTTGCTTTTTTGCACTTTTGCACTTTTTTGGCTTTTTGCACGTTTGCATTCTTTTCATATACTGTGTTCTTTTCTACGCTTGTCTTATGCATAGAAAATCCAAAAATCCCAAAATCCAAAATCCCAGAAATCCAAAGATCCAAAATCCAAAAATCCATACTTGCTCGGACAATGTCTCCGGAAAGTTTGGATGTTTGGATTCTTGAGTTTTTGGATTTTTGGGTTTTGGTGATTTTGCACATTCGAGGTTAGCCCATATGCATTCTCCATGTTTGACGATTTATAAGAGGGCGGCCATTCAAACGTACCCTTGTCAGAATTTCAATTCCGTCCTAATAAGAGGTCAAAATTTGCCGGGATCCCCCTTGGCACCGTGCACATGGCCTGCAAATACCACACAAAACCGGAAAGGGTAGGAACAACATTTGCCGGTCAAAATTTGCCGGGATCCCCTTGGCACCCTGCAGAAGTCCTGCAAATACCACACAAAACGGGAAAGGGTAGGAACAACATTTGGGGGGTCAAAATTTGCCGGGATCCCCTTGGCACCGTGCACATGGCCTGCAAATACCACACAAAACCGGAAAGGGTAGGAACAACATTTGCCGGTCAAAATTTGCCGGGATCCCCTTGGCGCCCTGGAAAAGTCCTGCAAATACCACACAAACAGGGAAAACTTCGCGGGTCAAAATCTGCCGGGATCCCCTTGGTACCCTGGAAAAGTCCTGCAAATACCACACAAAACGGGAAAGGGTAGGAACAACATTTGCCGGTCAAAATTTGCCGGGATCCCCTTGGCACTCTGCAAAAGTCCTGCAGATACCACACAAAACGGGAAAGGGGTAGGAACAACATTTGGGGGGGCAAAATCGCAAGCCCTGCTCCCTAAGATTTGGTCCCTAAGATGTTAGGTTCAAGTTTTCCTCCAAAAAGCCAACTCGCAAGCCCTGCTCTCTAAAATGTTGGGTTCAAGTTTTCCTCCAAAGAGACAAATCGCAAGCCCTGGTCCCTAAGATTGTGGGGTCATTCTTTGCTCCAACGAGTCAAATTCACAAGTCCTGGTACCTAAGATTTGGGGTGGCTCTTTGGAGGAAAACTTGAACCCACAATCTGCGGGACCAGGGCTTGGGGACCAGGGCTTGCGATTTGACTCTTTGGAAGAAAACTTGAACCCAATTTTTTAGGGACCAGGGCTTGCGATCTGGCTCTTTGGGGGAAAACTTGAACCCAAAATTTGGGGACCAGGGCTTGCGATTTGACTTATTGGAGCAAAGAATGACCCCGCAATCTCAGGGACCAGGGCTTGCGATTTGGCTCTTTGGAGGAAAACTACATGAACCCGCAATCTTAGGGACCAGGGCTTGCGATTTGGCTTTTTGGAGCAAAACTGGAACCCAAAATGTTAGGGGCCGGGGCTTGTGATTTGGCTCTTTGGAGGAAAACTTGAACCCCAAATCTTAGGGACCAGGGCTTCCGGTTTGCCCGCAATCTTAGGGACCAGATTTGGGTCTTTGGAGGAAAACTTGAACCCCAAATCTTAGGGACCAGGGCTTCCGGTTTGCCCGCAATCTTAGGGACCAGATTTGGGTCTTTGGAGGAAAACTTGAACCCCAAATCTTAGGGACCAGGGCTTCCGGTTTGCCCGCAATCTTAGGGACCAGATTTGGGTCTTTGGAGGAAAACTTGAACCCAAAATCTTAGGGACCAGAGCTTGCGATTTGGCTCTTTGGAGAAAGCTTGAACCCAGAATCTGCGGGACCAAGGCTTGCGATTTGGCTCTTTGGAGGAAGACTTGAACCCAAAATCTTAGGGACCAGGGCTTGTGATTTGGCTCTTTGGAAGAAAAATTGAACCCAAAATCTTAGGGACCAGGGCTTGCGGTTTGTCTCTTTGGAAGAAAAATTGAACCCAAAATTTTGGGGACCAGGGCTTGCGATTTGGCTGTTTGGAGCAAAACATGACCCCACAATCTTAGGGACCAGGGCTTGCGCTTTGACTCTTTGGAGGAAAACTTGAACCCAAAATCTTAAGCACCAGGGCTTGCGATCTGACTTTTTGGAGGAAAACTTGAAGCCAAAGTTTCAGGGACCAGGGCTTGTCATTTGGCCTTTTGGAGCAAGACTTGAAGCAACAGTTTTAGGGAGCAGGGCTTGCGATTTGGCTTTTTGGAGCAAAGCTTGAAGCCAAAGTTTTAGGGAGCAGGGCTTGCGATTTGGCTTTTTGGAGCAAAACTTGAAGCCAACGTTTTAGAGAGCAGGGCTTGCGATTTGGCTCTTTGATGTTCTTTGGAGCAAAACTTGAACTCAAAATCTTAGGGACCAGGGCTTGCGATTTGACTGTTTGGAGCAAAGAAATGATCCCACGAAACCTTGAAAGAAAAGGTGCTCTTTGTTCACTCTCACCTTTCGTTCGTTTCATTTTCTGAACGCTTTACTTTAAGTATGAATATCTAATGTAATATGTAAAGAGGGGTGTCCAAGTTTTTTTTGAGTGTTTCGGGTGTCCTTTTCCTTTTTTGTAGCGAAATATGAAATATACACCCGCACCGGAGATCTTGTTTTTGGAAACCTTGAAAGAAAAGTGCTTCTTTGTTCTCTCTCACTTTCGTTCGTTTCATTCGGTATAAAGTAAATAATTTAGCATGTAGAAAAGGGTTGTCCAAGTTTTTTAGAGTGTTTCGGGTGTCCTTTTCTTCCTTTTCTGTAGCCACCCACCTGAGCAGGACACCCACACCAGAGACTCCGATTTTGGAAACTTGAAGGAAAGGCGCTCCCCTTTTTCCACCGTTGCCTTCCTGTCGTTCCTTGCGCAAGAGGCAATAAAAGAAAGAAATGATGTTACATGTATCCAAAATTAGGGTGTCCTGTTTTTCTTTTCTGTAACAAGACCTACTTTTCACGGACACCCACACCGGAGACCTCCATTTTTTTGAACCCTTTGAAAGAAAGCAGGCCGAAGACTTAAGATTCTCTGTGCTCCCAAAAGACAAATCGCAAGCACCGTCTTCCTAAGTTTTTGCAGAAGGGGATGCTCCCAAAACACGCCCCCCAAGATTTTGGCAAAATGTGCTCCCAAAAGACAAATCGCAGGCGCAGCCCTCCAAAAAAATTGGACAAGTTTATGCTCCCAATCAGTTTTTCTTGTTAAAGATGAGTTTACATGTCTTCCTACCTTGTTCCTTTCTTCTTCCGGTTCGCTCGCTTGTTCTCTCTCTCTCTCTCTCTCTCTCGCTCGCTCTCTCCATCTTTTTGCTTTTATGGGCGGCATGTCTTGTAGAATTGGAAGACGAGGAGGAGGGTGAACTACAAAGCAGAGATTTGCTGAAGCAGAGAGGGAGTGAGACACGGCGAGGCATAGAGAGAGAAGCATAGACCGTGGGAGAGAAAGGGTCTCTTGACTCTTAGCTTCCCCTTTCTCAAGTCCATATTAATTTTCTTTCTTGTGGAAAAGAAAGAGGAAAAGAGAAGAGAGAAGAGGAATTTACATGTTCTTCCTACCTTGTTCTTGTCCCTCCTTGACCCTGTCTCTTTTTCTCTCTATCTCCTTTGGGTTCGGCCGGTCCACACTAACAGTCACCACCAGCAGACCCACAAATAAAAGCACCCGGTAAGTGCCAAAAAATTGACTGAGATTCCTGCTATTCCTGGTGCTATTCCTGGTGCTATTTCTGGTTCATTTTTTTGCGCTATTCCTGGTGCTATTTCTGGTGCTATTTTTTGTGCTGTTGTTTGTGCTATTTCTGGTGCTATTTTTTGTGCTATTGTTTGTGCTATTTCTGGTGCTATTTCTGGTGCTGTTGCTGGTGCTATGTGACTA
Organism: Symbiodinium natans; assembly: GCA_905221605.1. NCBI lineage: Eukaryota > Dinophyceae > Suessiales > Symbiodiniaceae > Symbiodinium > Symbiodinium natans. The sequence continues at coordinate 3,976 of CAJNDS010001044.1, forward strand.
ACAATCACCATCAGCAGACCCACAAAAAACAGCACCCGGTAAATGCTAAGCTGATAAAATTGACTGGGATTCCTGGTGCTATTTCTGGTGCTATTGTTTGTGCTATTTCTGGTGCTATTTTTTGTGCTATTCCTGGCGCTATTTCAGGTGCTATTTTTTGTGCTATTGTTTGTGCTATTTCTGGTGCTATTTCTGCTGCTATGTGACTAACAGTCACCACCAGCAGACCCACAAAAATAAGCACCCGGTAAATGCTAAAATTGACTGGGATTCCTGGTGCTATTTTTGGCCTGTGTGTTATAAGGCCACGGCGTTATTTGACTGTTAGTGTGGACCGGCCGAACCCAATATCTCCTCATTTTTCTGTTAAAGTGGTACGGGAAGGCGGAATGAGATGAAGGCAGCGTCCTCCCCTGGAGGCACCTGCCCACAAAAAAAGGAGCATCAGCTTCCAAGAGATTTGCAGAAGGAGAGAGGGAATGAGACAACGCAGGGCATGGAGAGAAGCGTAGACCGTGGGGGAGAGAGAGCGAGAGGGCCTCTTTGGCTTTCCCCTTATCTCGTTCTCTGTTTAGACAAGAACATAGGAAAAAAGGGAGTTTGCACCTTCTTCTCGCTCCTCACTCGTCTCTCTTCTCCACACCCCTCTCGCGCTCCTTTTTTCCCCCTTTTTCAGTGGGCTTGAGGACAAGGGGTTTCCCCACAACCGCCCCACGCTGCACTCACTCACTCTCTCTCTCTCTCTCTCTGTCGCTCTGTTTTTTCTTTCTTTTCTGAAAAGAACAGGAAGGGGTGGAAGCTGATGCTGGGTGCCTCCAGGGGGGGGACGTTGCCTTCCTCTCATTCGTACCACTTTAAAAAAATGAGGAGATATAGAGAAGGAGTGACAGGGTCAGGGGGAGAGAAGCGGGAGGGACAAGAACAAGGTTAGAAGAGGCCATGATAGTACGACTTACGTGACAGCAGCGTGCCCTCGTGGGAACGTCAAGTTTTCCTCCAAAGAGCCAAATCAAGCCCTGGTCCCTAAGATATTGGGTTCAAGTTTTCTTCCAAAGAGCCAAATCGCAAGCCCTGGTCCCTAAGATTTTTGGGTTCAAGTTTTCTTCCAATCTAAGAACATGTCTGGCGACCCCGAAAAGACATAGACTCCCAGCTTCCCACGTGACAGCCTCGTACCCTCGTCGGAATGGGTTTGGCAATAACAAAACCCGAGTGCCAGCTTCCAAATAAACCCTATTTAAGCCACCCACCCCCCCCCCCCCCCGGCCGCCACATCCCCCAAAGCCGTACAACTGCACTTACGCCTTCGATGTCCAGCTGAAGGATCAGAAAAGTCACAAGGGTGCCACAAGGCCAGGACTAGTTTCGGAGCTCTTCTTCATTGAAGATTTGGATGGATTCTTGATGATCAACGTCTTTGTAAAACAGGATCTTGAGGCATCTCAATTTTGAGTATCTTAGATGAAAAGGGATTGACGTGTTTGTGGCATTTGCACGGGCTTTGGGTAGCCAACAAAGCTTAAAACAAACTTGAAGTCGTTCGTTAAACTCCGTCGAAGCAAAAAAAGGAGCTTGCACTGAACCCCCCCACCCCCAAATGACGCGAGAGACACACACCATGAGCACAAAAAGAGGCCTCGCGTCTCCCCCCCCCCCCCCCTTCCCCCCCAAAAAAAGAAATGAAAGACAATATTCAATAATCCCTATAAGGAAGAAAGCTTTTTCTTGTCTGGGGGGTTCTTAAGCAAACAGTAGTTGGATTCTACAGGGTACCTTATTCCCTCACTCCCAACAAATTATAAGAACAAAGCCTACTTAGAGAGGCCCCCTAAGACCGGAAACTCCCCGTCGGGACTGCGGAGCTTTGTAGGGCTTAGGATTTAGGGTCGACTTTTTTCAGGGCGTTGGGGCGCCCAATGAACATACATTCACAAAACTCGGTTCTTGGGATCCATGATTTGCCCCAGAACTTTGCAAGAATGTTACAACTATGTTTTTGCAAAAAGTCGCCGAAGGCAATTTGAGGTGCTTTTAGAACGCAGCTAGTTGGGCACTTGTTGGCTTCACACAGGAAAAGGGCTTAATGTGTTGAAGATCTTTAGAAGCCGATTGACATGCTAGTCAATTCAACCCGTTAAGTGGCCCCAATTCTTTTCTCGTCGTGGGAACGAAGCACTCGATTGCCCTTCGAAAGCTCTAAATATCTTAAGAGCTGAACCGGTTCTGAATTTGAACGTGCATCCGTGCACATTCTTTAGTAAGCCCTACTTGTTGTGCTGAAGTATTGAATTGCACATACAGAAGTAAGAATTAGATAGGCCCTGAAACACTGAAACATGTTAGAGTATCAGTGTAAAGTGGAAACAAAAAGAAGCCTGGCAACTCCCAATGTATCGACTTTCACTAGAGCCTGGCAGAAAGAAACTGTTAAGCAACTTATAGGCCTTCTGACTTCAAAGACAGCCTCGAATGGGAAAACCTTCAGAGGGCTGCAGTTTGAGGTTTATCCGCATGCAGCCCATGAGTCCCAGCAGTTGCCCCGGCAGCTGTCCTTCGTTATTCTCGCCTTTCTTACTCACTTCGGTGATTTTGAAACGGCCATGAACCCTAAACCCTAAACTCTAAACATTCCAGAAAAGTTCTGGGGCTACCAGCGGGAGCCCAGGTCCGACAATCGTCTTTCGAAGGCTTAGAAAGTGCCCGTTAGGCTTGAAGAATCAATCAGACCTGGTTTGTTTCCTCAGGGCGGGGGGGGGGGGGGACCCCATATGTATGTATATATGCTGATGCATACATGTACCGATACCGATTAAGAATGTCAAGTCCCGACAAGTACTCCGTAGTCAAGAGTTATTGTTGAAGTTCTCGTGCACCTACTGGGGAGCTCGGCCCCTTTACTCACGTTTGGGTGTTAGGTATAAACCTAACTCCTGAACTCTACATCCTTGGAATCCCCTTGCAGTGGCTCTCTGTGACGCTAAGCAAACCAATTCGTCTGGGATCGGGTTTAGATCTGGAACAGTGCAAGGGTGCTACCAAATGCCCGCAGAAAGTGTTCTTATGTTCTGGACAGGCTTGGGTCTACAGCTACAGCTCGCGTGATTGCAGAACGATCCGGGAAAGCCAAGGCAACTGCTGTCCTCCGTGACGTTCGTAGGCGCCTGCAGCTTGGTGGGCAGCGTTCCAGTGCTTCATGAATAAATCCCTTCTTGCTTTTTGGCGTTTTTTGGCCGCCATCTTCTGGGCTTTTTGGGTTTTCTTCTACTCTCGCGCCTCTTCATCGAGGCATATGAAGAATCCTCGCATGTCACGACCTTGTACCGAGTCCTCAGCGCACTCTCCGAAAATCCCTTCTAAGAGAACTCTGACAAAGGAACGGAAAAAGCGACAGCTGCAGCCGTTCTTAATATCCAAGTCTTGGCCAGCCAGCGTCAGTCAAGGCTAAGAAAAGCTCAGCGTGAAATATCCCTAACCCTTGAACCATCTTAGCCCTACGCCAATTAATCAACCTCTCTTTGCAATCTGTGTGTCTGTGGACCAGGTTATTGGTCCCTGTGGAACGACCCCGACAGGACCATTGTAGCCGCTGTAGTTCACTCCATTGACAGTGAGCACATCGCCATCATCAGTCTCAAAGTCCAGAACTCTCAGGGGCCTCGAAACACTTCCCAGATGGGCTGCTACTCGAGTCTGCCACTGTGGAAGGGCTTTTTTCAAGTATGTTGTGTGGCTCAGGCTTCCTGGACTGTTTCAAGGTGTGGCGCATGTCCCTTGCTTTGGCCCTCTACTAGGCGTGGAGCACCCCCCCCCCCCCCCCGGCGGTCCGTACCTCGAAACCAAATCGTGCTCTCGTGTGTGTAACACTTGTAGCATAACAGCAGGCGTAATGCTCAAAAAATCGCAATAACAATATTTCTCTCTTTCTCTTTCTTTCGCCGCCCGCCCGCCCGCCCTCACGCGCGCACCCACACGCCCGCTTGCACCCACACGCCCGCACACACCCACACGCGCGCACGCGCGCGCGACCACCACCACACTACACACTCCACACAGCCACACCACGGCCCCATCACACGCCACCACCACACCACTACCCAGCACACACTCCAGCACCGCATCACCCTCACAGACCCACCGCACACCACAGTTGCTCCACCAGCATACACCCACCACTGAAATCCGCCGACCCCGCTCTTGGGGTCGAGCGCCGGGGAAGCCCCCAACTCACACAAAAAGACTCCCCCCCCCCCCCCCCCCCCCCCTTTGCGGCTTCACCCGGTTAATTTCCCACTCTTTTTTTTTTTTTTAGAAAGACGACTGACTGCGACCTCTGCCCCGACCCCCTACCCCACCAAACCGAAGCCTCCCCCCCCACCCCCCCCCCCGCCCGTTTTCCTAAACCCTTTCCCCTACCTACCACCCCCCCCTTTTTTAGAGGATGTGTCTCGACCCTTGCCCCTACCCCCCACCCCCCCAAACCGAAGCCCGTCACCCCCCACCAAAAAACCTCTTTTTTTATCAGTCTAGAAACCACGCGAATTTGGGTCGGAGTCCGACGTGTCTTCACTCTTCGCACCTTTTGTGGGGTCGGCGGCAGCGGCGTCAGCCCTTAAATCCGGCCTGGCCGTCGTGGTCCAGTGCGGAGCACGGCTAGCCGAAAGGCTTGCCTTTATGCAGGCGCTGCCCGTCCCTGAAAATGGCATCCTTGCATGAGGCTCCGGGGGAGCCCCGGGAGGGCTCCGAGCGGGGTCCCAAACGCGAATGCGTGGAAGTGCCGAAAACATCGTAAATACGGTGTTTTTTTGCCAAACGCCCTGGAGGGCTCATGATGCGTGACCCGGCGCGCATCATCGACCCTGCATACCCTGCTTTTTGACCTTGGGCGAACATGCGAAAAAAGACCTTTTCCCTCAAGTTTTGGGGGGGTACCCCCCCCCCCCCCAAACAGGGGCGAGCATCATGAGCATCAGCGACCCGCCCCCGGGGCCACAGGAGGGCCCGGGCACCTCAATAAAGCCAGAAAACACCGTTTTTCGTGTGTTTCGACACACACCTCCTTTCGGGGCACTGCCGCGCCTCCACGGTGAGCATCATTGACACCCAAGGCTTCGGGGGCGTCAGTCGACGATCGCGATACGAATTACGGATGCGCATCATGAGCCCTTCATTTCTCCAGGGCCCTCGGGTCCCGGCTCCGGAGCCTTGCTGATGCTCATGAGGGCCTCGCTGATGCTCATGATGCTGTTGCGTGCGCGCGCGCTCTCGCACGCGCACGCGCACGCGCGCGCAGAGGATTATTCATAGGGTTTCGGCCGTCGCTTCCTGTTATTTCTTCTCTTCTGCTTCCTGCTCATTTGTGTTTATTATATTTATTCTTCTTTCTTTTCTTGCTTCTGTTCTTCTTATATTTCTTCATCTTTCTTTTCTTCTTTACGTTCTTCTTCTTCTTATTCCTCTTTCTTTTCTTAGTCTTTCTTTTCTTATTTTTTCTTCTTTCTTTTCTCCTTCTTTGAATTTTTATTCTTTTTATTATTATTCTTATTTTACTTCCTTGTCTTCTTCTTTATTTTTCTTCTTATTTCCTTTTCTTCTTATTTCTTTTATTCTTCTTCTTTCTTTTATGAGTTATTTTATTATTCTTCTGTTTCTTCTTCTTTCTCTTATTCTTCTTCTTTTGCTTCTTCTTTCTTTTCTTCTTCTTTTTCTTCTGTCTTTTCTTCTTATTCTTTTCTTTTTGTTTTTCTTCTTCTTCTTTCTCTTCGTATTCTTCTTGTTCTTCCCTTTCCCTTTCTTCTTGCTATTATTCTTTCTTTTATTGTCTTCTTCTTTTTCTTCTTATTTCTTTTCTGCTTATTCTTCTGTTTCTTCTTCTTTCTTTCTACTTCATCTTTTTTCGTTCTTTTCTTCTTATTCTTGTTCTTCTTCTTTTTCTCTTATTCTTCTTTTTCTTCCTCTTTTTCTTGATCTTTTTCTTCTTCTTTCCCGAGTTTCAGCTTTCAAACGGCCAGGCCGGCCCGTGCCGCAAGGCCTTTAGATGATACATGTAGATGCGGCACAGCACAAAATGGCACAAAGCTTGGCCCGCCCCAAACAAGACGGGAAGCTTGGAGTTGCCGTCCGCCACATTGATCACACATTCCTGGCATGCAAAGGGGGAAATGCTTGGGCCTCTCCATCTTCGCTCAAGCTGTTGTTGTGGCGGACTCTGAAGACCTACGAGCTTTCATGAGCTCTGCAGCTCAACACTTCCGGAAGGAAATCCTCGCCTCTGGATGTGCTGTGCGCTTTTAATGGGAGAGATGCACAGGACCCATATAGCACTCATCAACATGGGAGCTCTGAATTCCCTGACCCCGAACCTTGAGCGGGCCTCGTTCGTGTAGTACGGCTCTCTGGGGTAAAGCTTCACGGCGCGGATGCAACAAAGGCCTCCATTGCAACCCTCTGGCGCCTCCCCACCCTGGCCTCCACCATACGCATAGTTGCTGTAACTGTAGCCGTAGCTGTAGTCGTAGCTGCCAGAACCACCATAGCCGTAGCTACTGCCGCCATAGCTTCCGTAGCTACTGCCGCCATAGCTGCCGTAGCTACTGCCATCGCCCAGGCCCCTCTGCCAGGGCATTTTGAAGGTGTCGAGAAAGCATCTCCTCAAGGGTGTTCTGCCCAGGCTACGGCTACGGTTGGCTGTGATGCAATGATGCCCGAAACGCAGTAACAAGTAGTCGATGTCGTCGTGGTAGTGTTAGCAGTGGTATTGAAATCGTAGATAGTCATGCAACTACAACTCGCACGATCAGATTCAATTCGTGACCGTCTTTACGAAGCCAGGACCCGCCCCAGCGGTCACAACACATTAGCTTTACGCGACCCTGTGCGCACTCGTCGCCAGTGTTGAGTAAATATGGGATGATACAATGATACATGTTTGTGGCGCTTTATGGCCACTTGCAGTGAGCACGACTACTGACTACGCCATGTTTAAGTCGTCTCAGCCGTACCAAGCATCCCATAGGTGCCAGAGACCCGAGTGAAAGGAGCGTCGCATGTAGCAGGCACCACAAGCGCCGCAACCTTAGGGCGACTCATGCCCCGAAGCTCAAGTTCTTAGGATTTCAGTTCCTGAAACTAGGGAGCTTGGAAGAGTTGCGGCGCGCGTCCCCAGAACGCTGCAGAATCAAGGGGGTAGTAGCACATTCATCTGTTTGGTGTTAACAAGGATTGAGTGCTAGTGGCTTGCAACTTTGTCTGGATCCTATATGCACCATGCTTTTAACAGTCTGGTGTTCGAGGCACGTTGTATTTCTGCGCATCATGAATCATGAATGGCATCATGAACGAAACAAGGCCCACTGCAATCCCTTAAACTCAAAGCCAGAGTCCACGCACGCCACATCTAAACCGGTGCGGAAGCACGAACAATCCCACAGGTTTAGCGCCTCTGCAACGCAATGTGCGGCATTCGGTCAAACCCAACATCAGACACGATTTCTGCCCGGCTTGGGGTACAAAGGGAGACGGCTGCACTCACCACGAGCTATTCAGTTCATTGATCACGTCGCCAATTTCAATCACAATCTTTACATCATTGCCCTGCCGGTCAACAGTAACTTTGCCCTTCTCTTTAAAGGCCTTGTGGACGTCTTCAAGGTAATCCTTGAAGGGGCACCCTCTGAGAGCTGCTTCCATCTCAATTGTCATGGACGTTGCTGTGACCGCCGACTTGGAGCACTCTGCCGTGGCATCGAAACTGGCGTCCACCACCTCCGCCTTCAATTTGCTCTCAACGACCTCAACCGCCATGAGCTTGGCCCACATATCGGCTTTGGGATCGGGAATGTTTTCCTTGTAGTACCCTTCATTGGTGATGTTGCCACCTTGGGAGGACAAAAAGGGTCGAAATATAGGGGGGCCTTAGTCATTACAGTTTTTTTTAGAGCTCTGGGGTATATGATCTAGTAGGAACTCTAAGGACGAATGCTGGTCGATACCTTGTCGTATCCTTCATTGGTAGTGCTGAGCCACCTGGGAAGTAGTTGGCCACCATGAAGCAACCATCCTTAGATTTTGCCATGCCGACCTTGGTGGTGCCCTTCCACACCTTACTTGCGCAGTTCTCATGGCAATACAAAGGTTCAGGGTTGAGGGTTGAGGGTTTCGGGTTTAGGTGATATGGCCGAGAGGGGCTCAGAACAAGCAGATTGTTGTAAGACCCCTCCTAGCTCCTTCAGACCCCCCTCCAAGCCTTCCTACACCTCCTGAACTCATGACGTGCGTGGTTCACCCCCCGACAGCCGAGGCGGCGCGCACAAGCGTTTACAGCGCTTACAACTGTAGTACCAAAAGAAGTTAAAGGTTTCTTAATCGACTACTAAGGCACCACCTGTGTGAAGTGATGCACACCAGGTTTGGGACCAGGGCTTTTGAAATCATACCCAGGATCCTTGATCTCATTGTACCACGCCTGCACCGCATTGCACACAGGATCAGGCTCAGAACAGCCATAGGTGTTCTGTCCATGGAAGCCAGATGGACCCTGCTGGTTCCCATGAGAGATCTTTCCATTCGCCTGGCATGTCTCTGCCTGCAGCAAGGCGAACTCATAGCACTCGTGGCTCCACTCCAATGCTGGTACACCATGGTTCGCCCTGAACTTGTTGTGGCAGTCAAGACATTCCTTGATCCAATCTGCTGGTGCTTCTGGGAGCCCGGGGCTTTCGACACCTACGCCGGCGCCATCTGCAACAGCTCCATACTGGTCAATCCCGTCAACTGCCGCAGCTGCGATTCTCATCCTGTCGGCGGCCGGCACACCCTTGAAGGCAGCCTTCAACTCATCATCGGAGAAGCTTTGGGCCGTTTCGGCCAAGGTCGCGCTTGCACCTGTGCCCATGTGGCGAGGGACAAAGAAGGCTGCACAGAGAAGTCGTGATCTGCCAGCCCCAGTGGCTGCAGCCTGTTGTTCTGTAGCACAGAGGGCCTACCGTATCTTCAGACCCCGTGTGGCTTACTATTGCAAACTTCGTAGGGCTCGACACCCGAAGCTTGATCGCCTCTAAAATGTGAAGATAAACTTCAGGAAATCTCTTTGCCCCCGCTCCAGCAAACCAAACATCACCAAATCCTGCCCTGAGAAGAACAATTCAGGCCCACACCTTTTTGCACACGAGTCGGATCTGAAACCCTAAGCTGGGAAGCCACCTTGCGACCCTTAACTCTAACATCCCCATCTAGGGAATCTAGGGGTTATACAGCCATATTGGACAATGTTGCAGCCGCTGCTGCAAGTGAACACTGGAGGGTTAGTTTACCTAGGCCCACCCAACCACTCTCGACTTTATGTGATTCCCTGCTGCATGAAGGCTCGATTATGGGTAGCTTCGACCTGGGCCCTGATAGGCGTAAGCTACAACGCCTAGGGCTAATCAATTTAATCTAGGGGCCTCGGGATGGAGGAGTTGGAATTCTGTTGGGCCCTTAAACAGCTGCCTGAACCCTACACCGAAAAAAAACCCCAAGGGCGAAAGCGCAAGGCAACATCGAAGCTGCCATTGACGGGCTCTTCGAGCCCGCCAGAAGATCAATGGAAGTTGTGTTCCCGGTCCTCCCAAGCCTCTGCCCCAGTAACATTGCTGCGCGGTGAGTTTGCCCTGAACCCTGAATCCTAAACCCCCTAAACGACAGCATCCCACTGTTCCAACTAGGAGCTTGACGGCGAGATTGGTCCATGATGGCAAGATGAAATACCCTGAAGACTCATTCCATCCAAGCAACGCCCAGTACCCGCAGGCACCACATCGAGCAGGAGATTTCTTCCGACGTGACGTGAACGCATGCGCTATGCCACCTACCTCTGATCCAAGCGCTCTTCGGCGAAAGCAAGCAGACTCTGCGACACCCCGTGTGAAGCACTGCTAAACATAAATGTGTAAACATACCACTGCAACTTGCGCGAAAAGGGGGGGGGAGGTGTTGACAAGGACAAAATCAGTACCGCAATAGCGCAGACACTTCCTTCCCTCTTGTTGCTTCGAGGCACACTTTCCTCAGGTGTTCGGGCTTTGAGGTACGTTTTCCTCCGGCATTTCGCCACGTGTGTCGGGACCTAATGCCGAATATGGGCCAAGAACAAAGGGCTCTGGTGCAGATGCTGTAGGCTACACCAATTGGGGCTTACAGCTTCTGCAAAGTAAAGGAACTGTGGACACTGACAATAAGATCAGGGACCCAGCGGGGCTTCAAGAAAAGAGGCACATGCGCACATGCGGAACCACGTCACCTAAGACTTATAGCTCCGGAACTCGGAACCTGGCCGGGCTACACATGCAGATTGAGGCCTTTGCAGCAAGATCCGCCAGGCTAGATCCATGGGGATCTTTTGTAACGTTCTGTCCTCTGTCTAGGGCCCTGATGGTTGTATATCCTAAAAAATAAACGTACCAAAGGACCCATCATCTCGAACAACATCCGCGGAGGGCTTTGGTTTGCGCTGCGTCTGCTTCTAAACCTTTCTTCTTGTCGGGTGTTTCCTTCAGCGCCAAACTGGAAGGGAAGAACAGCAATCATTTAAAGGCATCTAATACCAGGGCTAAATGTGGTCATCGCGATGTCGGGCAGCCTGTTTGCACGCACACAGGTTCAAGCGTGTTGACACGTGCTTGCGCGGTAGCCGATCCTGCAAGACGTGCTGACTTGTGGATTAGAATTCGTTCCGCTGCGACCAGCATCGACCAGCCAATGCAAAGGAGCTGCGTGCATCGTTCAGGCAAATTTGCTCCATGTTGACAGTCATGAAGCTTCCTCGTGTCGTTCAGCGAGATGTTCAACATCCATGGCCAACAGGAACGTGCAGACAGGAGAACAGCAAGGGCCCGACAGCCTTGAAAGTTCTAGAAGGCGCCCCCGCCGCTACACCGACATCAAGACTGTACGACGCGATGCAGCGCCAGTCTGTGTCACATTGTTCCAGACCTAGGACGTCGTCCTGGCTCGGGTTTTGGGTGTTCAATGGGGTTACCAGGTGTTTTTGTTAAAGGCTATTTAAAGCATGTAGGTAACGATTCAAAACAATCATGTTAAAACAAAACAATCGGCCTAATGGGCAGGGAGCGTGGAGGACTTGTGCGTTCGACGCAACTGCTGGCCGTTGCCGCCCTCAAGGCGAAGGTCAAGGGCGAACGAGGAAGGAAGACCAGGGCCAGGGCCTAGGATGGTTTCCGAGATTCTAAATGCGAGAGCCATTGAGATTGTTTATTTTAACCCGATTAAATTTTCATCGACGTTAAAAGGCTTGAAATCCTCCAAAAAAAACCGAGGCCGACTATTTTTCAACCTGATTAAATAGTTTTTCGCTTTTTAAAAGCTTAAAATCCTTTTAAAGAATGGCTTGGGGCCTAAGACGAGCACAGCACCAAATAAACCCTAAAGGCGCTACATACCAAGCTATATAGCTGCACCAGGAATGGAAACGCGCCTGCTTCGAAACACCATCGAGGAATCACAAAAGTGGAGCAAGAAACCGTGCCATGGCAAACTATCCTATGTTGCAGGAGATCTCGTTGCTCCAGCTTCTGTCTCACCCTCGTGCACGGGCATGGCGCCGCAAATACTTCAAGCATCAACGCTGATGAGCCCAAGTACTCACAAGTTGCGGCTGGCTTAAAGGTTCTCGGTTTTGTTCAGTTTTGTGCAGAGTATGCTTAGAGTATGCTCCCAACTTGACAAGCGTTTGCATCTCACCTGCATCCCTCGCATCTTCGCCGGGCGGCAAGAGACCTTGCAGTGCTTACCGCGCATAGGTTCCAGGCCTAAGGTTTCAACGAGGTCGTTGCATCTCTGCATAGAAAGCAGCACGGGCATGAACCGCGAGGTCGAGAACAATGGGTTTCAACACTCCCAGATTGAAAAGAGCGTGCAACCTCTTTCGACTTTTGAATCTGCAGTCTCACAGCAAATCCGAGCAAGGCCCCTGACATCGGAATTAAGTCTCACAACTCGTCAACGGTTCAAAAATATCGATAATCAGCGATTGAAACTTATTGATATGCTAGAGGCATATACAGAGCTGCACAGCCTCTTCTCACTGAAGTCGCTGGCCTTTCCACGGCGGACATGACATTGGATCTGGGCCATCAAGTAGTAGGATCCCCTGAAAATAAAGACCCTCAATGAAGAATTTCGAGAACCCAACCATGTGGCTTCTCTGCGCATCCCTATCTGGAAAGGCAGCACCAAAGCAGGCTTTTGAAATGTAGAGTATACGAGTTGATCATGGATCTCAGTGGCTCAGGGGCCCGTCTTGCGCCAACACTGGCGTATGACCCTCAACATCCCTCAGCCCTAACTATAAACCTTAAACCCATGCATTCCATACCCAGCCTAGGGAGTCTCCGGCGCGCCTTGGTTCAGTGAGCTCGAGCGAACCAAAATTAAAAAGAAACCCGCAACTTGGGATCTCCAAGTGCCAATTGGTGGTTTCCGAATTTGGGGGTTACCGTGTTGGGGTCCATAATATTCGGTGTCCCTTATTTTTAGTAACTTAGTAAACCATGTACTTTCACTGTCTTGGCGTATGCCACCATATTTCACCAAGAGGCCCTGAGCGCCTAAGGAAGCCGTCTCGAAACTTTGAAAAAAACCCGCTTGTTTCTGCCACCCAAATCTTGCAAAGGCGCTGCGGCTCCCGATGCTGTGGCCAGCCCATGCGCGCAGTGCGAGGATTTCAGCATATCTGTTGCAGGGAAGACCGCACATCATTCTCTTGAGAGAGGGCCTTCTGTCTGGCAAGGGACCAATCAGGAAATGGACCCCTGTCAAGAAATGGGTTGCTGGCAACTAGCCCACAACTGTGCCCTCAATGCCCTGAACCCTGGCACCGCTTCTGGTGCCTTGCGCAACTGCATGGACCAACTCAGTGAGAAAGAGGACTTCAAGGGCTTGTTCCGACGGGCAGAGGACTAAACACGCGGGATGGGGGTGTTGGGTTTGAATTTGAATGTGGTGCTTTGGTTTACAGGGCTCAGGATACTCTGAGAGGATCGTGACGTTCCAACCTCATGCACTGCTCATAGGCAGCCATAAGCCGCGAAGCCCCCAATTACCTTACCGGAATGACCCTCAGTGAATTGAACCCTGAACCCTACAAGCTATCCCAACCGCCGGCTCTTCCGCCCCTTTACCCTGACGTGTGTCAGTCGCGTATTAGTGTATCCATACAGACTCCAGGGTCGCAGAGAAGGTGAAACCCTGAGTCGTTCCTTCCCTCGAAGATCTCTGCAGGAAGCTGCATAAGATTGTTCGAGCTCAGGTCCAACGTCTGCAGGGCTTTGAGGTTCTGGAAAATGTGCGCAGGAAGCTGCACGAGAATGTTCGAGCTCAGGTCCAATGTCTTCAGTTCCCGGAGGTTGTGGAAAATGTCCGCAGGGAGCTGCATGAGCTTGTTCGAGCTCAGGTCCAGTGTCTGCAGGGCATGGAGGTTCTGGAGAATCTCCGCCGGAAGCTGCGCAAAATCGTTCGAGGCCAGCTTCAGCGCGAGCAGGGCCGTGATGCCTTTGAAGATTTCTGCGGGAAGCTGCGCAAGATGGTTGTGCCTTAGGTCCAAGCTCTGCAGGGCTATGAGCCCCGGAAGATCTCTGCTGGAAGCCTCAGACCAAGACTGAGCGGATTGAGGCTTGTCAGCTCCAAAATCTGCAGCCCTGTCAGCCCACTGAAGATCTCTACAGGAAGCTCCGAAAGACGGTTCACCTTGAGATTCAGCATCTGCAGGGCCGCGAGCCCCTTGAAGATGGATGCAGGAAGCTGCGCAAGAAGGTTCACTTTGAGATCCAGCATCTGCAGGGCTGTGAGCCCCTGGAAGATCTTTGCTGGAAGTTTCGTAAGGCGATTGAATCCCAGATCCAATGTCTCTAGGGAGGTGAGCCGATTGAAGATCCTCTCGGGAAGCTGTGCAAGTTTGTTGTGGCTTAGATCCAAGGTCTTCAGGGCCCGGACCTCCCGGAAGATCTCTGCTGGAAGCTCCACCAAACCATTATATTCCAGAACCAATGTCTCTAGGGCCGTGAGCCCCTGGAAGATCTCAGCTGGAAGCTGAGCAAGATGCACACTTCCCAGCTCCAAGGTCTGCAGGGCCGTGAGCCCCTGGAAGATCTCTGCAGGGAGCTCCCCCAACCTGTTCCCTGAAAGCTGCAACGTCCGCAGCTCCGTGAGGTTGTGGAAGATCCCTAGTGGCAGAACCGATAGCTGGTTCTCTCGAAAATCCAAGGTTTGCAGCATTGGGTTCTTGGAAAGGGTCTTTGGCAGCACCTTCAACAAATTCTGACTCACATCCAACACTGCCAAGCCTGGGCAGTGTGCAAAGAATCCTTCCGGGAAGGATTGTAGCCGGTTCCCTTTCACCTCAAGACTGTGAAATCTTTCCTCCCGCATTCCTCCCAGGAGCAGCTTTTGCAGCTTCGGTACCGGCTCCAAGAGTTTTTCCGGCAGCTGCACCTCACACGACGACTTCAAGAAACGGAAGAAGAAGACGAAGAGAAGAAGGTTCAAACTTCATGAAGCTTTTCAACATAAGTTCCTACAAAACAGAAGCAAACTTTCCCTCCCCCAAATACCCCAACAAAACTGAAAAAAGGAGTTCAAATTCTGGCTGAGGCAGCCAAGCGGTTTCCGCTCATGGACAGCAGCCTCAAGCTTTTGAGGCCCTTCAAGGACTCCGGATGGAGGATCTCCAGGTTCGTGTTGCCAAGGTCCAGCACCTTCCGTGCAGAAAAGAACACACCGAGGCTATCCGTGTTAACCTAAAGAGGGGGGTAGGAACGCCCAGTGGTCACATTGCACCAGCTTCACCTGAGCCTTCAGGTAGCATGTACAGAACGAAGCTTAAGAGCACTTCCCAGAGAGCTGAGCCTGCAAAGAAGAAAGCTGCAAGAACAAACCAGAAGAAAGGCTGCCCAAGGGATTGCGGGAAAGGGCGAGGACCCTGAGATCCTTGGGAAGGCAGTCCGGGGCAATGTCTGCAATGCTATGGTTGCTGAGGCTCAACTGGCTGTAGCGCAGGATGCTGGGGAGCTCGCAGCTCACCAAACGCAAACCGTTCAAGACTCTCTGGGCACGTGCAAGGGAAGCATCCGAAATCGGCCGGCCGCCTCTGTGGGTATGACACCCCGAGCCAAACCCAGGCAAGCAGCAGAACTGCAAGGGTTGAATAGCAACCTGCGGCCAATGCCCGCTTCGACAGTGTCTTTCCATGCCAAGTTGGGTCCTTGGCCCAGTCCACTCCATCGAGGTCTCCGGCGTCTCTGGCGTTCCGCTCCAACGCCCTGCACACTGCCAAGACGTGGGCCAAGGATGCGTGCACGGCAAAGAAACCAAGGGCATCGGATGGGAAGGCAAAAGCTTGTGTGAGTTGGTTGGAGATCCGTAAGTCCTCGTCCCCGAAATTGCCGAAAATGGCCTCATCTGAGGAGAGTGCTGGAAGAGCGGTGAGGACGATATAGAGGTAGGTCAAGGTGTACCCAAGATCCAAGAACGCATCCATGGATGCGGCTGCAAATCTTGCGATGCTGTTTGGGAAAAGGAGGAGAACGCACGGGTACAGTGCATTGACAAGCAGGAGCATCAAGAAGCACCAAAATCCCATCTCTAGCTGAAAGACGAACTCCGACTTCAAGAAAAGGGCCAAGGACACCATGGCACTCAGCAGCTTCAACTTGCCGGTAGCCTGCACGCAAACTGTCAGCAGCTGCAAGGCGGCCACCTTCCACGTGTAGTAGCTGCCGCGGAGGCCGAAGAAGCGCTCGTAGACGGCCTGCGTGGGCTTCTTTCGTGGGGCCACTGTCCGCCGCAAGTCGTGCGCCAGCAACCCGACCAATGTCACGTAGGGCAAGGCATACAGGCCTCCACGCCACCACAGCCACAAGCCTTCCTCCTCTTCCAGCTCCAGGCTGGCGTGATGCAGGGCTGGCCCATAGCGCATGAAGTACTGGGCCGCCAGGTAGCTCGAGGCCAGCAGCGACCCCACTCGGAGGGCCGCCACCGCCGCGGCCAAAGGGTCACATCGCACACCCGCACAGAGCGCACTGGCTTTCCCGGCAACGCTGGCCGTCTCGGTTGCTGCGCGTCCCGCATGTTGAAGGTGTGGCAGGAGGCCCAGCGCCTCTGCCCAGCGGTGCACCTCGTCCAGGTTTTGCTGCAGGCGCCACAGCGGCGCCAGGTGCAGTCGCACCGTGGCCGCGCCTGCGGTGCCCGCGTGGCCCACGCAGAGCCGCACCGATGCCTCGCGTGGGCCGCTCAGAGCTGCGAAGCCGTCCTGGACAGCCAAGGCCCTGGGCTTCAGCAGCTCCCAAACGACGCAGATCTGCTGCAGAGTCGCACACCTCACCTCGCAGTAGAGCACGCCTCACAAACGGATGCCGAGTTGTGCAGCATGGGCTATGCTGGGTGATGCTGGGTGCGGGTGATCGCATGACATGATGAACATGATGATGAAAAAATGATGAAATAGGTTTGAAAGCCCCCCTCTGTTTTGGGGTGGCTCCTATGCAGCATCCAGATGGGAACAAGCTGTTTACATGGCTCCACAGAAGCAGCGCCCCGATCCTTCTCCGCCCTGAAGCTGCGCCAATCCCAGTGGCTGCAGCTTTGCCGTCACTTGGGGATCGCCCAGCAGCCGAGCGATTGGGAGGCAAACGTCTCTCCTGGGAACTCGGGAACCCGAAGCCATCGAAACATCCCGAAGTAGGGTTTATAGGGTTTATAGGGTTTAGGGCGCTTCGGGATGTTTAGGCTAGTAGAGATCCTCTAAAGAGGCCCCTTCAGCCGAGCTTCTCGAAGTCCGGCAAGCTGCGCTTGGCTCGCAAATACTCAGATCTCCTTGCACCAGGTGAAGCAAAGCGAAGCACAGCTTGCAACGACGGTGTCAGTTTCGCATGTTGAATAAACACACACACACACAGAGACACAGAGACACAGAGACACAGAGACACAGAGACACAGAGACACAGACACATTCATTTCGCTGCGGAAGGCTACTCTTTTTAGGGCCAAAAGCCTTGGCTAGCCTTCTTGGCTCTGACGCCAGCTTCTTTTGTTTTTGATTTCAATGACAGGGCAGCTTTCAGACGGCCAAGGGTCAAATCCAACGGCTTCTGCACCGTCTGGTCCAGGACATCCATGCCAGAGAAGATGCTGAAGACGCTTGACGAATCTGATCCGCTCTCCCCCTTTAAGACCTAAGGCTCTCAAGAGTCATGACCCTTCTTCATGGAACATCATGGGGAACATCAATGAAAGCCCATTGCCGGGCAAGTACCACACTGAGGGCACCGTCGGGTTCTACAACATCGAGATTGAAAGAGAGCACCGACTCTATAGGCAGGCGTCCTCGGCGTAGCTGGCTTCCGCTGTGAGTTCCAGCTCCATCGCGCTGCGGTGCATTCGGTCGAAGCGGTACACCGTGTAGGTCATACCTGGGACCCTCTTTACCGACAGTTGTGTGGTATATACCTCTCATTACGGGGGATTTCTACGAAGCTGTAGGTAAAGAGGGTCCCAGGTACTGGCAGCAGATGCGGCCAACAACGCTGCGGCCGCGAGCATGGCATGGACACCGACCATCTGGCCGATGCTGTAGCACGTCACCGGTAACCTGAGCTCACGAAGAGTTCAGCTTGTGAGACTCGAGCTATGGGTCACGCGCCACACACGGAAACTGCAGCTCCATCTCAGTCAATTTCTGAGACAATATATGGACCCTGTTTAGTAGGGGGGGCCTCTTTAAAGTCAAAAATTGGCAGAGTTTTTCAGGATCCCCCTGACTGTTTGGGGGATCCTCTTTAAAGTCAAATCGTCCTGGCGCCGTAAGAAAAATCCGCGTGGCGCGCCTTTAAAAAAGATGCTGGGCATCGCTGCCCCTTTTAAACTCCTCCCTATTAGGATCATATAAGCCCCCGGGGCCGTGTAATCAGGATCCCATCCACGCCTCGACTGTTTGGGGGGGGGGGGCGGGGGGGCTCTACACATTAGAGAGGGTCCCACATTAATCATTAGAGTAGGGTTTTGGGTGTTATGATTATACTTGTAACGGGACCATCAGGGAATTATCTTAGCATCTTTATTTCGACCCCTGTATTCAACTTCCTGAACTCAACTTCCTGCGCTGAGAGCCGCAAGGAGAGCAGGAAGGCCAAGACCACCCGGCTCTCCACCTCCATGGCCGCTTGAGTGAAGAAGAGCAGACCCAGCTCGACGACGTGCCGAGCCTGAAATCCAGGAGACTATTCGAAGGGTTTTTGTGGGATGGTTCGGGGGGGGGTTGGTTAAGAGGTTCTATGAGTTTGTAAAGGGCTAATTATAGGGTACGAAACTAATCGGGCTAATTTTTGGGGATGGTTGAAAACGGATTCCGCTCGAGCTCTTGACAAAACAGGAACCACAAGCACCCGGAGTATCCGAGAACAAATATCATGTAAACGCCCTCGATGAAGTTGCGAACATGCCAACAACGATCCAACGGAGCTTGACAGCCGAAATGGATCGAAAGTCCTCGTCGGATAATTGTGCATCCGAGCGGCAGTTAGGAAGCCATCGGCCATATTCCATGCGATTCGAGTCAGGCATAGGCATGGACCATGAGCGTTACAGTACCCACTTTCGCTGTCGTGAAAGCGTGGGCAGCCTGCAGAGTGTTGGTCACAGACTCTGCAGTGCTTAGACACCTTGGAGCCTCCGATTGCTCTATAGACTCTGGGCCCACCTGGATAGCTGCAAGGGTACGGCAGCTCCGAAGTCGAAGACTCCTGGCGCCTAACGCCGGGGCCATTCCCAGCTATTGAGCTATACCAAGCTGCCACATCAGGGGCCAACTCATTCCTACGCAGTCTGCACGTCCTCTGAAGTGTCTGACATCTCACCTCAATCCGGCGAGGGCGATTGCAGGCTGCGGAGCACCCCAGCCCTATGTCCCCAGCTTTCAGAATCGACAGTGCCGAGGCACAGGATGACTGGGAGTCCAAGATCGTCGAGGCCGACTCCGAAGACTCGGACGCCAGCTCGTAATTGCTCGAAGACAGCGGCCATGAGACTAGGCGGCGCCATTGAAGCCCTGGAAGCTCACAGTCCTGCCATACCGCACCAAAACATCAGAGATCGGCAGAAAAAGTCGTCGCCTAAACGCGCAATGTGCGAAGTGCGAAGGCTAGGGCTCCTTCACGCTCACCCAGCTGTCTAAGGCTACGCCTCTCTGTCGCTTCAGACTGTGAGCGGCATGCAACCTGGGTGCTGTGAAGTCAGCTGCAAGAAGCGAATCCAAGCAAAGCACTGCAAGAGCGGTAATTTGTTTACGGGCTGATGCAGACACCAGCGACCGACAAGACGAAGCATGTGGTTCGCACGGGGCGGAGTCATATGGGTAATTCTCGAAATGAGGGTCCCTTTTTAGAATCCCTGCTTAAAGGCGGCTGGAAAAACAACGGACCCCTTCAGAATATAATGGGTACCCAAAAGAAGGACCCGAATTCAGGAAACTACCCCATCTATTCTCGCACCATCCAATGAAGCGAGGGGGGCAGCTGCATCTTCTGCTCCATGGGCAAGCTGGGGCACTGGTTCACGCTCAGCACCAGGTCCTGCAAGAAACTCATGCAGACTTATAGCTTCTTCGATATAAACACCAGGGTTTAGGGTTCACAGTTTAGGGTTCGGGTTTTGGGTTTATATCTCCCCCCCCCCCCCCCCCCCCAAAAAAAAAAAAAAAAGTCGCTGAGTCACTGAATGTCTGAATGCCCGCCCCCGCCTATCGTCTTCTCCCCCCTGATTTTTTGACTCCTCCAGAGCCTCGAGGCGCTGCAACGCCACGCCGAGCTCAAGGCCCTCCAACCCTCAAGCAAGAGAGAGACACCACGAAGATTGCCACACGAAGGTCACAAGGACGCCTTAACCACCCTATAGACCCTAAACCCGAATAAACCCTAAACCCTAGTCATTGATGCTTTGGGAAAGCACTCTGAAGGCTGTCTCTATACAGGTGCAGCAAAAGCGAGCGCCTTCCAGGCTCACCAACCACAGCTCCAGGCTGACAATCCTGACTTCGGCAAGACGTGTCACTTGGACAGTATACCCTGTATACTTCTACGATTCTATGATTCTACACCCGCCCAACTGGAAGCGAAATCCGGGGAAAGAGGGAGGTATGTAGCATGCAGCGGGTCGAGAGAGATCGCCGTCCTCGGCGTCAAGGCCGGCGCCAGGCCCTCGGCGCAGCGCAGCTCAGCCCCGATGCAGCGCAGCGCCAGGCGCCGCAGCGGCAGCCCCGCCAGCCTTAAGGGGACCACACCCTAACATAGAAGGGGGTCACATACCATGTACTTCTTGAAGAGTATGAACCAAAAACCCTTTTGAAAGGCCCTTCTGGGTTCCCCAAGGAGCACGCGCAGGGCATCCAGGGAGGTCAGCGCCGTGAAGCTCACCTGGGACATGCAGCATTTATTTCGAACACAGAAGCGAGGGATTCCGGGATTCCGAAAGTTTCCCCGCAGCTCCTCCAACACCTGAAAGCCCTTGTTACAGTCTTTTTTTCTGGGGGAAGTCCACAAACAAGACTCGAGGGGCGTCCAGGCGCAAGGACTGCAGGCTTCGCGGCAGGTGCCAAGCCAAGTCGTGCAGGTGCCGGTCGTCAAAGCGGCGCAGGCCGGCGAAGGAGAGCTCCACCTCACAGACTGCTCACCGCAGCCTGAGACCAAACAGCCCCCCAACATCTGTGATCTGCTGAAAGAGACTCTGAATTGACTCTTAAGACCCCCTCCCAAGGCGCGATGCGTCGCAGAGCATCCGCATGCAAGGCTTGGGCGGCGTCGTGCAGGTCGCAGTCCCGGGACAGGTGGCCATACCAACTGGCCAGCGCGAAGTGGGACGCGAGGCCACGGTTTACTTCCGCAAAGCGTGCGAAGCCGTGAACATCCGACAGCTGATGCTGATCCAGCTGATCGAGCTCCATAGTGCTGGCACGAGGGAAGGCGATGCTGCCAAGAATGTGGCGCTTGTCCTCGGGCTTGGAAGCTTCGGTCTTCACGATGTCCACGTCCAGGCCCTGACGCAAGATCTGCAGCCTCGGCATCGCCGGCCATAAGAAGAGGCCTAATTTCCTTTCCCGGCATCCCACCCTCCCCCATCCCTTAACAAAACGTCCATTGGTTCTCACTATGCACGACCATGGGACGGGAAGAGCGCCTCCCTGCGCGCTTTGGAGTGCCATGCCAGCACGGGCAGCATATCCAGCTCCTGCCCGGCAAGGCCATCCGTGATGAGATGAGCGTGCCCGCCGCTATCGGATGCACCCACATCAAGCAGAAGGCGGTGCTGGGTCTTCAAACTTTGAACTTGTTGTTGCTCAATTGCAACACTCTCCTCAAATACACACCAAGCCCTCCCAAATGGGGTGGCGTCTTTGTCGAGCACCAAGAGAATGCCGCGGCACACTTGAAGGGCGAAGTAGAAAGCTGACTTGCGGGGATTGGCGGTGATCTCATCTTCGAGGCTATGCTGGTTGTTGGCATACGCGCAGATCCAGTAGCATGCGTCGCCCAACAGCCGCACGGAAGAGTGCTTCATAAGCACCGAAATGAATCTGCAGATCGGTTCCTTCCATGCGTGCGAGACAAACCACAGAGGCTTCTGTTTGGCAGCTTCCACCGTGAGCAACTCCACCAGACTGCACCCAGCTCCATTGAAGCCCTTTGTCGACGGCTTGATGACCCATGTGCTGGTATGGTACAAGTTGAACCTTATGGCTTATCAGGTGAGAACATCTGCAAGCGTATCAACATGTCAGGGGGCAGTCAACAAGTCCCAAGAGCCAGAACTCCGAAGTTTGCACCTCACACATGATTGCAAGGCCTAGGGGCATCTGCAAGGTCAGCGGCTGGCCTTGCGGAATGGTGCCCAGGGAGGAGGTCTCGCACCAGTAGCCAACGTGCTGGCGCACAAACTTCAAAAGCAAGTGCAGCTGAGAGAGGCCTTGGCAGCGACGTTGTCTATACTCCGATTGAAGCGCAGGTACTGCAACGCATGTCTCTCAAAACTGGAGAGCGGCTCGAACTCACATATCCTGAAATTCTGATGCCCTTATGCTTCTTATCAAAACTCGACAGCCTTATAAGTCCCGAGGTGCGCATGCCCCTTTCCTCGGTCCGATGGATCCGGGCCACCTCCGGCAGCACCGGGCCCAGGGTGGAGAAGTTCGTGACCACGCAGCCATGAGGGGCATGGGGGAGTCGGAGCCCTCATCTTGCTGTTGGCCCACCGACACCAGGCAGTTGCCACGCCACTGGCCTTAAATGATTGAAAACCTGCGTGTGCCCCTGTTGCAGAATCATTTGGGATGTACCCCCTTGTACTAAGAGTCGCCCTGAATAGGGATTATATACAGGGGGTACTGCAATCTCCATTAAGGACTGTCAGTATAAGGGGGAACATCCCAAAGAATCATCAGGTGAACGAAAGTCCCTCTGATCCACATAACTGTGCTACTGGACTGCGGGTAAAACCACGTCTGGCAGAAAAACCCCACAGCCCGAATGTGAACAAAATGGCACCTGCCCGCGGCTCCCTACTTCTGAGGGTGGCGCGAAAACCTGGCAAGAAGTAGGCGGAGGCCTTCCCTTACTTATGAGGGCGATGCTCCGGGCTCAGGGAGCACGAAATGCAGGGACGGGACTGCCGTCGCATCCCACTATTGTACCATGCACGACCGGGGCATCTCGAATAGAACCTGGGAGGTACCGGCAAACGAATTACATACCTCATCAAGCTTGACGTACCCAAGCGGTGGCCAGCAGAGAAGCAGAATAGCAGAGCGCACGCTTGACCGACCAAAGCGGAGGCCAGGACAAAAGAGCGAAGGCTGCTGGGACAGGCTCCAGTGGCCTGGAGGGCGGACGGAGATGCTGGCGCATCAACTTGCACACGTGGCGCTGCGTCGCCGCAAGGCCGCCCGAGCCCGGAACGACCTAACGACGACGCTGAGTTCTTGCAGCAGCGCTGCGTGGGCAAGCTCCGCCTCTTCCCCATTCCTGGCTGCTACCGCACGAGCGATGTGCCGCAGGACTGTGGCTGCGCCTTTTTCCCATTCGCCCGTGCTCTCGACAACCATCGGCACGAAAACTACGCCCTGATTCTCACAGGCCTGAGCTGTGTTAAGGTGGCTTTCCTTGTGTCTTGCATAGGCTTCGGCCGCTGCACCAGTCTTCTGGCTCGCCAAGAGGAGCGTCTCCTGTCGCTGGGGTGCTGTGACAGCAAAGTCGAGGGCAGCAGGAGACCCACCCAAGGCGGGCAAGTAGACATCGGCAGGCCGGCGCCTTGCAGACTGGGTATACCATCAGGGCTTTGTGGCAGAAGCAGGCCCGAGCGCTCCTTCTCCGGCCGGAGCCCGGCTCGCTGGGCCCAAGCGAAGACCACGTCCCTCACGGCGTTGTGCCGAAGCGTGCGCTCGCCGCCCGCAACACACATGCCAGCATGGTGACCGTGAATATCCAACACCGCGTCACACATAGGGCACCATGTGTCTTCCTCAGCATCCGGCACTCCCAGGCGAAGGCGGAGCTCCGCCAGGAAACCCGCAGGTTCAAAGCGACCCTTCCCACACGGCAAGGCGGACAGGAAAGCCCGAGCACCCGGACCAGCCTCGGATCGAAGCCCAGCGCACTCAGCCGGTGTGCTGCGAGCCAACTGGCCCGCCCAGCCGCAGTCATCCACGCGCTTGGAGAGGTTATGCTGGCTGCTGCTCAAAGCCGCCTCAAAGGACATAGCTTCAGGGGCCGGGAGCTGGGCGTTGAGGGAATCCAGCGCAGCCGCCACGGAAGGAGCACTCGTGACTTGCAAGGCCGAGAAGGCAGGGTCAAGCTCCAGGCAAGCAGCCAGGCTAGAGCCGAGAGAAGCTAGGTAGGCGCCCGGCGCATGAGTCACGCAGGAGCGCAAACCCAGCCCTGCCTGCGCAAACCCCCTAGCAGCCTGACTCCACTGCTCGGCGGTGGCGTGTATGCCTGTGAACTCAGCAAAACAGCTTCGAACCACGCCATCAAAGGCAGCCAGAGCACCCATCTGAGCGTGCGGGGGGTTGCAACGCATGCTGTGCACCATGCGTGCGAAGCCTGCGCAGGCCCGAAGCAACCGCAAAGCAACTTGCGGATCTGCGAGCTGGCCGACCTCGTCGAGCAGCCGCTGCGCCTTGGCAGCTCGAGCCTCGGTATGAGATTGCACGAAAGCATCATCACCGATGGCTGCACCAAGGAACTCGAAGTTGCGTTGCACGCGGCAGGAGCCGTCAGCGTTTTGAAGAAGAGCATTGGGCAAATGCAATTGCAAACTCTGCGACTCTGCAAGTCCACAGGCCCCAGCACGACAACTTCGCACTTGGACAGGTTGAGAGTGAGTCCCAGACCCGCTGCCCTTTCGCGCACATGGGCCAAGCCTGCCCCGACTGCGGGGGCATCACCGGCTAGAAGGCCATCATCCAGGAAGTGCACTGCAAGGTCCAAGGGTCCGAGGCGTAGCTCACAAGCAAGGGGCTGGGTGGCAGCTGCAAACAGCAGAGGGCCCAAAGGATCGCCTTGCTGCACACCAGAGCTGGACTCAAGACTTAGCGGGATTTAAGAGGGGGGGATGTTGTTCAAAAGTCATGGACAATTGTGGCCAAAAACAACGCCTCATCCCTCTTTAGACTCCAGCTTTCTCGGCAAAAAAAACCAATTGGGAAGTTCTTTTTACATCAGAGAACCCACATTTTGTGGCAAAAAAAGACCCTGAAATTGCACTTACTTCCTAGAAATTCCGGCGGCAAAAATTATAAAGCTCGAAATGATTGAGGAAGGGGGCAGCCTCAGAAAGGGGCATAGCGTGTTCTAAGTGCCTTGAACTAAACTTCCGGATTATGTCCAAACACTGACTGCACATGAACAAAGTAGTATTCGCTTTCGCGAAAAGTTCAATGCTTTGAGCAACATTTGGTTCTTCTGAACATTCATTGGCAGCAAAAGGTTCAATGCAGCTAGCTGCTAGATACAGTTTTAGGAACAAGATTACCCTAACTAGCTAATGCAAACTTCTACTTCCACCTGTAGCTAGGCTTTGTAATTAACTTCCACATGTAGCTAGGCTGTGTAGTTAAATTGTAACTACGTCGGTGATTCGGACAATGATTTTGCGATGTGTGACCCAATCCGACTGCAGCTGTGGCGGCGATCATCCTGAGCACGTCCCTGGGCTGACTGAGACAGATTGTGTTGCTAAAGCAAAAATAACGGCATTCGTTTTGGCTTGGTTTCGGGTGTTAGTCATTGGCCTTAAAGGCAGCTGTAGCTCCTCAATGATGAGACGCGACCGGTTGCGATCTGTTGTTTGTGCATTGCGGCTTGATAAAGACATCTTAGGTTGGTGGCCTGGTGCCGAACCGTGTTCCAGGTAGACGGAGGCTCGTCAGAAAACCATGGAATGGAGATCTGGTTCTGTTTGTTTCGGCACAAGCTTTTAGGGAAGCTCGCTAGACACAGTTGCGACCGGAATTTCGCTCAAATCTCGATGATTGCCGTAGTATTTATGACAAATTTAATTAAAAAAACACAGAACGCAACAGGTTGCGACCTGTACCCTCCCCCAAACACAAATTCCAATGACTCTTGCGCATTACATTAATTATATATGCAAAAGCATAGATCGCAACCGGTTGCGACCCGTAGCTTCTCCCAAGCCACAAACGCAAAGTACCCTTCTAGATGCTGCGAAAACACAGATCGCAACCGGTTGCGACCTGTAGCTGTGGCAATGACACTGAATCTCATTCCAGGTTTTCTCTCAGGGCGTGCATCTGCTGAAGTGATATCAGACACGACCGGTTGCGATCTGTTGCTTGTGCACCGCGGCTTGATAAATTTAAAGTCATGTCAGGTTGGTGCTGCAGAAGCGAGTTCCAG
The DNA here is from genome assembly GCA_905221605.1 of Symbiodinium natans. Taxonomy (NCBI): domain Eukaryota; class Dinophyceae; order Suessiales; family Symbiodiniaceae; genus Symbiodinium; species Symbiodinium natans. Next base: position 29,928 of record CAJNDS010001044.1, read on the forward strand.
GCAAATGGAGGCACCACGATGGAAACCTGATTCTAATTCGTTCGGCACAAATTGTTAGGGGAGCTCGCTAGATATTTGCCACAGCTGCAGTTCGCAACCGGTTGCGATCTGCGATTTACCATGAAGCCTCTAGAATGTACCTTTGAGTTTGGAATTTGTCAGAAGCCGCAGGCCGCAACCGGTTGCGATCTATGTTTCTGCATATATATATATATACTATAATGCGTGAGTCATCGGAATTTGACGGCAGAGGTCGCAACCTGCTGCATTCTGTGTTTTTTTCAATTAAATCTGTGAGAATCTACACCCTAAACCCTAAACCCCAAACCCTAAATCCGAAACCCGAAACCCTAAACCCTTAAAATATACCCTAAACCCTAAATCACTCTTCGAAAATTAACCGAAATTCAGGTCGCAACTTTTAACACGTTGAGGGTCTGAGATGTAAGAAGAGGTCGAGGAGCTCATGGCTGCAATGCTGGCGGTGTTCATCTTCTGGTTCGAGTCAGGACCTTAGCATCAGCAAAGGGGAAAGACAATGCATTGTCGTGGTCATGCTGATGTGCTGGGCGTTTCGCGCCTTTTTTCATTTCGCAGTGCGGCCTAAGACATCTGCAGCATATACCCCAAGAAGACACGACCAAGCAACGTCTCCTGAATTTTTCGTCGTGCTTCACAAGACAAAGCCCTGCCGTCGTGCTCGGGCCACGATTCCTGGACACGTGGGCACAGAGCAAGTTCTAGTCCGCGCACAGACCCACTGTTTAGTGTCAAGAAACGAACATTCCTGCAAGCGAGTCTCGTTCCAGGGCCTGAATGGTGTCCTCTTGCTCTTGCATCTGCACAAGATTGCCCTGGTACTCTTGGCGAAGCTGTCGGAACCTTGGGTGGGTGAATGACATTCCAACGCGACCGTACTTCTACTCTTTTATTTCATACCAGTACCGAGTGACGTCCGTAGCACCTCCTGCACCCATGGATGCTCTTCGACATCCACGTAGCAAACTTCGCTGGGCCCTGAGGAAAACACAACAATGGAGGTCCGCAAGCTAAAGAATGCGAATGCAAGAACCGAGTTGAAGTTGCTAAGAACGTGGCTCACATTTGCCCCCTCGTTCTGGGCATGGTCCTGCTCGGCTGGGTCCTTCTCAGTCTCGGCGGCCTCGTCCTGGTTCACATTCGTCGGTTCCGTTTTCTTCGTCTTCGCCTTGTCATCCTTGGAGTTGGGCTGCTCATGACCCCAAATCGTTTCTTTCGGCTCCAGTCGCCTCTTTGTCTTCACTCTGGTCGCAGGGATTTTTTTGTTGTTGAATCCTCTGCGCGTGCCTCTGCATGCTTGACACAGCTTGTCCCGGCGATAGGTGCCCTCCCCGCATCTCACGCAGGCCCATGGCATTTGTGAGAACTACTTCTAATGTGTTTCTGCCAATGATGTGCCACACGTAATAATTAGAACTGAGCACAACCCCAGGCTCAACAGCTTGGCCGTGAAATGCTGCGGGCAGGGTCCCCAAGTCTGCTGCAATCGTTCAGAGAACACGGTTGTGGCAATGCAGTGGCTGAATCACCAATACCGAGGCCACGACGGATCTGACAACAAGGAGCATCTGCTTCTGAGCTGGGGAACCGATTCACCTGGCAGCCAGCTCTCCAAGGCCGAAACCCGAAACCCATGTGCAAGTTCAGTGTGTCGGGTTGCTTCGGCGTGGTGTTGATGGAGCCTTACGACCCTTACGTCGCCCTTCTTTCCCTCACGCGACCCTTATTTGATTGCACCGTATGTCACCCGTGTTTCATCCTTATTTCATCCTTATTATTATCTCCCACAGGAATCATTGTCATTCTCCTACTACATGGTACTCATGCTACTATCACGCCGAAAATCAAGTGCAAGCAACAAACAATTGCAAATCGGCGCCTTGGACGGTGCTTGTTTTTGTCGCGCCGGGGCCGGCGGTTGCCATCATCCGCTAGGACGGACACACGTGTGCAGCTTGGTAAAAGCATCGGGCTGCCGGCCTTTGGCCAGACACAAGCCTCTCAGCGACCGAACTGCAGGAGCCGTGCGTCCCTTTCTATTCCAGCACGAGGCGTTTGCCTGTGCAGTCTTTGCATTCCGGGCAGCCTGACACCGACCAGCTGAAACACCACATTAACACGGAAGTTTTTTTGGGGGACCGATCCTTTTACGTGCTAATCTGTAGGTAGCTCTAGGTACAGGCTAACTAACTACATCCTCAGCTGTCGGTGTCACACGCTGCAAGCCTGCTACAAAAGGTGCTCGAGGAGGTCGAGCAACTTGACGAAGTTCATCATCTTAGAGATGCTCTCACTCTCGCACGGGTGCTTGAGCTCGACGTGCCGGACGACTGCGTCCGCGCCTTCGACGACGCTTGCCATCTTCTCGAGTGAGTCCCATCGCCGGCTTTCCGCCAGCCAGCACAAGTAGCATTCCAGAAACCTCCCTGACGATGCCGACTTCTTTTCAGAAGTCGCGTAGCCGTAGTCGCGGACGAAGGTGTCGTCCACCAGCGTCAAAGCCAGCGTTAAGAGCCAGTTACCCTTCTGAGAGCAGGCCGTGACTCTTGCGTCTTCCTGGGCCAACGCCATATTGTGGAAGGCGTTGTGCATCGTGGTGCGGAAGGGCCCATCCTTGAAGGCCCGCAGCTCCTGCAGAAGTCCGGGGGTCTGCTGTGCCTCCACCACTGCTTCCTGCAGCGTCTCCATGAGTGAACCCAGCTTCTCGTCCACGATCCTTGCTGCGCCACGACCACCGCAGGCCATGGCAACGTCAGGTAGTCAGGTGTCTCAGGAACAGGCGGAACGCAAAGCGATCAAAATGATCGAGCTGGGGGCACAAAAAAGATTGAACCACAATGCAGCAGCCATCATCAGAATCATGCACCACCAACAAGGCAATGCAGCCATCATGCGTCCGGCTGAGTAAAAGGCACATGCAATAGGAAGGGCCCGAGCCTCGTCGTGTGCAAAACACGTTCGTTTCCTCGATGCGACGGCCTGTCGGTACACACAGTACAGTCATCATGTGTACGCACTATTTCACCTCTATTGCAGTCCTACTCACGTTCTTTCACGCTTACGTCCTCTTTGTTAGGCTCTTCTTTCCTTTATTGGACCCTTATTAGCCCTTCTTATTTCACGCTTACCTCACCTGACTTAAGCCAGAGGGCCTGAGTGGGGAGTAAGCTTGTCAATTTAAGCCCTAGGCGCTTAAACTGGTTGGTGGGATAAGTTCCAACCCCGAAACCCTGAAACCTATGCCATTGACCTCTGCGTGCCTCAGGCTCATCACATCCACTAGGGCCCAGGACCTGGCCATGAGCTCATTTTTGTTGAATGGATCGCTTTAGGATACGGTTCAGGGTTCACCGATTGAAAGCTTCGTCCAAAATGGGTCACTACATTAAATCAGCCACTGGGGGAACCAATGCGACTTGCAATTTCATGTGTGTAGATCACTAGAACTGATCACGCATTTTTCCCCTTAATCTCATGGACGATCTTGCGGAAATGTGATCGCCGCCGGACCCCAAAAGTGAGCAAACCCTTGTTGCTGCTCACGGTAACATGTCCTCCGTGAAACACAGCGAGCGGCGTAGCTTCGGTGGAGGTTGGGAGATGTTGCCATCCGTGGCCTTGGTCTTCCCCTGCACGTTGTTTTGCCCTTCCTGCTTTGTCGCATCCTTCTTGGGCATGTCGTCGGCAATCTTTTGTCGTGGTGGCTGAACAGGACAAAGCACTTGAGCATCTTGACTCTCGTCAAGGTCCCAGCCTGAGCTGGGTGGTGAGAGCCACAGCTGATTCCTGACAGTTGTCGGTGGATGCCAGGACTCAGTGCTGGCTTCATCCACGGGCCGACATCTCTTCTTTTTGGGCGTAAAGGCCTGGCCTGTGCCCATGTCCGTCTCTGCCATGGCGAACGGAACGGAAGCTTAAAGTAATGATTAAGTTGATTGCGGGCGCAGACTGCAACGTGAAACCTCGCAGGTCACAAGCATACAGCTGCAGGCGGGTGCCTCAGGCCGGGGCATGTGCAGCGACTTCTAGCTGCTACGTAGCTCGACCCAAAAGTTTCACGGAGGAAACTGGCAAGCCGCGAGGCAACGTACAAACCCACAATCCCCCTGCAGACATGCAAACACACACACACACAGACACACAGCCACACACACACACACACAGAGACAAACACACACACACACACGCGCACACACACACACACACACACACACAAAAACGCACACGCACAGACACAGACACAGACACAGACACAGACACAGACACAGACACAGACACAGACACACACACAGACACAGACACAGACACAGACACACAGACAGACACAGACAGACAGACACAGACAGACAGACAGACACAGACAGACACAGACAGACACAGACAGACACAGACAGACACAGACAGACACAGACAGACAGACACAGACAGACAGACAGACAGACAGACAGACAGACAGACAGACACACACACACATATATATAAGTAAACAAACACAAACAGTTCCGGAAAGTTGGCCCAAGTAAGGGCTTGGGGGTGTCACGTGTGGGTTTGAAGGGGAGGCCGCCAAAGACCCCTGAAGCCGCGTAACCCCCGGGGAGGCCGCCTTCCCCCCAGTAAGCGCCTTCCCATTAGAGCCCTCCCGACTGCCTGGCCATACCGGTGAATTGGCGCCGTAGGCTGCCCTGCCACCGACAGGTAAGACACGTGACACGACGCAAACAACAATAAATCGTGACTCTTTGCTTTGCTTCTGCCATGGCAGCACCCGCGGACTGCACCCCACATTTTCGGAACCTCTTTCCTTGCTCTCGCGGGAAACACACACACACACACACACACACACGCGAAACTGCTCTGCGAGACGCGCGGGTTTGAGACGATGTGGCGGCGCATGCCCAGCCGCGTCAACGGTTGGAATCGCTACCCAAAAGACTTTTCTAAATGGGCTTCCCCTTCTAACTTCTCTATATTTATTCTCTTCTGTCATACTTGAACGGGGAGCGGGGGGTTGCGGCGTTGGCTGGCCTCAGCAACAAAACTGACCATCCAAGCGAGGCAGGTCCTCTGGACCCGCTGACTAGGCTGGCGTGGAAGAATCCAAGCTGCGGAGCTTGTCCAACAAATTCTGCTTCTGCTCACTGGATGCCTCCTTCTTGTTATCCTTCGGCTTGTTGTTGGCATCCTTTCCCTTCTCGTTGTCCTTCTCCTTGTCCTTCTGGTTCTCTTTCGCCTCGGCGTCCTGCTCCTTCTTGTCCTTCGCATTTGTGTTTGCTTTGGCCTTGGCTTTCGGCGCTGCACTGATCCGCATGGACTCCGGAAGTGCATCTCTGAGGCCCTGCTCGAAGAGGGGGTCGCTGGGGTGCTGCATTGCCCGGAACACCTGGTTGGCCAACTGCTTTTCCAGCAACTCCTTGTGTTCTGGTGTGTGGCATAGCCCGAAGTAACTCTTCCGCAAACGGATGGCTGTCATGGGCAGCACCGGGTCCGAAGCGGTGAGGTCCACCCAACCAGCCCCCGAGAAAGAGTGATGCAACTCTTCGTAGAATTCTGTCGGGAGCCCATGCCAGCAAAAGGGAACCATGCTGGAGGGCTTCGGCCCGGGATCCACTTCCGGCCCCGGGTCGCCATCCACAGTTCCCCCCACGGCGATCAGCGCCTTGCCCAGGAGGTCCGACTTGCTGGCGTGCTTCACCTTCCAGAGGCTTTCTGGCGGCGTCCTCTCGAAGGGGCCGAGGCAATCAGACGCCGTGCTTCCCGGCACGTGCAGGTGATCTTTCGCCACGACCTCGAGCGTCTTCTGGCTGAAGACGTTCATACTCAGCATGGTGGACAACGTAGCAATGCCCTTGACCCGGGCTTTCACCTGTCGCTCGGACTGCTCCGTTGTCAACACGTACAACTGCGTCTTGACCTTCGGAATCACCTTGCCGCCGTCGTCCACAAAGGCCTTCGAGGCATTGCCTGCACTGCCCAGGTTCCTGTCGATGAAAAAGAAGGCGGCCTTCTCCGGGATCTGTGGCAAAACGTTCTGCGCCGGCTGGAGCCCCTCCAAGGCTCCCTTGATGCATCTTTTCAAGTGCTCATCCCTTAAGGGCGGCGGTCTCAAGTGCGGCCTGGACGATGCTTCTCCAGCTCTCGTGACATCGCACAGGACAAGCACGTACTCCTGCTTCCCAGTGACCTTCTGGGAAAGCGGGTCCGCCCGCAGCAGCTGAGCGACCCCGGAGACGCTGCCAGGGTCACCGTGCAAATTCACATACCTGTCCACCAAGTTCTTTGCATAGGTGACCCACTGAGCCAGCACGCCTTCCTTGTCGTCCATCTTCTTTGCCGAGATACCAGGAAGCATCATCCCGCCATCCTCCTCGTCACTCAAGTCAATGTCCTCCACGTCGATGCCCTTCTTCTCCATGTCTGGCGCTGGCCGGCCATCGCCCTCCGCCTCCAGCGCGGCAACGAACTCATCCATCTTCTCCTTCACGGGGGAGCGAGTGACACTCACAGTCAGGCTTACAGGGGTTTGTGTAATGGCGGTGCCGTTACATTTATTTCCGCTCCTCAAAGAGTTTGACGCCTTTCTGCGCCGAGTCAGGCAAAGTCCCCACCCAGGACGCGCTGCCCTTGAACATTGCTTTCCTGTACTCCTCGGGGCTTTTCTCCCACGCGTCCATGCGCTTCACGGCCACCTCGCTGACCTTCAAGTCACGTGCCTGCAATGCAGCATAGGACGAGCAACAACGTAGACTCACCGTGAATCAATAATTTTTAAAAGCCGGAAATTTGCCTTCTTGATCATGCACCACGCGATCTCCTTCTTGCACATGCACAAGTCAACGATGCCCCTGCCGCCGGGCTGACCCTTTCCTGAAAGTTTCCGGACGCTCAGCTCGCGCGGAATGGTCCCGCCGTACTGGACCATGTCCGCAATCAGCATGACGGTCCAGTGGATCATGTCTTTCGAGGATGCCCTCTTCACGATGGCCTGCCACGCGCGCAGAGTAACTTTCCCGAACAATGCAACTCGGAACTGTCCACGTTTTGAAAGAAGACAACAGGCACAACAGGATACCGCAAATATAAGCAGGCTTTACAACCATTATATGATACACATATTTTTTCCTGTATCCAGAAAATGTACATGTATTCTGGTAATTACTGACTGCGAAAAGATAGCTCAGTGCTTAGCTAGGTGCTTGGCCCGTGGAGCTAATTTGATTCGCTAATTCACGTTTTAGCTAGACCTAATCAGCTAGCTACGTCTGTAGCTATGCGGTTAACACCGATTTCCTCGCTGCTTCGCTACGTACTTTGCCAGTTCGCTGAGAGCTTAGCTAACTGATTAGCGGAAACTCGTTGCTAGCCACTCCGCAAAACACTTACTTCATTACTCAGAACTCACCAAGTCGTGTTAGTTAAAACTTCCCCTTCACCGACTCCTTCATGTATCTTGTCCACCGCCTATCTATAAAGAAGGGGAGCCTCCAGCTGGTAGATGCTGTCAAACACCGGGCCATTCTTCCAGGCCTCCGTCTGCCTCAAAAACCGCTCCATGTCGTTCTCTGTCAGAAGCCGGTTGTACACGGTCACCGCCGCGTCGATGAGGCCAACCTTGATGGCTTCCTCCTTGTTGCGGCCGCTCTCAGAGACCTTGACGTTGTCCCTCCACGCGGTCTCCAGCGCTTCAGCACCCATCGTCTTGCCGCCATGCAGCTTCTCCAACATGGCCTTCGTCTCCATGATGGCCAATATCTTTTCGATTGTGCTCAATTTGGCCGTCTCACCGATCTCCATCATGTCCTCGCGGCATTGGTGCGAGGCCCACAACCGCTTCTCCATGCTGTCGACGTACTTCACTTCCATGGATGCGCACAAGAAGAGATCCCGCCATTTCTGCAAGTCCTCTTCCCCTAGGCTCGCCTTGATGTCTCTGGCGGCTGCCACCACCGGAGCCCATGCGAACTCAAGCGGGCTGAGCGCCTGTCTCATTGTTGTTACACTCTGTCCGTATCTGTAGTCACAGCTTCCAAATCATATCAAACATTTTACAAACGCCGTGCCTCCACGTGGCCTTTCATGTCATCCGGAAAGTTCCCCGACGAGATGCAACTCTTGATCTGATACGGGAGCTTCCTCTCAGGGGCCTGGAAGAAGTGCTTCACGACATCCTCCAACTTGTGTAGGGCTACGGAAACCTTGATCGGCGACTGCACGAAGTCCAGCCAGAACAAGTTGTAGCCAGCCTGGAAAATCATTGCGATGCTCAAATTGTGATGTTACCAGAGGGTCTCGTTGCGTCCACAACGTTTTCTTCTAAGGCTGCTACAGCTTGAAGTACTCTGCTTCCTACCGGTTCTTTTCTACTCTTAGCTACATTGGCAGACGCTGCACTCAGACATTCTCTATTATTCTTCAAAACACTACTCTTGAGGTCAGGTACTGTCTATTGAAATCTTCCGCACCTACCCAACTTGATGTAGTTTCCAATGCCCAGTCTAAGCTGTCACCGGCCTCCATGAAGGTCTCTTATTCTTTAAACGCTCCTCTTGCATTCAGCTACTGTCTTACTTCAAGTCTTCCGCAGCTACCCAGCTTGATGTAGTTACCAATGCCCGTCCTCTAAGCTGTCGCCTCCATTCTCGGTCATGGCTTGCCATGACTCGCGCTTGTACGGCTCCATGCTCACGAAGCTTGGGTTGCGTCCTGGCAGGTCCTGGAAAAGCGGGTGGCCAAAGGACGACGGCTTTACTCTCCAGGAAGAGCTCCAAGGCAGGGGACGGAGGGACTCGGTGATCGATCTCCATGGGCAGAGGTGGCATTTCACCGTCACCCGCAGCAGGCTCTGCCGCGTCCACGGGCAGGGCTGCAGCCTTAGCCTTAGCCTTGGCCTCAGACTTAGGTCTGCCCTTCGCTTTGGCTTTGGGCGCGCTGTTCGGCGAGGCTGGCTCCGCCCGCGACTGACGCTTGGTCATGGCGTGAGTGCACTTGCTTTCAATTGGGCAGCTTGCTCCGTGCTTTCGGATATAATCATAACTACTGCTTACTCAAACCGCAGCACGCTGGTCCTGGCTGATGATCGCACTGCTTAGGCTTAGTCCCCCACAGCAACAGCAACGGTAGCCATGCCTCGTCGGCCGGCCCGCGAGATTCCGCGCCGCCTGGTCGGAAAGCAAACAGTGAAGCGCAAAGGCAAAGCAGACCCGCTTCTAGGTGACAGCTGGCAGGAATGGTTGGGAATCATCAAAGACCATGGACCTATGTGGCT
>CAJNDS010001045.1:0-30000 GCA_905221605.1 Symbiodinium natans
ACATATATACATATATACATATATACATATATACATATATACATCTACACATCTACACATATACACATATATACATATACACATATATACATATATACATATATACATATATACATATATACATATATACATAGATACATAGATACATAGATACATAGATACATAGATACATAGATACATAGATACATAGATACATAGATAAATATATACATATATACATAGATACATAGATACATAGATACATATACATAGATACATAGATAGATAGATAGTGTGTTATCTTTTTAAAAATTAAATAGCATATTATCATATACAATTTTCACAATAAGAAATATAGTTAAATAACAATTTGTTATATACATGTTTATATAACAGCATATGATTTATATCCAACCTTTGAAAACACAGACAGGCTGCTATTTGCAGTATTTGCAGTGTCTGACAACGCAGAAATGCTGCCATTTACAGTATCTGAAGCCTCTGAAAACACAGCAATGCTGCTATTTAGCGCCCTTCGTTGCAGCGTCTGAAAAACCCAGAAATGCTGCTACATACATTTTATGTCAGAAATGCTGCTACGTACAGTATTTGCAGCCAACGCAATGCAGAAATTCTGCTATTTACAGTATGTGAAGCTTCTGACTACGCAGAAATGCTGCTGTTTGCAGTATTGGAAGCCGCTGACAACACAGAAATGCTGCTATTTACAGTCTTGGAAGCTTCTGACAACGCAGAAATGCAGCTATTTACAGTATTTGAAGCCTCTGACAACGCAGAAATGCTGCTATTTATAGTATTGGTACAGAATTTGCAGCCTCTGACAACGCAGAAATGCTGCTATTTACAGTATTTGCAGCCTCTGACAACGCAGAAATGCTGCTATTTACAGTATTTGAAGCCTCTGACGACGCAGAAATGCTGCCATTTGAAGTATTTGAAGCCTCTGACAACGCAGAAATGCTGCTATTTACAGTATTTGCAGCCTCTCTAAACGCAGAGATGCTGCTATTTACAGTATTTGCGAAGCCAAGCTGAGCCACACCTTTAAAAAAAAAACACGTCCGAGCCACACCTTAAAAAAAAAAAAACCCTCCCGCCGGTTTTTATGGGGCTTATAGGGTTTGTACTTTTTACAGGGTTTATGTGGTTTATAGGGGTTGAGTGTTAGTGTTTATAGGGTTTTTAGGGCTCAGAGGGTTGTTGGGGTTTATCGGGCTTGAAGGGGTTTATGGGGTCTATGGGGTTTCTAGGGCTTAGGAGTTCTAGTTAAGGGGTGTGGGGTTTAGGGCTTAGAGCTTAGGACCCTTATACAGGGGTTAGGCTAGGTCTTCCTTGAGGAGTTTAGGGTTTAAGTCTGGGGATTTACATTCATCAGCTTCTGAGGCGGCATCGGGATTACAAGGGTTAGGGTTTTGTGAATCAGGGTATAGGGTTTAGGGTTTAGGGTTCAGGGTTTAGGGTTTAGGCTTTAGGGTGTAGGATTAAAGGCGTTTTACAGTAGTGTGATCACCTACAAGAGGCAAAGCTTGTACTCAGACTGTACTCAGGCTGGGTAGCCATTTACGTATTTCATGTGTTGCCCTGGGTATACCCTGGTTGCCGGGCATACACGCACTTACATATATATATATATGCATATTATAGATAGATAGATAGATAGATAGATAAAAATGAACCAGCATGTATTCGCATCTCTGTGTAAGATGTGGCATACATTGCTAGTAAGGTTCCGCTTTGGCCCCAACTAAGCCAGGACCCCGCACCCCATCATCAATGTTGATTTCTTGTCGTCGGAGCGGGCCTGGGTTCCAATGACAAAGCCTTGCACCGCTGAGATTCAGGACCCTAAACCCTAAACCCTAAACCCTAGACCCTAGACCCTAAACCCTAGACCCTAAACCCTAAACCCTAAACCCTAAACCCTAAACCCTAAACCCTAAACTAAGGACCAGGAACGAGGAAGGTAGCACCAAGTCCGAGAAGACGGACCCGGGTGCGGCTTCCGAGAGCTTCGTGATCTTTACGAAGGATGGATGCCCCTCAGCTAAGGCATGGGGTTTAGGGTTTAGGGTTTAGGGTTTAGGGTTTAGGGTTTAGGGTTTAGGGTTTTAGGGTTTTAGGGTTTAGGTTTTAGGGTTTAGGGTTTTTGGGTTTAGGGTTTTAGGGTTTAGGGTTTTAGGGTTTTAGGTTTTAGGGTTTAGGGTTTTGGTTTTTAGGGTTTTGGGCTTTAGGGTTTAGGGTTTTAGGGTTTAGGGTTTTAGGGTTTAGGGTTTAGGGTTTTAGGGTTTTAGGCTTTTAGGGTTTTAGGGTTTTAGGGCTTAGGGTTTAGGGTTTAGGGTTTAGGGTTTAGGGTTTAGGGCTTTAGGGTTTTAGGGTTTAGGGTTTTAGGGTTTAGGGTTTTGGGTTTAGGGTTTAGGGTTTTCGGGTTTTAGGGTTTTAGGGTTTTAGGGTTTAGGGTTTTCGGGTTTAGGGTTTAGGGTTTAGGGTTTAGGGTTTTAGGGTTTTAGGTTTTAGGGTTTTAGGGTTTAGGGTTTTAGGGTTTAGGGTTTAGGGTTTAGGGTTTAGGGTTTAGGGTTTTAGTGTTTTGGGGTTTTAGGGTTTAGGGTTTAGGGTTTTAGGGTTTTAGGGTTTTAGGGTTTAGGGTTTAGGGTTTAGGGTTTAGGGTTTAGGGTTTAGGGTGGGACGGCGGGGTTAGGCTGAAGGGTTTAGACTAGGAGTTGAGGGCGCAGGTTTTTGCGGGTTTTAAACCGATATTTGAGGCAGAAATGATCTTGGGGGGGCCCTAAACCCTAAACCCTAAACCCTAAACCCTAAACCCTAAGGGGGGGGGGGGGGGGGGGTGCTCCATATGGAATGCAAAGTAGGCCTGTACGGGGCCCATAGTTTAGGCTTTAGGCTTTAGTTCGGGTCAGGGTTCAGCAAGACTGCGTCGTCTGGTTAGATGTGGGAGGTTTTCAAGGGTAGACTGCTGGGGCGCGTAGCAGCAAGAGTCTCTCAGCACTAGTTTGGGCTTAGGAAATTGAGACTTTTATCCCCAGACGCCCACACCTGTGTTTGCCAAGGGAGTTGACGCTAAACCCTAGACCCTAAACCCTAAACACTAAACCCTAAACCCTAAACCCTAAACCCTAAACCCTAAACCCTAAACCCTGAACCCTGAACCCTGAACCCTGAACCCTAACCCTAAACCCTAAACCCAAACCCTAAGCCCTAAACCGCGGAAAGTTTTCAGGTTGACGATGGGCGGACGTCAGCTCCGCGCAGCGCGCGGACACAAAACTACACAGCATCTTGCTCCCGTGAGCAGAGAAGGAGTTTTTGGTATCCGCCCTGAGAGTAATTCATTGCCCCACCACAGAGAGTGCACGAATCGATTGTGGATATTCCTGAAAGGGGCCCGATGCATTTCGGCAGCTGATTCTGCTTCGAAGGGCCAGCCCAACAGCGTCGACTGTCAACCTCTCATGGGAATTGCTTCGCCTTAGGGAGATGTACTCTTGAGACCCTCGAAAATGCTTCAGGGTTCGCCTTCTTGGGTGTAAGAGTATCCTCAGTCAGAATAGTTTTCGCCAACCTGGTAAAGCAAAGCTCAGTGCCAGTGATCTGTCATCGTAGCATCAAAGTGCATGCTGCACGTTGTCTACTCAACCCTGAAGAACATCAGTTGCGCTTTTCTTTGGGACCCATACCACCCTTTCTTGCGGGACCGACATGGGCTTTTCAATCATGGCCCATATACACATTATTTGAAGACTGCAGGCCGTAAGGATAGCTACATGAGGGGTACGGCAGGCTTCGACCCTCGTTCACTCTGAACCCAACACTTGTGCCCTAAACCCCTATCCCTAAAACTTTAACCCTAAGCCCTAAGCGCTAAACTCTTCAGCCCAAACCGTCCACCTGCACACCGGGGTTCGCTCGAAAAACGGAAGTCGTCCGCCCTCTCCGGTGGAAGCAGCTGTGCCCGAAAGCCCTCGAGGGACCCCCTTTGCGGCTCCTTCATCAGGAACGTGAAAACATCATTGGCCAGATTTGATGGTTTAGGGTTTAGGGCGTTTGGGGTTCCGGAAGAAGCGCAGAACTCATGAGTGTTATGAACAGCTTTACAAATTGCCAAGGACAACTAAGACACTTGCTTGCAGCGGATGTGCAATGTAGGAGCCTGAACCAATACCAGTGCCATCCGCTTACACATGATATCCGTAGTGGCCCCAGGTACAGAAGACCCATTTAAAAGCCTCTAGACCCTAAACCCCAAACCCTAAACCCTAAACCCTAAACCCTAAACCCCCCAAATCCCAAACCCTATTGTTCTAGTTTTTAATACTCTCCTAGTTTAGCTCCAGGCTGGAGACATGAGTCGTCTGCCGACACCTCAACAGACTAGGGTTTAGGGTTTAGGGTTTAGGGTTTAGGGTTTAGGGTTTAGGGTTAGGGTTCAGGTTCCTGACAGTTTCAATGCCTTAGAGATTGGGATGCCATGAGGCCGGATGTTCGCGTTGAAGTCCTTTCGCTGCCCATGCGCTGGGAAATGCCAAGCGGCGGGGGCCGGGGGCCACCGAAGACTCGAGGTGTAGGGTTTAGGCTTTAATTAGGGTTTAGGGTTTAGGGTTTAGGTTTAGGGTTTAGGGTTTAGGGTTTAGGGTTTAGGGTTTAGGGTTTAGGGTTCTGGTTCAGGTTTTTGTTTTTTTTTCAGAAAGGCCTCCTCACAGCTGTTTACACCAGACCCACGAAAACATCCCGCACATGAAGCCCTACATTCCCTGAATGCCTAGACCCCAAACCACTTAAGTTTTTGGTTTAAGGTTTAGGGTTTAGGGTTTAGGATTTAGGGTCCCATAACCCTAAACCCTAGATGTCCAGACAGTATTGAAGTATTAAGAATATGACATAGGCTGACCAGAAAGGGGCTGTGCGGGAACTACATTGGGGCCCAGTTTTGCCCCAGAACGGCACCTGGACCCTATGTATTGTGACTTATTGGGGTTTAGGGTTTAGGGTTTAGGGTTTAGGGTTTAGGGTTTAGGGTTTAGGGTTTAGGGTTTAGGGTAAACAAGATTATGCTTCAAATTGACCAACATGCTCAAGCGCACAAAAGCCAGGAGACCTATATTGTTCAAGTTTAAATATGGCTCGCAGATGTGTTCTTGTTCGCTGAAGGCGCAGTGAGCTTACCCGTCTTTCGTAGGTAGCTCTGACCCTCAAACGCCCACCTCCCGACCTAAACTCGAAACCCTATAACTACAGTTGAGGGTGAATGGTTTGGGGTTTAGCAACCTTTTCTCAATATGGCCACTAGTCACTGGCGCGATTTAGGCCTCAGGGGTCGGGTGATTGTCTGTGACTTGAATAGTTCACCAGTGTTTCGATCTCTGTGCTCTTGCACCCTCAAACCCAATGCCGCTCATGAACGCCTAGGATTCAGCACTTTCGGTTCTCGATGTCTCAGTCGGTCCTTGTTCTCCGCCCGCCACCCTTGTACAGATTCCGCCCGCTCGCGCCAGCATTGCTTGGCTCCCCCAGAAAGGTAAGCAGCACGAACTTGCTGGGTATCACATCGGCAATGCTGTTTACTTTATATAGGGTTTAGGAACCCTATACCCTAAATCGTAAATCCTGAACCCTAAACCCTAAACCGTAAATCCTAAGCCCCAAAAGTTTAGATGACGTTAAAGTTTGCGTGTGGAAGATAGAATGCCGACGGATCGCATCGTAAAGACGCCCCACCCACCTTGAAAGCTTGACCACATGCAGGGTTTGGAGCTAGGGCTCCGGCTGTAGGGTTGGGTTTAGGGTATAGGGTATAGGGTTTAGGGTTTAGGGTTTAGGGTTTAGGGTTTAGGGTTTAGGGTTTAGGGTTTACGGTTTTCGGTGAGGGCTCGAAGGTCAGGGTCTAGGGTTTCAGGTTCAGAGGGTAGGGTTTACGGTTTAGGGTTTACAGAGTACCACCACGAGCTTACACAAGGGCAGTGTGCTGGGGAATGTTGGATAGAGGCACTAGGGTAGAGTTCATAAAGGAGCCCCTTCCTCTCTGTAGAACTCACGATACCCGAAACCCAGAACCCAAAACGCTAGGCCCCAAACCCTAAACCCTGAACCCCGAACCCTAAACCCTAAACCCTCAACCCTGAACCCTAAACGTAGGGTTTTGGGCTCAGGACTCCGCAAAGTAGGTGTAAGGTCCCCAGGCTTTACCCTCAGTGATCTCGCGCGGTCAGGCAAGTGCATCCATTTCGTGTTGCTGTGCGTCCGAACATCTTGCTGTCCAGATGTTGCTACCCCTCCTTAAGGTGCGAGCTTGTCAATGGGGCCTTTAAAACCACGAAGGGCTGTGCTTTTCTTTTGGGGCCATAGTTAAGGTTTAGCGTTTGAGGCTTAAGGAGTGTTAGGGCCTGCTTTGAGACGGCCGAAACTCCGGAAACAAACTGTTTCGGGTGCATCGCGCAACGGCTCATTTCGCAAACCGCAGGTGTGCCGGGATGTTCTTCTGGCCTTGGCGGTTAGGGTCCCTTGGGGTATGCCAACGGGCATGACTCGTCACGAACTATGGTTCCTAAGCATTTAGGGTTTAGGGTTTAGGGTTTAGGGATCATGCACCAACCCTAGGCCAGTCTAATCTCTCTCAATCTAAGGGTAGTTGCATGGGCCCTAACCCTAAAGCCTAACCCTAAGACCCTAAACCCTAAAATGGCCCCTTACCTCCTTTACAGGCTTCTGATGTATGGGCCCTTGGGTTGTGTAGGGTATATCGGGGTATATGAGGGGCCTCTTTTCAGGGCCCATACCATGGGACCAGGGAACTTTAGGGTCTAGGGTTTAGTTTAGGGTTTAGGGTTTAGGGTTTAGGGTTTAGGGTTTAGGGTTTAGGGTTTGGGGTTTAGGGTTTAGGGTTTAGGGTTTAGGGTTTAGGGTTTACGGAACTCTGGGCAAACGAACGCAGCAACATCGGACGGCCGTTCAACTGAGGCGTCCAGCCCCTACTACGTTCCCAGCAAAAGCGACGAAGTCCTTCTTGGCAGTACCCACTCTACCTCGGTAGGCCCTCTGTTTTTTCCCTTTTATTTAAAAACCCTAAACCCTAAATCCTAAACCCTAAACCCTAAACCCGGATCATATGCAGGTAAAACAATCAGAGGGTTTTACGGGCCATCCCAGATAGTGTCCGAGGTCCCACGCCTTGGAGGCCTTTGGCTTGCAGGTCAAACCACGGTTTAGGGTTTAGGGTTTAGAGTTTATGGTTTAGGGGCCGTATACCCTTTTCCCGACCATGCCAAATGAACCCCAAACGCTGGTCCCTCTTTGCAATTCGCAACACAAGAGCCAAGTACATCTTTTTCAGTTGTAATGTACAAGCCTTTCAGCACTCACCCTGAACCCGGAGAGCCCTAACTCCTCAACATTTCCTTCAACTGGAGGAGCTGAGCAAGCCAGACCCGGACAACCCTAAGCTTCAGCTATTCTCAAAAGAGGTAAGCAAGCCCTGCACCCAGCGAGCCCTGTACTCAAAAAGGGTCAAGCAAAACCTGAACCAAGCGAGCCGTACATCAGGGCTGCTGGTTTAGGGTTTAGGTTACCCCTAAACCCTGAACCCTGAAGCCCTAAGCCCTAAACCCTAAACCCTAAACCCTAAACCCTAAACCCTAAACCCTAAACCCTAAACCCTAAACCCTGCCCCAAGTAGAACTTCGGAGCTGAGCCGTAATTTCAAACTCTTTGAAGCTATGTCGTGCGCGGTGCCCTACCGCGAGCGTTCTTTTGGGGTTTAGGGTCTGAGGGGTTTAGGGTTTAGTTAGGGTTTAGGGTTTTGGGGTTTTAAGGTTTCAGGGTTTTAGGGCTTTAGGGATTTGACGGCTTAAGGGTTTCTAGGGTTTTAGGGCTTCTAGGGTTTTAGGGTCTCTAGGGTGTGAGGGTTTCGAGGGTTTTAGGGCTTTAGGAAGCGGGTCTGGTAGGCACTCATCTGGGCTCTAGAGGTTTAGGAGTTTGTGGGACTTTGGGTGCCTGTTTGGGGATTATCTTCTGGGGCTTGAAGGCTGCTTAGGGCCATGGCTACCAAGCTGTAGTTTCTTGTCTAGGGCTTAGGGAATAAGGTTTAGGCTTCAGGGGTTTAGGGTCTAGGGTTCAGGGTTCAGGTTCAGGGCTCCCTAGATTGAGCTACGATGCGTATTGCTCGAAGTTTTCCTTCCAGAAGGAACCACGAAGCCCTCGACCCTAAACCCTAAACCCTGAATCCTAAGCCCTATCCAACCCGGTCCATCGGTTTTAAGGTTTACCCCAGGAGATTGATTTAGGTTTTAGGGTTTAATGGGTTTAGGGTTTAAGGCTTAAGGTTTTGGGTTTTGGGTTTCGAGCTTAGGGTTTAGGGCTGCGGTTTAGAGGGCTTAGGCCTAAGACTTCACAAAGCCCTAGACCCCAAGCCTTGCCACCATGGGACGTTGAGGCTTTAGGGGTTTAGTTTTTAGGGTTTAGGGTTCAGGGTTCAGGGTTTAGGGTTTAGGGTTTAGGGTTTAGGTTTTAGGGTTTAGGGTTTAGGGTTCAGGGTCCATGAATGCGCCGAAACTCTGAGAGGGCCAGGGCACCTGCGCTTCATAAACACAGGCGGCGGCGTATGCTAAAGGACGAGCAGTTCTAGCACTTGCCGGAGAGAGACAGAAACCGACGGGCCGGAATCGAGGGCTTCCAATCTAGGGCTTACGGGGTTTTAGGGATTTTGGAAGGGGTTTAGGGTTTGGGTTTAGGGTTTCGGGTTTAGGGTTTAGGGTTTAGGGCTCCTAGACGCCTAACGCCGACACCCTAAGATCCTACAACCCTAAAACGCCAACCCCTGCACACTCTCCACTCCTCGCAGAAAGGACCCGTCCTCTGTATTCCTGGGTTACGCTGGGACCCAGACTCCCCAATCACGAAGAAGCCGCACCTCCAGGAGATTGGTGGTGGCGATTCGTGGCCGGAGTCTGAGGGTTGAGGGTTTAGGGTTTAGGCGGTTTAGGGTTTAGGGTTTAAGGTTTTTGATTTAGGGTTTAGGGTTTAGGGTTCAGGGTTCAGGATTTATAGGGTTTAGGGCTCCGGGTTTAGGGTTTAGGATTCTGGGTTTAGGGTTTCGGGCTTGGGGCAGCGGGCATGCTTGGAGTTTATCCCAAAGCCCTCACGTGCTCAATTATCAAGCCACTACGGCCGATACGCCCCTGCGCAGAAGTCTCTGCGAGCCTCCAAGCTAAACCTAAACCCTAAACCCTAAACCCCAAACCCTAAACCCTAAACCCTAAACCCTAAACCGAAACCGCACACCCTAAACCCACCAAAATCCTACAGTCGTCTTGCCCACAGACACGCCACCAGGGATAAGTGAGGTGAGGTCTCATGGCTCAGGACTCCCAAGCCCCTAAGTTTCCCTGCTAAGGGTTTCATTAGGGTTTAGGGTTTAGGGTTTAGGGCTTAGGGTTTAGGGTTACCCCCTAAACCCTAAAACCCCGAAAGCTTTACCCTGCCTGCAAACCCTAGACACCCTAAACTTTGCAACCTCTACAGACCCTACAACCCCGAAACCCTACAGCCCCGAAACCCTAAACCCTAAACCCTAAACCCCAAACCCCAAACCCCAAACCCTAAACCCTAAACCCTAAACCCTAAACTAAAACCTAAACTGATTCATCCCCTACACACAAAAACTCCAAACTCCCAAACCCCTAAACCGAGAACGCCCCTCAAAACTCCCCCTGCGAAGGCCACCCGAGAGGCCCTTCTAGAGGCGTAGGGTTTCGGGTTTCGGGTTTAGGGTTTAGGGTTTCGGGTTTAGGGTTTAGGGTTTTGCCTGCGCCAGAAAACCTAGCAAGAGAGATGTCTTTTCTCAATCTTCATGAGATGCATGGCCCCCATGCATCTGTAGACCGAGCCCCTGCAAAGCTGGTCTCAGGTTCACAGCCCTTAGGGTTTTGAGCATTGAAGCATTAGAATCTGCGGCAGACGGAAGGAACGCGAACTTTGGCGCACACCAGGACAAGCCTTGGGTGGTATGCGCGGAACGTATGACACTCCCTAAACCCGAAGACTTAAACCCTAAACCCCAAACCCCAAACCGCAAACCACAAACCCTAGACCCTAAACCTGAGCTCCCCAAAGGCTCTCGGGGGTGATCGACGGCTTGGTGGGCACGCCTTCTGCTGGCGCCGGAGCCTCGGAGCCTCACTTTTAGGGTTTAGGAGGTTGGGGTTTAGGAGGTCGGGGTTTAGGGTTTAGGGTCTAGGGTCTGGGGTTTAGGGTTTAGGGTTTAGGGTTGTGGTAGGGTCTGAGCAACCTTAGGAGGTTCAAGAGATTAGGGGTTTGAGGGTAAGAAGCGCCCAAACGGGTTTCGGGTTGATGGTTTGGGAACCCTAAACCCTAAACCTTAAACCCTAAACCCTTTTGCCTTATTCCGGCCAAAGGCTTGTGCGCCCCAATGGAAAGAGGAGACCTGGCTGCGTGCCATGCGGCGCCAGGGTCTGAGTTTTTCAGGTTTCAGGGTGTGGGGTTTGGGTTTGAAGGGTTTCGGGTTAAGGGTTTCTGTAGGTGTTTGGACTTGAGGGCTTTGGGGTTTGGGCTTTTGGGTCTAGGACTTGTTGGGTACCCAGGGTTTGGGGTTGAGGGTCTAAGGTTTATGGCCTTCATGGCACATATGGCTCCCCCCAAAGAGATTATGCATCCACGCGCTGGCCATGTACGGTTTGGGATCGTGTTGAGTTTTGTCGTATTGAGGGTTTTAAGTTTAGTGCTTTTGCATTTAGACCTTTGGAATGGTGGTCGATCGCATTCGTGGTGTATGAGAGTAAGGGCGGAGGGCACTAGGATGTAGCAACAAGTTTTGAGAACTCTGGCAAGCGGTTGAGGCTTTAAAGCTTCCGGAACATCTGGAATTAAGGTTTTTGTTTTTTTAAGTTCAGGATTTAGGGTTTAGGGTTTAGGGTTTAGGTTGTTTGGGTTTCAGAGCAAAAGCCAGTGCTTCAGGCCAACTTGGGCAAAATCATAGTTTACTGTCCCTAAACTCTAAACTCTAAACCCTAAACCCTAAACCCAAACCTTAACACTGGGTTGAATCGCCTGGGGGTTTCTCTCAATGATGGTCCCTTTTCCGGGTATCCGTACCACGCCTAAACCCTAAGCCCCACAATCTTGTAACTTTAGGGGGGGCATAATTTAGAGAACTGCGGACCTTGCCAAAGCTTAGCCGTCCCACCTCTGGTTTTTGCTGAGTGGTTTGGCCTTGCTATGTTGATTGTTAGGGTTCAGGGCTTTCTTCAAGGCAAACGCCCCAACATGAAGTACTTCTGCAGTAGGAAGTACTGAGCAGTGTTGTCACCAGTCCTTTTTAGTTCTGGGCCCTGCTTTTCCAGTCTGCTCCTGAGGTGGTGACATGCTTGCGGCGCTGAAGCAGCAGGCACCACTCTATAAACTCTATAATCCCCCTATAGCTATAAACCCTAATCTCTATAAACCCATAAACTCTATAAACCCTATAAGCCCTCTAAACCCTATTAACCCTATAAGCCCTATAAACCCTATAAACCCTATAAACCCTATAAGCCCTCTAAACCCTATAAACCCTATAAACCCTATAAACCCTGTAAACCCTGTAAACCCTATAAACCCTATAAGCCCTATAAACCCTATAAGCCCACCCCAGCACAGAGGGCCTGGAGGTCGACCGCTGTCATCCTCAACCAAACCCAGAGGGTCCATTTGGGTTTAGGGTTTAGGGTTTAGGGTTTAGGGTTTAGGGTTTAGGGTTTAGGGTTTAGGGTTTAGGGTTTAGGGTGGAATTAGCTACCAAAAACCCTACTAAGTAAGGTTTTTGGGTACCTAAATCCATAACTCTATTACAAGCAGACCCTCTGGGAAACCTTTTTGCTCAAGCCGAAGCCCATAGGGCTTGTAGGGCTTATGGGGCTTATAGGGCTTATAGGGCCTACGGTTTGGGGTTGAAGGGTTTATAGGGTTTAGAGGGCTCTATAGGGTTCATAGGGTTTCGTAGGGTTATAGGCTTAGAGGGTTAGCAGGGGTTACGGGGTTGATGGGGCTTTCCGGACTTTCTGGGGCTGAGAGGTTCTCCAAGGGGTTCATATGCACATAGGATTCTGACTTGGGACTGGGTTGGGAAGTGTCTCGACTTATCCAAGCCATGGGTTTAGGG
The DNA here is from genome assembly GCA_905221605.1 of Symbiodinium natans. Lineage (NCBI taxonomy): Eukaryota > Dinophyceae > Suessiales > Symbiodiniaceae > Symbiodinium > Symbiodinium natans. The sequence goes on from CAJNDS010001045.1 coordinate 12,161, forward strand.
TTTAGGCTTTAAGGCTTAGGGCTTAGGGCTTGGGTTTAGGGTTTAGGCTGGCCAAGCATGAGGATTCAGCAGCTCCAACACCAACAGCATGGGTCAGCGCCACGTGAGAAGCTTCTGAGCCAAGGCCTCCCTAAACCCTAAACCCTAAAGCCTAAACCCTGAACCCTAAACCCTAAATCCTAAACCCTAAACCCTAAACCCTAAACCCTAAACTCTAAACCCTAAACCCTAAACCCTACTCCTTGGCTGCCGCGGCCCGGCGAGCTGGCATTGCAAGGACCCACCCAATGTCCCAAAACAGGTGCAGACTCATGAGCATCGACGTGGACATATCTTGGTCTGATGAGAACCTTTGGGTTTAGGGTTTAGGGTTTAGGGTTTAGGGTTTAGGGTTTAGGGTTTAGGGTTTAGGGTTTAGGGTTTAGGGGAAGCTGGCAAGTAATTAGGCAGGGGAGATGTTCCTGAAAGCAGCCGGCATTCGAAGAGATTGCTCCGACGATGCATTTGTGGGCATGGTGGTGCGGCATCTTCTGGGTTTAGGGTTTAGGGTTTAGGGTTTAGGGTTTAGGGTTTAGGGTTTAGGGTTTAGGGTTTAGGGTTTAGGGTTTAGCGTTCTAGGACCCGGAGTAGGCCACCATTTCCCTTTTTGGGAGGGTTCGGGTCCCCTTCTAAGCCCCTTTAAAACCACAAAGGGCACCGTTTTTATTTCTGGGTTACTCTTGGGTTCTAAACCCTCAACCCTAAACCCTAAACCCTCAACCCTAAACCCTAAACCCTCAACCCTCAACCCTGAGCCCTAAACCCTAAACCCTAAACCCTAAACCCTAAACCCTAAACCCTAAACCCTAGGCCGCGCTGAACAGGTGGTCGGCGACTTCTCGAACATTGGGCGTGCAGAGCTGGAGGCTGTGCGGGTGTTGAGGGTAGCCCAAACTACTATTTGCTTCAGAAGCTACCCCGAACAGTCTTCCTTACAAGGGTACATAGGCATAATTCTCTTTAATTTTTCGGGGGATTTAGAAAATAGTAGTTACCCTAAACCTTTAATCCTAAACCAAACCCTAAACCCTAAACCCTAAACCCTAAACCCTAAACCCTAAACCCTGGTTCCTGAACCCCAAGCCCTAAACCCTCTACAGTGTGTTGGATTTGGAATTTTCTCTCGGAGGCAATGCATGCACGCTTTGGCAGAGTTTGGGCTGTGAGAGCGAACCCTAAACGCTAAACCCTAAAACCTAAACCCAAAACCCTAAACCCGAAACCCTAAACCCTAAACCCTAAACCCTAAAACCTAAACCCTAAACCCTCCCTAAACCCTAAACCCTAAACCCTAAACCCTAAACCCCTAGGCTGCCCTGGCGGCACACCACAGTCGCTGAAGCGCCAGCCCAAGTTGAGCAGCTGAGTTTGGGACTTAGCCCAGTGGTACCCCTTTTCCCTTTTTTTGATGCAGTAGCCAACTCCAAAACGGGCCCCCTCATTAAATAATGGTTACCGGACTACCAGGGGGACGGTGAAGGGGTAAACCCTAAAACCTAAACCCTAAACCCTAAACCCTAAACCCTAAACCCTAAACCCTAAACCCTAAACCCTAAACCCTAAACCCTAAACCCTAAACCCTAAACCCTGACCGTGTTTTTTGGGAGAAGTTGTATAATCGTCAGGCTGATGGAACCGATTCGCTTTTGTAGTGGAGGGTTCAACGCACCGTCGGATGTCGGGGGGTTACTCTAGGGGTCCAGGAGCCTATATAGTATATACGTTGGCCTAAAAGGCGTTCCAATACAGTAGCCATTCAGGCCCAAGTATACTACAAAGGTATACGCGCCCGTAGGGCTAATATATGCTGTGTTCCCCCCCCCTCCCCCTCCACTTCATGAATGGTTGAAACCGATTTTGTTCGAGTTTACGCCGCCCCCTCCCCCTCCCCGCGCAGATTGTGACATGAGAAAGACTGTCCCGCACGCTACATTAAAGCAAGGCTGTTTAGGCTTCGGGTTTGGGATTCCCCTAAACCCTAAACCCTAAACCCTAAACCCTAAACCCTAAACGTTCAGGGCTTTCGGTGTTTGGGGCCCAAAGCTTTCCCAAACGTGCTGGCCCAAGGCAGCCTTGATTGATCCCTGAATCTCAACAGCCGTCAATCCATTTTCTACACGGGTGGTTCTCTAAAACAGGGTCCTTGTTTGGGCCCATTCTATAGTACGGCACCCTGAAAAGAAGGACCCAAAAAGGCTGATTTCGAGAACTGCCGACATGTCGTTGGCGGAATTCTGTGCCCAAGAGTCCTTTTAAGGTCAGGGCCCCCTAAACCCTAAACCCTAAACCCTAAACCCTAAACCCTAAACCCTAAACCCTAAACCCTAAACCCTAAACCCTAAGGGCCCCTCATCTTCCCCGCATGGCTGAGGACCGGGCCACTGCACGGCAGGACTTCAGCTAAGCGGTTTAGGGTTTAGGGTTTAGGGTTTAGGGTTTAGGGTTTAGCGTACCCCTACCAGTTCCCTCAATTACGTTAACCCTTCTGAGGCATTCTGATTCTATTTTCTGGAAAACCCCAGATGGAGCTGTCCCTAGGCTACCGCTGGTCGACCGCTAGCAGCCACATGAAAAGCTTGGAGCTTCTATGGACAAAGCCAACAATGCCCCAGACCCAAAACCCAGTTCCCTTCAAACCCTCAACCCCAAACCCTAAACCCTAAACCCTGTTGCTTTTGCCTTGCTCGGCAGCTTGTGGCTGCGCCGCCCTGGTAAGTGGGGGAGAGCCTTAGCGGACGCGAAATCAAGGCTTCAGCTAACTGCGTGGGTTTAGATATTCAGGATTTTTAGGGTTTAGGATTCCAGGGTTTTAGGATTTAGCATTTCAGGGTTTCGGGCTGTAGGGTTCCAGACTTTTCGGGTTCAGGATGCCAGGGTTTAGGGTATAGGGTATAGGGTTTAGGGTATAGGGTTTAGGGTTTAGGGTATAGGGTTTAGACATTGGTTTGCCGATGTTGTGCGACGTCGTTTGCAGTGGCGCCTGGTATTGCTAGACTACTCCTACACTCTCTCTGGGTTTAGGGTTGTAGGCTTGAGGGCTTCGGGTTGAGTCCTAACCCTAAACCCTAAACCCTTAACCCTAAACCCTAAACCCTAAACCAGGCTTAGGGTTGGCTCTGTGTATTCCAGGCTTCTCTCTGATCCACTGGCGGTTGCCACGGCATGCCCCCTACAACCCAGAGTAGGGGTTTTTGGGCTCAGGGTTTAGGGTTTAGGGTTTAGGGTTTAGGGTTTAGGGTTTAGGGCTAGGATGCAGAGCAGGGCCCTTATTCCCTTCTATCAGGGCTTAGGTTCCCTTATAAGCCCCTTTAGAGCAACAAGGGCACCCTTCTTCTTCCGAGGTTACTCTTGGGTGCCTTTCCTGCCAGGAGGTCTGCCAACCTTGGGTCCCTCTTATTTCCCACTGAGAGAGCCTCGTGAAGCAGGGTTGCCCTGAACCCTAAACCCCAAACCCTAAACCCTAAACCCTAAACCCTAAACCCTAAACCCTAAACCTTAAACCCTGAACCCACCTAGAGTGTGGCTTGCTAGCGAGTCAGTCTGGGTATATAGGGTAGTTTCTCTAGATTCGGGCTTTGGGCTTAGGGTGCCTCATGGGGGGCCGGGTCCGTATTTGAAGGGTGCCGCGCTATACATATATAGGACCCCGAAAAGGGACCGTTGTAATTTAGACAACTACCCTTTTAGCAGGAACGCTGTGCTCGGAAGGTGGCATTCAAACCTCTTGCGAACCATCCTGAGCTAGGAGGTTTGTGTGAAGACGCCGTAACCCCAAACCCCGTAAGCCCTAAACCCTAAACTCTAAACCCTAAACCCTAAACCCTAAACCGTGCATTCTTTCAAAAAGCAGAAGGTGCTCAGGCCATCAGCAATGGGCAGTGTGTGTTGAGACTCACCTGCTCCCTTCTGGCGTTGGCTACTTTAATTTTTAAGGGAGCCTTGAACCAAACAAAAGGGGGCAAAAGGGTAAAAAGGTACCACTGGGCTACCAAGTAAAAAGATTATGAGAATAACCCTAAACCCTCAACCCTCAACCCTAAACCCTAAACCTTAAACCCACAACCAGAGGATCGTTCTTGCAACGGCAGGGCTACTAAGTTTAAGTTATTTTTTCGGAGGCCATGCTTGACAAAGACTCTACAAAGACTCTGTCTCCTGCAGCTTGCGCCAGTGCAAAAGGGAATGTTGGTGCAGCTCCCTTTGTTGGCCACGTGTTTAAGTTCTATAGGATTGTTGTAGAAGGGTTTAGGGTTTAGGGTTTACCTGGAGAAGAAGAGTCCATAACAGTCCATGTACCTAAACCCACGCCTTCGTTCGTTTTTTGGATGTCCTTACGCCCCCAAGAGTCCCTGAACTCTAAACCCCTACATCCTATAAAGCCTATATACAGCTCAAAATGAACCCTACATAAACCCTGTATCAACCCTACATAAACCCTGTACATACATATGTTTCAACGTCTGTATTTGTTGCTGATTATGCCCAATCTAAACCCTACATAAACCCTATGCACCCAGTCTAAACCCTAAACCCCCATATACAGCCAATGTGCGCCTTACTTAAATCCAACGCAAACTACGTAGTCCCTACATTCTCTCTGTATGTGCTTTTCCAGGGCGTTTATCGGGTTCTTATCGGAGCAAAGAGTTCGTATGGTTGATAGGGTTTATAGGGCGGGAATTTAACAGGTTGATACGGTGTTTGATAGGTTTGTTATAGGACGGTTTAGAGTTTACAGGGCTTTTCTAGAGTTGACAGGGTTTGCAGGGTTTCGGCCTGTAGGGTTCACTCTGGGGTTGTTAGGGTTTGGGGTTCAGAGGTTAGGCTTTACCGGGTTCATGGCTGCAGAGGCTACTGTTTAGGGTTTAGGGTTTAGGGTTTAGGGTTTAGGGTTTAGGGTTTAGGGTACTGTTCAGGGTTTTGGTTTGTTTAGGCTCTGGGGCGTAAGGCTGAAGAAGGTTTAGGGGCTTCGAGTTTGGCGTCTCAGTTTCGGACATCTTCAAGACACCTGCCTAAACCGTAGCCCGCGGATCCTGGGATCTCCCAAACAAGCCCTTGGGGTGCGTCACATGTAGGGCTTCAAGGGCCCTGCGGCTTTCGGGTTTAGGGCCCGGGCTTAGGGTTCTATAAGGGTTCATGTACATCACTATCATGTACTTGAGCCTATAGGAAGTACTGTACGGCACAAGTATTCCCTATTTAGGTACATGAACCCTTAGGGTAAGGCCCTCGACCCTCACACGGCCTGTCCCCTCGCAGGGCGTTCGCGGTCCGACGCTGAGTTCATCTCTAAGGGTAGTCTAGGACCTACCCTCTTAGGGTTTAGGGTTTAGGGGTTAGGGGCTAGGGTTTAGGGTTTAGGGCTACTAGGACCGGGAGTAGGCCCTTTTTTCCTTTTCTTTGGTGTTGGGGTTCCCTTATAGTCCCCTTAAACCAAAAAAAGGGTACCCTTGTTATTCCTAGGTTACTCCCGGGTCTACCCTAAACTAAACCCTAAACCCTAAACTTTTATGGTCCCTTACCTCCTCTAAAGGATTCTGAAGCATGGGCCCTTGGGTTGTCTGGCGTAGACAAGGGGGTCCCCTTTAAACCCTAAACCCTATATGACGGGAACCTGTATCTACCCTAAGGTACTGCACCTTCCCTGGCTGGTAGAAGCAAGAATTTCTTAGAAATAAGTCGAGGACCCAGAGTAGCCCTTATTATTCCTTTTGTTAAGGTGGTTTAGGGTTTAGGGTTTAGGGTTTAGGGTTTAGGGTTTAGGGTTTAGGGTTTAGGGTTTAGTTTAGAGTTTAGGGTATTAGCTTCCCTTATACGCCCTTCAAACCAAAAAGGGTACCTTTTCGATTCCTAGGTTAACTCTTGGGTCTAGAAAACATGTGTAGACGCTGTTACAGCGCTTGGGTCGGCACATTGTGGGGTTTGTTGGGATGTGTGGAGAGGGTCTCCTACATTGTTAGCCTTAGAATTCGTGCCTGGTTTAGGGTTCAGGGTTTAGGGTTTAGGGTTTAGGGTTTAGGGTTTAGGGCATTATCAACTTCCCCCCCCCCCCCCCCCACCCAGCCTAATTGGGGCCTTGTACAGCCTGCTTATAACTGGGGGGGGGAGGGGGGGTGCACCTAGGTGTATTTTTTTGTAAGTTTGTGTTTAGGGTCAGGCGTGAGGGCTTTTATAGGAGGTTTGGGGCCTCGGGTTTAAATTGCCTCAGGGCGCAGCTCCTTGCACGATCGGATTTCAAGAAGGAGTGGCGACGCCTTTGGGAGGGCCGTTCAGAAGTTTGCCTTGTGCTCACGATTTTGTCCAATAGATCCTAAACCCAAAAACCCTAAACCCTAAACCCTATGAACCTTAAACCGAGCCTTGGCTTGTGAACAAGCCGAGGTGGATGCGGGCCCTCCTCCGGGACTGCAGCTGCCCCCGAAGCAGGACACTTTGAGGTGTAGGGTTCAGGGTTTAGGGTTTAGGGCAGGACACTTTGAGGTTTGAGGGGGTGTGTAGTTTGATAGCTTGGGGTTTAGGTTCGAGGGTCTAGGGTTTATATAGAGGTTTTAGGGTTTTCAGGGTTGAAGCCGCCCCCCCATATATACACATATATATATATATATATAAACTGAAAGAGTTAACGTGGTCTCCTCTAGACAGCAGTGCCAGTAACTCGGAGAAGAAAGACGCAACAGCAAAGACAGCTGCACATACTAGTTCCATGCATGGAATTAGGGACTTAGGCACTTATTACCCCTCCCCATAAGGTTTAGGGTTTAGCGTTTAAGTAGGGTTAAGGGTTTAGGGTTTAGGGTTTAGGGTTTAGTGTTTAAGTAGGGTTAAGGGTTTAGGATAGTATACCCCCTAGTGGCATGGACCTTTAGGGTCTATTTGGCACTTCCTTTTTGTTTGCTATTTAAACGGTTCAATTCACACATACAATTTGTGGGGTTTAGGTTTAAGGCAAAATTTATGGCTTAGGGCTAGTTCGGTTCACGGCTCAGGGCTCCCATGTTTGGCATCACATCTCTTATTTTCCTAGGGCTTCGCCACCTACCTCTCATTCCGTTTTCCATTCAACCCTCGTCTAAGGGTCTGGTGTTTGCGATAAATATACTACTTTAGAAAATCAATAATAACATAAATAACGCTAACTACAGGAGCTGCTGGAAATGACAAACCCTGAGCGCCCTCAAGTGTGTTGCTTTAATGAAGACGATAATATACTCTTTTGTTGATAAATATTCCCATGACCATATTGTTGTTTCAGCCGCTTTTAGCCTTTTCCTATTAGTGTTGTTTTTGTTTACCTGATATAACACCAAGGAAGGGGAAAGGGAAAACACCACTTCATCTCGATGTGTTTATCTCTCCTTTCCTTCCCTCTCAAGATTTTTCTTTTGTTAATCTCCCTCTCTCTCTCTCTCTCTTCTTCGCTCTGTCTCGCTCTCTCTCTCTCTCTCTCTCTCTCTCCCTCTCTCTCTCTCTCTCTCTGCCATCTCTTGCTCTCTCATCCCTCCCCTCCCCTCTTTCCTTCCTCCCCTCCTTTCCAAAACTTTCTGCGGAGAATAAGGACAACAGAGAACAAAAAGGAAAGATAGGATGAAGGCAGATGGTGGGGACAGGAAGGGAGAACTCCTCTTTCGCTCGGCTCACACGTTTTCTCTTCCCTTGCCTTCATCCTCTGCTCTTCTCCCTTTTCTCTTCATAAGAAGAAAGGACAAATGAAAGGAACCGAAAGCTCAGGGAAAGCAAGACGCCCTCGCTCTCATCATCTGCCCCTTCCTCGACTTCATTGCTCTATTCCTTGTTCTTCTCTCCTGTCTCATTGGTGATCAGTGATAAACCAAGACGAGCTTGCCGTTCTTTCATTTTCTTTTTCTGGTGGAAAGCTAAGAAGCAGGAAGGAGAGGAAGGAAAGTGGAGAAATAGAAAGAGAAGCAAGAACGGAAAGAACAATACGCAGAAATGACAGAGAGGAAGGGAGAACTGCAAGCCCAGCAGAAGAAGAAGAAGAAGATAGAGAGAGAGAGAGAGAAGAGATGAAGATAAGATAAGGGTGAAAAGGTGAAAAGAATGAAAACAAAAATCTAACAGCAAAGTAGCTAAACAAAACCTTCTGGCCTACCCCTTCAACTCTAAACCACCCTAAACCCTCGGTACATTGAGATATAACAGCACAGTTCCCGTAGCATGCTATATCAGAAACCATTTATTCCTACGAGACGTACAACCGCCTAAAACACGGTGACAAAAAATAAAACAGCGAGGCATCTGAAAAGACTTTCTGGCCTTCCCCTTCAACTCTAAACCACTAAACCCTCGCTATATAAAGGCTTAACAGCACAGTTCCCGTAGCACGCTATGTCATTTCTTCTTACGAGACGCACAACATAAACCAAGGTTTCGTATACTTTTTGTAGTCAGGATGTGATATCCTGTTGCTTTGGACGAGTATTACGTAAGACTTTAAGCGCCTGTGGGTCTTGCGGATAATTGGAGAATAAGCATCATCCTTGACAAATGATAACCATGATGGGAGACCTGTGGGAAGCATTGAGAATGAAAAAGCAAGATACTTGCGAGCAATTACTTGCAGCCTGTTGGAAGGTCTCAGGAAATCGCGAAAGGACATTTGCTCACAGTATTCTCGTGTCCCTGGGGCTTAAAGTAAATGATTTTCCGCATTACCCTATGCGCTCGAATACTTCTGAGTCTCATGGTTCGTTCTCCGCTATCGGTATTTGATACGCCATACATTTATCCTATATACACACTTGATGTGGGCACCTATTCTACGTACTTTCTCTTTGCGTTTTGCTGACTGAGAGATGTTTTCGGGTGTGAAAAGGCCTTACGCGCCAACATCTGCTTCTGGACAACAAAGTAGAGATAATATGTTTTGTGAAGGGGGGGCCAAGACAGTGCTTAATCGACCCTGGGTTTGACGATTGAAGATTGAAGACGCCGGGGAACTCTCCCCGGATTGATGATGCTCCGGGGAGAGTTCCCGGGCATCTTCAATCTTCAACCTTCAAACACAGGGCCGATTAAGCGCTCCACCTGCTGCTTAATCGGCCCTTGGATTGAAGATTGAATATTGAATATGCCGGGGAACTCTCCCAGGAGTATCTTCAACCCCAGACCCCTGCCGATTAAGCACTTCATCTGCCTAGTCGGCCCAGGGTTGAGAATCCAGGATTGAAGGTGCTCCGGGGAGAGTTCCCGGGCATGTTCAATCTTCAAACCCAGGGCCGATTAAGCAGGCGGAGCGCTCAATCGGCCTTGAGGCCGAAGGATCAGGATTGAAGATTCTCGGGGAGAGTTCCCCGGCATCGTCAACCCGATTAAGCAGCTGGAGCCCTTACTCGGCCCTGGGGTCCAGTAGTTCAATATTTCATATGCTCTGCTAAAGTCTGTAGAATTTTCAAGCCCCCCTCCCAAAGACCCATCTGTATTTTGGTGTTTGGGATACCGTAAGCCAAAGCTAAATGAAAGGGAAGAAGTCCCTTTTTCCTCTGCCAATCTTCTTCCTCCCACTCCTCTCTTCCTCTCCTATTCCTTTCTTAGCATAGAGCATGGAGTGATGAGAGGGAAGGGGTGAAAGCGGATGAGAAAAGTGACAGAGAGGGCAGGGCGAAATCTTCATTTCCTTGCCTTTTTCGTCCCTCTCACCTCTCCTTCTCATCGTTCTCTTGCTTTCTCGTTTGAGAAGGATGTGGACAGGGCATGGAACAAGGCGAGGGAAGGGGGGGGGGGCGAAATCGAGTGAGAAAGGATGGAACAAGGAAGAAATGAGGAAAAATGGACAGGACAGGTCAGGTGTTTGGTTTGGCGACTACTATGTTGGCGGGCGGGGCTTGTCCGGCTTATAAAATCGGTTACGCCCTAATGACTTACCGTGGCTTACTAAGTGACTTAGGTGGCACTTAGCTTGTCCGCGGCATTAGCTTATAAGCGGACTTACGGACTTACGGACTTATGCAACTGGAGTTACAACTCCGAGCTAAGTCTGCCACCCGGGCACGACCACGACGCGAGCACTAGACGGCCACGACACGGCCACGACATTCCCACGACGCGGCCCCAGAGCAACGACACGGCCACGACACGGCCACGACATGCCCACGACATGCCCACGACACGCCCATGACGCAGCCCCGTGGCAAAGTGCCAAGCCGCCCGCGACACGGCCGCGACACGGCCACGACACGGCCACGACACGGCCACGACATGCACGCGACAGGGCCCCAGAACAACGACACGCCCACGACACGGCCACGACATGCCCACGACACGCCCACGACATGTCGAGAGGCCCGACAAACAGAACAGCGCACTCATTGAATAGAAAGTCTGCCGCGAACCAGTTAGCTAGGACTTAGCTAAGTCCACTTATATGGTACCACGGACGAAATTCCACGTTCCCACGAGCACGACTTATAAATGACTTAGCAACAACATATATTCTGGGTTATAACCCAAACGCAAGTGGCATTATAACTCTGCTATATTACTCATAAACGCTTATAAACATCTGGCTCAGTTACGTTGACTTATAAGACAGTTTGCCTGAGTTGTAAGACTGGAAGTCCTACTTGTAAGTGTATACATAAACCACTCAACCGCACCCCGCCAACATAGTACACGTACCTGGACCAGCAGAGCGACAAGCCCAAACCAAAGAGAAAAAGCAAATCCAAATCGCCCACCTCCCGCTCACCCATCTGAAAAAAAACAACAAAAATGCATCCGTAGCGAGTGTTCGCCTACGGTCAAATCGATCTACAGAGGTCCCGGCACATCCCTTGTCGAACAGGCAAAAAAGCAGAAACATAGCAAGGGGGGGTCGGGCTTGCCATTGGTGTTGGCATGTGGCCAAAACACCGCCACAAGGGGATCGTGTCCCCCTGCACCCTTCGGCTAGTCGTGCCAGCCAATCCCTTGACAGGCAAAATCCGACCACGACGTATCGACGCCTCCCCCCGCCACGAACCCGCCTTTTTCGTAGAAGCTGTCAACAGGCCCGATTTCGCCGATTCCGAACCGGCTGAAAACGACGACACACTCGCAACAGCATGTGAACAAGCGAGTGAGGGTACTCTGGGTGTGAAGTTACCGCAAAAACCTCGAGAAGAACTTGACCGAGAGTATCTTCGTCCGACAGCCCACCCAGGAAGCTGCCCGACACGACACCGCTTCGAGAGAAGGCGGCGAAGGCACTCCATGAGCACCCCCCCCAACACCTTCCCCCGAACAAAGAAACCCAATGGCACGGGACCAGTGGAGCAAGACCGCAAGAGTGCGGATGCCGTTAAGAGAATTGGCGGCACTCTCACCCCATCAGTATAAAAGGCCCACCAAACTGTAACCAACCAAAGTGACAAAGGTGACACCCCTCAGGGTATGGAGTTGGTCTCAGTAGGGGCACTACCTTACCCCTAGCTGAGTCCCTTCCATCGCCCACGTGGAGGCCTCCGCCGTCGGGGTGAGGAAACATGGCTCAGAAGAGGAAGCGAGAGATACCCTATCCCATCCCAATGTTGCTATATCTCAGGGGCCTCCCGAATGCAGGGGCCTTTAGAGGCTAGAGCTTCCAGTAGCATCCAACCCTCCCTCCCAGCTCGACATGAGACATTGCCTCTCCTCCCCTCCCCTCACCTCTTCCTTTCCTCGCAGAAAGAGACAGACCATAGTCCGCAATCTTATAATGCCCTTCATTCTCCTTGCTTAACCTTGCCTTTTCTATCCCCCCACTTAATGGCAAAAGGAACAGAAGAGGAAAGGCTCATGGGCTGGACACGAGAAAAGCGAGAGCGGGGTCAAGGAGGAGAACGAACATGGAAAAGAAAGGAAGGAGAGCTAGAGGGAAGATAGAGAGATAGAGAGGAGAAATGAAGGACAAAGACCGTGGAAGAAAGGCGTGAGCAATGCTCGGGACATAAGTGTAAGGGGTGAGGAAAAGGAACAGTGGATAACAAAAACAAGTGTCCTGCTTGACCCCTTTTTGTTCTCCAAGCGGCCCTCTTTTCACCATCGCTTCCTTCTTCCTCTCCTTCATTGTTTTTGTTTCCTTCACCCTGTTCCCCTATCTGTCGCTCTTCCACTGTCTTCCTTCTTCCTCTTCTCCCTAATTGTTGTCTCCTTCTCTTTGCTTCTCTATCTGTCTCCATCTCTCTCACTCCGGTGCTCCCCGGCGTTTTCTGTTCAATTGCTCATCCTTTCTGACTTTACGAGGCGGACCCTGTACAAACGATGGGTCCTGTTCTGGACATGGTCCCGCACTGCCTCTTTCCACACACTCCAGACCCCTCTGAGCCGCCCCAAGAGTTTCGGGCGGCCTTCAGAGAGCGTCTCCCAGGGGCCTCCAAGAGCCCCCATATTGCCAAGAAGAAAAACCACACAGAGACATGTAGAGAAGTAGTTACGAGGAGCTGGAGAAGTCCTCCTTCCATCATATCATTCCCTTCATTCTCCTTGCTTAACCTTGCCCTTCTTCTACCCCCCCCCTACTTAATGACAAAAGGAACAGAGGAAGAAAGGGCCGCAAAAGGGACACAAGAAAGGGAGAGTGCAGAAAGCGGGCGCACGAAGAGCGAAAACGAAAGGAAGGAGAAAGAAAGCTTCTTAAAGACAATAGCATTCCGAAGAACAACGAAATCCTGTCATTTATTGAAATACTGGATGGACTCGTTGATTCCTTTTCAAATGAAGGGTTCTATCGTTCACGGTGTTCCTTAGAACAGGAGGGCCTTTCAGGACAACGCCCTCATCTGTATTCAACATAGGCAGGGCTACCTCTGATTAAGAATACACGGAACGGTTCATTCTAAGAAAATAAACTCTCTCATTTCAATCGGAGCGGACGGACCCACTCATCTATCAAGAAAAGAGCCGAAAGCATTTGGGAGGAATTAAAATACGAATGAGGGGCTATCGCAGTATCCTTTTGTCTTCTGACACGGATTCTTTGACAGAAGGGGTTCCTGCCTCTTGTTTCTTTCAAGAAAGGGAGGCTTTCGAGTGGCAAGGGGCGAACTCACGCCCACCCCAGTCTTTGGGGCCACTCTGAAAACAGCTTGGAGAGGACAGTTGCTTCTCTCTCCTTTTTCTGTTTCTCTATCTCTTGCTCCGTGTCTGTCGTTCTCCTTCCCTCCTTCTGCGAATCTGCTTCTTTCAATATCCACCAGGGCCCCGCCGTTTTCGGGTTCCTTGAAGGGGCTCCCTGAAAGGGCCTCCCAGGGGTTTGAGAGAAGACCGCGAAAGGGCAAAAGGGGACACTTCTTGAAGGATGTTGAATGGCAAGTAAAAAACGGGAGGGGCGAGGAGGAAAGAGGAAAGAACAAGAAGAAGGAAGAGGGGAAGAGAAAGGAATGATGGCAGGAAGGAGGGAAGGAGGCAGAGAGGGAGAGAGACAGAGAGAGAGAGAGAGACAGAGACAAAGAGAAGAGCGCGAGAGAGAGAGAGAGAGAGAGAGAGAGAGAGAGAGAGAGAGCGAGAGCGAAAGAGAAAAAGATGGAGAGAGATACGATGAATAAAAGAACCACACTCAGCTATTTAAAGGGTGTGAAGATGCTCCGGGGAGAATTCCCGGGCATCTTCAATCTTCAATCTTCAAACACAGGGCCGATTAAGCACTCCACCTGCTGCTTAATCGGCCCTTGGATTGAAGATTGAATATTGAATATGCCGGGGAACTCTCCCCGGAGTATCTTCAACACCAAACCCCTGCCGATTAAGCACTTCATCTGCCTAACCGGCCCAGGGTTGAGAATCTAGGATTGAAGGTGCTCCGGGGAGAGTTCCCGGGCATGTTCAATCTTCAAACCCAGGGCCGATTAAGCAGGTGGAGCGCTCAATCGGCCTTGAGGCCGAAGGATCAGGACTGAAGATGCGCGGGGAGAGCTTCCCGGCATCGTCAATCTTTAAGCTTCCAACCCAGGGCCGATTAAGCAGCTGGAGCGCTTACTCGGCGATGGGGTCCAGTAGTTCAATATTTCATATGCTCTGCTAAAGTCCGTAGCATTTTCAAGCCCCCCTCCCAAAGACCCATCTGTATTTTGGTGTTTGGGATACCGTAAACCAAAGCTAAATGAAAGGGAAGAAGTCCCTTTTTCCTCTGCCAATCTTCTTCCTCCCACTCCTCTCTTCCTCTCCTATTCCTTTCTTAGCATAGAGCATGGAGTGGTGAGAGGGAAGGGGTGAAAGCGGATGAGAAAAGTGACAGAGAGGGCAGGGCGAAATCTTCATTTCCTTGCCTTTTTCGTCCCTCTCACCTCTCCTTCTCATCGTTCTCTTGCTTTCTCGTTTGAGAAGGATGTGGAAAGGAGGGAAGGGCAGGGCATGGAACAAGGCGGGCGAAGGCGGAACACAGAGAGGGGGGGGGGGCGAAATCGAGTGAGAAAGGATGGAACAAGCAAGAAATGAGGAAAAAAAGAAGAGGAAGCGAGAGATACCCTATCCCATCCCAATGTTGCTGTGTCTCAGGGGCCTCGGGAGTTGGCAGGGGCTCCCGGGAGCCTCCCGAATGTAGGGGCCTTTAGAGGCTAGAGCTTCCAGTAGCATCCAACCCTCCCTCCCAGCTCGACATGAGACATTGCCTCTCCTCCCCTCCCTCACCTCTTCCTTTCCTCGCAGAAAGAGACAGATCATAGTCCGCCATCTTATAATGCCCTTCCTTCTCCTTGCTTAACCTTGCCTTTTCTATCCCCCCACTTAATGGCAAAAGGAACAGAAGAGGAAAGGCTCATGGGCTGGACACGAGAAAAGCGAGAGCGGGGTCAAGGAGGAGAACGAACATGGAAAAGAAAGGAAGGAGAGCTAGAGGGAAGATAGAGAGATAGAGAGGAGAAATGAAGGACAAAGACCGTGGAAGAAAGGCGTGAGCAATGCTCGGGACATAAGTGTAAGGGGTGAGGAAAAGGAACAGTGGATAACAAAAACAAGTGTCCTGCTTGACCCCTTTTTGTTCTCCAAGCGGCCCTCTTTTCACCATCGCTTCCTTCTTCCTCTCCTTCATTGTTTTTGTTTCCTTCACCCTGTTCCCCTATCTGTCGCTCTTCCACTGTCTTCCTTCTTCCTCTTCTCCCTAATTGTTGTCTCCTTCTCTTTGCTTCTCTATCTGTCTCCATCTCTCTCACTCCGGTGCCCCCCGGCGTTTTCTGTTCAATTGCTCATCCTTTCTGACTTTACGAGGCGGACCCTGTACAAACGATGGGTCCTGTTCTGGACATGGTCCCGCACTGCCTCTTTCCACACACTCCAAACCCCTCTGAGCCGCCCCAAGAGTTTCGGGCGGCCTTCAGAGAGCGTCTCCCAGGGGCCTCCAAGAGCCCCCATATTGCCAAGAAGAAAAACCACACAGAGACATGTAGAGAAGTAGTTACGAGGAGCTGGAGAAGTCCTCCTTCCATCATATCATTCCCTTCATTCTCCTTGCTTAACCTTGCCCTTCTTCTACCCCCCCCTACTTAATGACAAAAGGAACAGAGGAAGAAAGGGCCGCAAAAGGGACACAAGAAAGGGAGAGTGCAGAAAGCGGGCGCACGAAGAGCGAAAACGAAAGGAAGGAGAAAGAAAGCTTCTTAAAGACAATAGCATTCCGAAGAACAACGAAATCCTGTCATTTATTGAAATACTGGATGGACTCGTTGATTCCTTTTCAAATGAAGGGTTCTATCGTTCACGGTGTTCCTTAGAACAGGAGGGCCTTTCAGGACAACGCCCTCATCTGTATTCAACATAGGCAGGGCTACCTCTGATTAAGAATACACGGAACGGTTCATTCTAAGAAAATAAACTCTCTCATTTCAATCGGAGCGGACGGACCCACTCATCTATCAAGAAAAGAGCCGAAAGCATTTGGGAGGAATTAAAATACGAATGAGGGGCTATCGCAGTATCCTTTTGTCTTCTGACACGGATTCTTTGACAGAAGGGGTTCCTGCCTCTTGTTTCTTTCAAGAAAGGGAGGCTTTCGAGTGGCAAGGGGCGAACTCACGCCCACCCCAGTCTTTGGGGCCACTCTGAAAACAGCTTGGAGAGGACAGTTGCTTCTCTCTCCTTTTTCTGTTTCTCTATCTCTTGCTCCGTGTCTGTCGTTCTCCTTCCCTCCTTCTGCGAATCTGCTTCTTTCAATATCCACCAGGGCCCCGCCGTTTTCGGGTTCCTTGAAGGGGCTCCCTGAAAGGGCCTCCCAGGGGTTTGAGAGAAGACTGCGAAAGGGCAAAAGGGGACACTTCTTGAAGGATGTTGAATGGCAAGTAAAAAACGGGAGGGGCGAGGAGGAAAGAGGAAAGAACAAGAAGAAGGAAGAGGGGAAGAGAAAGGAATGATGGCAGGAAGGAGGGAAGGAGGCAGAGAAGGAGAGAGACAGAGAGAGACAGAGACAAAGAGAAGAGAGAGGGAGCGAGAGAGAGAGAGAGAGAGAGAGAGAGAGAGAGAGAGAGCGAGAGAGGGAGAGACAGAGAGAAAGCGAGAGCGAAAGAGAAAAAGATGGAGAGAGATACGATGAATAAAAGAACCACACTGAGCTATTTAAAGGGTGTTAAGTCTTTTAGAGAGCCCATAATTTGAACATTTTGAATAATTGAATTCAGGTCTTCATTTTTTATAGTATTTTGAATTCAGGTCTTCATTTTTTCATAATATTTGGGAGGCTCAAGATATCACATTGGGCGCAATCACTGTAACTGAACGATGCAAACAGTTTTAGTTATGGTTACCGCAAATATTAAACTGTAGGGTGGAGACCAGAGACCTCAATCATACGATTTGTTTACAAAAATGCACTTCTTGTAGCCTGGTAAAGATCTTGAAGCATTGAAAAAGTAAGACTGCAACAACGTTAAGGAACGTTGTTGTTTTGCAAAACCTTAAAGCACCATCATTGCTTTAACGAAAAGGTTCGATTTGAACCTTGATATGTCCTCAACATCAAAAAACGAAAGGTTTGTTTGTCAACCTGGTGCGCCTGCGTTTTTGCGTAAACCCTAGTGTGTCCTAAACTTCAAAAACGACGGGATTTTTGTAAGCCTGGGTGTGCCCCCATCCTCGAAAACGAAGGTGTGTTTGTAAACACGTTCAAGCGAAAGGGTTTTAATTTGTTGTAAACCCTAGCATAGGGTTTTTGTCAGCCCTAGCGTGCCCTCAACCTCAAAAACGAAAGCTCCTTTTAAATATTAAAATCTCTTAACATCCTTAAAACCTAGAAAATTTCAGCGTAGAAGAAGGCAAGGATTTTTCCAATCTAAAAAGGTGTCCCGGGGTCTCAGGGTTAGGGGGTAGGCGCTGAGGCTCTTAGGAGCTTAGGAGCTTAGGGTTTAGGGTTTAGGGTTTAGGTTTAAGGATTTCGGAGCCTAGGAGTATAGGGTTTGATTTAAGGTTTAAGGGTAGGCGCTTAGGCGCTTAGGCGCTTAGGAGCTTAGGAGCTTAGGAGGGTTTAAGGATTTAGGGGGTAGGCACTTAGGTGCTTAGGACCTCAGGAGCTTAGGGTTTAGGGTTTAAGGGTTTAGGGGTTTAGGGGTTTAGGGGGTAGGCGCCGAGGAGCTTAGGAGCTTTGGAGCTTAGGGTTTAAGGATCTACTAGTGCAGGGGGTAGCTTAGGAACTGGTTTAAGGTTTTAAGGGTTGAAGAAGTAGGCGCTTAGGCGCCTAGGAGCTTGATTTAAAATAGAAGAAAATCCTTAAAATCCGTAAAAAATAAAATCCGAGGCGCCGAATTTGGTTTTAGGAGAAGCCCCAAACGATTTAAATTTTTAAAAATCCTTAGAATCCATAAAAAATAAAATCAAAATAATTTATTTTTTAAAGATTTTAAGGA
>CAJNDS010001045.1:35000-39057 GCA_905221605.1 Symbiodinium natans
AGCCATGGAGCTTGACAGGGTGCCGTACATGAATAAGGGGCCGTGTTGTTTCTGGGCCTGAAAATCTAGTAAGCCTCTCACTCATCCCAAGACATTCTTGAGCGGTGAACTTCGACCCTAAACCCTGAACTCTTAAACCCTAAATCTTATCTAAAACCTATGCACTAAACCCTAAACTCTAAACCTTAAGCCCTTTGTCCCAAAGTCGCAAAACCAGGGTTTAGGGTTTAGGGTTTAGGGTGCAAACCTGGTCAGAAGCATGACATACGGAGCGAGTGCGGCTGCGCAAGCTCTAAAACTTCGAACCCCAAAACCTTGAAAACCTAAACACCAAACCCTAGACCCCTAAACCCTAAACCCTAGAAGCCCTAAACCCAAAGCCCGAACTGGGTTGCTGCTCAGGAAGTTACACTGACTAGGGTTGAAGGTCAAGTTTCGCTTTTGAATTTAGGTTTTAGGACCATCAATTGACCGGAATAGTAGTTAATATGTTTATTTTTACACATATATATATATATATCCGCATCATCAGTATTGTAACTTGGCTTATGTTCATTGCCCCCCCCCCCCCCGAAGCCCTAAACCCTAAACCCTGAAACCTCAACCTTAAACCCTTAAACCTCAACCCTAAACCCTAAACCGCAAAACCCCAAACTCCAAGACCCCAAACCCCAAACCCCAAACCCCAAACCCCAAACCCTAAACCCTAAACCCTAAACCCCAATCCCTAAACCCTAAACCCTAAACCCTAAAGCCTAAACCCTAAACCCTAAACCCTAAGCCCCAAACCCTAAACCCTAAACCCTAAACCCCTAAACCCTAAACCCTAAACCCTAAACCCTAAACCCCAATATCTAAACCTTGGTGCAGATGACGGCGGACACCTCGAGGGAGTTCAGCTGGTCGCCCCAGAAGCATCCGACTCCGGTTTAGGGTTTAGGGCTTAGGGTTTTGGGTTTAGGGTTTAGGGTTTAGGGTTTAGGGTTTAGGGTTTGGGGTTTAGGGTTTAGGGTTTAGGGCCAGGGTTTAGGGTTTAGGGCTTAGGGTTTAGGGCTTAGGGTTTGGGGTTTAGGTTTTGGGGTTTAGGGTTTTGGGGTTTAGGGCTTAGGATTTAGGGTTTGGGGTTTAGGGCTTAGGGTCTCTACCCATGGATGAGCCCTCCCGTACCCTCTCTCCCAGCGCTAGATTTTGTGTTTTGGGTCTTTTGGTCTAGGGCTCTAGGACCCAGATGCCCTTCTTCAACCCTAAACCCTAAACCCTTCTTTTAGGGGTATGAGGGATTTAGGGTCTTTGGGTTTAGGGTTTGAGGGCTTTAGGGTTGAGGGCTTCAGGGCTCTGGCTAGAGTGTGCGGGTTTGAGGGTTTTTTCGGGTTTCAGGGTTTGAGGGATTTCAGGGTTTCTGTGTTTCTGGACTCTGGGGTTTGAGGGCTTCCGGGATTTAGGGTTTAGGGTTTAGGGTTTAGGGTTTGGGGATGCTTCCACAAGCCCTCCTAAGCACCAGATGCAGGGCGGTGCTTCTACCTGAAGGAGCACATGAACTCCAAAATTGGTTTAGGGTTTAGGGTTCTGGGTTTGGGTTTAGGGTTTAGGGTTTAGGGTTAGCATTTGGGGCTCATATACCCGAATAGGGATTGTTGCAATCTAGGGTGTATGGGGTTTCCGGCACGCTTGTCGTGGGGGCCCTTTAAGGGGATTCTATTCTATTTGGGGTATACAAAGGGTACCCCCTATATATTTAAGGAAATACCCATAATATGGTCCCAATGTTTTGGTTCATTCCGTTCCCAGGGTATTCGAAGGTACACTGCTGAGAAGTAACTGCCAAGCCCTTGTAAACCCCAGAGTTTGTCCCCTACCCCCCCCTGCAGCCTGTGAGTCCTGAGCTATGGTTAGTACCGCCGGGGGGGCATTGTAACCCTAAACCCTAAACCCTAAACCCTAAACCCTAAACCCTAAACCCTAAACCCTAAACCCTAAACCCTAAACCCTAAACCCTAAACCCTAAACCCTAAACCCCAGAACAGGTGGGGGGTTCAGGGTTGTCAAACGTAGCCTGCAAGGCTCTCTGGCGTCAACGTGGATGGGCTTGACCTGCAGTGCTCAGCTTGGAGCTGTTGGGGTGTACCACTGACATTGGGGTGGGGGGGGGTTCAGGGTTCAGGGTTCAGGGTTTAGGGGTTAGGGTTTAGGGTTTAGGGTTCTGGTGCGTGCTCAAACAGGCAGATGCTGTTTTTGGCTCCTTGCAGAGAATCGTCTGTTATGCTACATGCTTTAGAGATATCTCATTCGAGCCCCGGCCTTTGCGACTGTTTCTAGGACTGGGAGTAGGACCGTTTTTTCCTTTTTTAGGATTACTCCCGGGTCTAGGTTTGGCTGGAGTTCGGTGCCGTAGGGGAATCCCTCATCCCTAGCACACACTCACGGGAGACAGTGAACCCTACGAACCCTATAAACTCTAGAAATTCCAAACACCCACAAGCCCTAAACCCTAAGGCCCAACGGACCTGAACCCTAAAGCCTCCTACTTTAGTGCTTACTACCCCTGTTCTGATCAACTAAGGATTGGCCCAATACTAAGTCCTTGGCAGGGTTTGGAGTTCAGGCTTCAGGGTTTAGGGATTTGAAAACCAACCCTAAACCCCAAACCCTAAACCCCAACTTATAACTCACCCCAACCCTAAACCCGAAACCCTAAACCCTAAACCCTAAACCCTAACTTATAACCCAACAGCTCACATCTCAGCTCAGAGGGCACACTAAACTTTCCCGTATGCGCACGCCACGGAGATGTGTGTTGTTAAGAGGGCATGGGCACGCCACAGGCAGTGCACGCTCATGTAGCAAGGGTGTGCAGCATTTTAACCGTGGAACCGCACAACTTGTCGAGTTTCTGATTTTCTGAGCTCTTCGTGAACGTCTTGCCAGAATCCTAAACCCTAAACCCTAAACCCTTAAACCCTGAAACCCTTAAGCCCTTAAGCCCTTAAATAGGCTGCCTTCTGGGCGCCAAGTGCTTCTCTGCTGGTTCTTGGGGGCAGATACCCCTTCAGCCACTAGGGTTCATCCCTAAACCCTAAACCCTAAAGCCTAAACCCTAAACCCTAAACCCTAAACCCTAAACCCTAAACCCTAAACCCTAAACCCTAAACCCTAAACCCTAAACCCTAAACCCTAAACCCAAACCCTAAACCCTAAACCCTAAATCTTCTTTTTGTTTCTAGAGAGAAAGATGTAAGTACATAAGGCCCTAAACCCTGGGCCAGAGCCCGAAGCTGAGCCCACGCCCCTCCCCCTGATCAACCTGCAGACCCCTACATTTTCTGAGCAAACTTCCCACTACGGTTCGGGTTTAGGGTTTAGGGTTTAGGGTTTAGGGTTTAGGGTTTAGGGTTTAGGGTTTAGGGTTTAGGGTTTAGGGTTTAGGGTTTAGGGTTTAGGGTTTAGGGTTTAGGGTTTAGGGTTTAGGGTTTAGGGCGTCATGCTCCTCCCCGCCCTGCCGCCCCAAGGCGTGCGGAGTGGCGCATTGGGCAGCTGTCGCAGAAGCTGAAGGGATGTATGGGCAGGCTCGGAGAGCTGGCGGGATGCCAAAACCCCCCTAATGCTTTAGGGTTTAGGGTTTAGGGTTTAGGGTTGAGGGTTGAGGGTTTAGGGTTTAATTGGGGTTTAGGGTTTGGGGTTTGGGGTTTTCGGTTGAGTGTCCTTAAAGCCCAGCACCCGGGCCCACAATAAAAGGTATAGTAGTGTTTTTCGGTTTCGATGATGCCCGGAACCCTCAACCCTCAGCCCTCAACCCTCAACCCTAAACCCTAAACCCTAAACCCTGAAATGGCAGTTGCTAACAAGGCCAATGGAAGGGGGAGAGGGCAAGATGTTCCTGGGGTGTTTAAGGAGAACTCTCGCCACAGGGAAGCCATAAAGTTCCTCAACTACACCCTAAACCCTAAGCCCTAAACTTACCCTAAACCCCAAACCCTAAACCCTAAGCCCTAAACCCTAAACCCTAAACCCTAACTCTTAAAACCCGAAACCATAAACCCCAGAGTTTGGGGATGAGGGC
>CAJNDS010001046.1:0-187500 GCA_905221605.1 Symbiodinium natans
AAGCTGTAGCTAGTCACGATGGTGCTGCATGTTGTTCATGAGGCCTTGTTGTTGAGCCTGCCTCTCGTTGCCGGATCGTACATAGATCAGGAAAATTAAACAGCACGTGCAAGGCACTGCCAGACCAAGAGAAATCCACAGACAGATCTGAGCAACCTCCATCTTCCGTTTTGCTTGGTCCTTGAGTGTGCCAGGTTTGTCGAGGGCCACAGCGCAATTGGCCAAGCGCTCTCCGGCTTCGCTGCGTACTCGTACCCAGCAGGGGCGAGTCGGGACGTCTCCCCATGCTTTCGCGACGCGCTCCGCCTTCCAGACATCTCCAGAATAGGGCCCGCTGGATGTGTAAAGCGCTGAGGAAGCCGCCGGCACTCCAAATTCATAGGCGCAGCTGATCTGCTTGGCGCCGTCTCTGTCGCCATCCAGTCTGTCACTGTCCGGTTGCAAGGAGACAAGGGCCCAAGGTGTGTAGCTGAAAGTGCGTCGCCGACGGGCGGTGTACATGACGTCCGTGAGGCGCCGGGGCGTTGCCACATCAACCTCCTGCTCACTCTCGGTCATCTCCTCGTACTCCTCGTCCTCCTCGTCCTCCTTCGCATCGGCATCCTTGACCACTGGTGGTTCCTGGTACAGGCGCCGGCCTTGCTGCTCGAAGGCAGCATTTGATGCCTCGGAGCACTTTTTCTTGTGGAGGCCCGAAGCATCCTGCTTCAGAATGTCCAGGATGCTCTGAGGTGTACACCAACAGTGTTTCGCCCGCCACGGAGCAGGGTCCACAGAAAAGGGCTTCCCGCTTTGGTCCGTCCCACATTGCCAAGAAGAACTGGAAGCTACTTTGTAGGCCTGCTCGGCCGACGGAACCGTGTACATGTGGCCATCAAAGAGCGCCGGGGCGTACGTAATCTCCCCGTTGCAGTGGCACGTGCCCCCCTCTTTAGCACACCAGTAGCTTCCTGGGCAGGTCGCCATGTGCTCCGTCAGGAATACGGGAGGCTGCGATGACGGCGCTGTGCCTCCTGTGTAGCCAAAGCAGGCGCTTCCCGAGTCCTTGTCGGTGCAGCTGACGCCGGAAGCCAGAATCTGGCAGGTCGTCTGCTGCCACATCGTCGCAATGTCCCAGGCATTTGCCTTGTTGGAGATGTCTCCCCAGTTGTGGGCTGCGATACCCGCAGCAACAGCTGCGCACCACCAGCAGCAGCTGCAGCAGAGGCTCGCATTTCCCACCCGCTCACCAAGCATTCTTGTGCAAGGTCTTCTACTTGACGGACTGCGGCCTAAGCGAGTCCAGATGCTGCTGGAGGACACACAGCGATGGCGGAACTCCGTGCTGCAACTGGTTCTTAAGAACCCCAAACGGCTAAAAGCCCCTATGAACCTGCAACGCTGAGCCCTGAACCTAAGCGCGGAATCCCTAAACCCCTGTCTCACCTTCGGCAACTTGGAGACTGCAAGTCCCAAACGGGGAATCCCCAAGAAGGGCCAAGCCCCTAGCCCGAAACCCTACCATCCAGGGCGTTGGTCCAGCCACTCCTAACGGGTGCCTGCGAACATTTTACGTTGGCGTCTTGCATGCCTTGGGAATCTCGAGGACTGGGAGCCATTGTCAGTAAGCTAGGAACCCGTAAAATTCCCTGAGCGTGTGCCCTGCGAGCCCCCAAAGTTACCAGCCCTATAAGCCCTAAGCCGACCCACCCTCTACAACGAGCCCCGGAACCCCTAGACCCTAAACCCGAAAACAAAACCTAAACCCTAAACCCTTGAACCCCTGAACCCCTGAACCCCTGAACCCTTGAACCCTTGAACCCTTGAACCCTTGAACCCTTGAACCCTTGAACCCCTGAACCCCTGAACCCTTGAACCCTTGAACCCTTGAACCCTTGAACCCTTGAACCCTTGAACCCTTGGACCCTTGAGCCCTTGAACCCTTGAACCCCTAAACCCTTGAACCCTTGAACCCTTGAACCCTTGAACCCTTGAACCCTTGAACCCTTGAACCCTTGAACCTTGAACCCTAAACCCTTGAACCTTGAACCCTAAACCCTAAACCCTAAACCGTAAGCCCCACCGAGGAGGCTTCAGGCCTGGCGGCTCGCCTCCGAGGTGAAAATCCGCTCACCGCCGATCTCGCAAGGCTTTCGGTTTCAGGGTTTGGAGTTCAGGGTTTAGGGTTTAGGGTTTAGGGTTTAGGGTTTAGGGTTTAGGATTAGGTTTCAGGGTTTAGGGGATCTTGGATCCGAGGCTTTTAAGGGCTTCAGGCAGTTGGGGTTTTTTGGGGTGTAGGGCCGTAGGGTGTGCGACGCGTGGGGCTTTTGGACTTAGAGAGTTTGGAAGGGGGGGGGGGTCGAGAGTTCAGGCATCCAGCGGGCCCTATAGTGCAAGTTTAAGGTTCAGGAAGAATGTTTCTTCATGTTTTGGGGGGGGGTTCTTAAGCAAATAGTAGAGAACTACACCCGGCAGCCATTCACACCACTGTTTGGAAGTACTGCGCAAGTAATGAGTCACCCCCCAGCCTGAGCTGCTGCCCACCCACGTTTATTCCTTCTCAGAATTGCGAGCTTACGCCCTAAATTCCCACTCTCAGGCAAGCTGCGCTCGGCGACTTTTGTGGTTTGACCTTGGGCCTGAAAAGGCTAGCGAAGCAGAGGGCCTCCATCTTTCAGGCTGGGGGGGGCACATGCAGAACACGCCCGAGGCCACTGGGTTGAAGGTTTAGGGAGCGGGTCCTTATCCAAGCATAAGCACCAGGAGTACCCTAAATCCTAAACCCTAAACCCTAGACCCTAAACCCTCACGGTAGGGAGAGGGTCAGATCCTAAGAATCCTAAACCCTCGCCTAAACCCTCTCTAAGGGCAGGAAGTAAGAAGTCCACTCTTCGGTTTGGGGCCTAGGTCTTACGGTCCCAGCCATGCTCAGGTCCAGATATAGGGTAGAGGCCCCTTAAACTTTCCAAACCCTTCACGGCCTTAGCTTCTAAGCCGCACTTCTTCCTAAACTGCTAACCTGAGATCCCCAAACCCTAAACCCTAAACCCCAAACCCCAAACCCCAAACCCCAAACCCTAGACTGGGCGTCTGACAAGGTACTTGCCCTTCGGGGACCGGATGCCTCGGCTTTCATAAAGCAGCTGCAGGCAATATTGTCATGGGTTTCCCTACTACCCCCTCTCTATCCCCATGTAGGGTTTAGGGTTTAGGGTTTGAGGGTTTAGGGTTAGGGTTTAGGGTTTAGGGTTTAGGGTTATACCCCCCCCCATCATTAAGGCTACTTAAGGGCTGTTTTGTTGATCTGCCTTCTTGCTTGTAAGTCCGGGGCGTAGCACCAGGAGGTCCACCACCTCAGCATCAGCGGCAGGAGAGACAATGCTCATCAGCCCCATCAGCCGATACCTACA
Source organism: Symbiodinium natans (assembly GCA_905221605.1). Taxonomy (NCBI): domain Eukaryota; class Dinophyceae; order Suessiales; family Symbiodiniaceae; genus Symbiodinium; species Symbiodinium natans. The sequence goes on from CAJNDS010001046.1 coordinate 3,390, forward strand.
CCTCAAACCCTTGCCAAACTACGACTTGTTGAAGAACCTCCAAAAGAAAAGGAATCTGATAATCCCTATCATGCCCTCAAAACACAAGGAAGAACATTTTAAATTTGTGGGGTTCTTAAGCAGGCCTGAATCCTAAATCCTATAGGCCCGAAACTGGAGTGGCCCTGCGCAAGGCCCCGCCCACGGCAGCTATCTTCCCGATCTTGGAAAACTACCGAATCGCGCTCTCTCCTCCGCAACCCTAAAAACCAAACCCGAGACCCTATGGGATGTTGGATCCGTATCTAGTAAGAGGAACTACAGTCGTGTAGGATGTATAATCAATTTGGGGGTTTTCATGTGGGCAAGCCCAAAAAAGGCTGCGTAAAGGTTGCGTACTCTGGCCTGGGGTTGAGCGAGGGAACTCTTCGTGCGCTGTCCATTCTTTGGATTATGCAAATCCTCTTCATCCCAACCAGGGGACATCCCAAGGACCTAAACCCAAGGCCCTAAACCCTATAAAGCCCTAAATTCGGAGGTTAGCTTCGTGGTCCCTTAAAAAGTGGTCCCTTACCATCCTTAAACAGGTTCTGATTTATGGGCCTTTGGCTCGTATAGGGTATATACGGCACACCAAAGGGTCGTCTTTCCTCTCCCTTTCTCCCCACCTGGGATCCCCCAGCCCTATGCAGACGACCGCCCTCCATGCACAGGCGGCAGTGTCCTGAGGAGTGCAGAGGGAGGGTTCTTGGGAGTAGGGTGTCGGGTTTAGGGATGAGAGGGACTAGGGCTAGGGTTTGCTTGTTCTTTGAACCAAGCTTAGATGCTAGAGCTGAGGCGGCGGAGATTATGGCCGACCGGGGTTTACGGGTTCAGAGTTCAGTGGGGCTTTGGGCATGGGCCCTCATAGAGTTTGGCGTGATTGGTGGCCTCCAGCAGGCCCAGCAACCTAGGAATCACAAAAAGAAACTCCGCCTTGAGTACCCTGCACCCTGACCCCCCCCCCCCCTAAAGCGGTTTCAAGGGTTTTTTTTTGGGGGGGAAGCTGATGTTCAGAAAAGGAAACAAAGGTGCCACACCCGGGGGCCTATGCTTGGCGTGTTACGGTGACTTCAGGGTTTAGGGCCCAGGGCTGGCCCAGGGCCTATGAGGATGGGTTTAGAGTTTAAGCTCTGCGGCTTCACTACGCGAACTGCTCCTAGAGCATCCAGAAAGCCTCAAGTCCCAACACACCCAAAAGCCCTATACCTCAAAACATCCAGACCCTAGACCTTGAAAGCTAGCTTCACCACACCTGGAAAACTCTGAGCCCTAGAGTGTGACCATAAGCCGCCAGACCCTGACACCCAAAACCGCAAGAACCCTGAAGCCACCACACTGTCACACTAAACCGTCACAAAACCCTAAGCCCTAAGCCACCTAACGCAGCCCTAGTCCCAAAACTGCCTCCCTGACCCTAAAACCAAATTACTCGCTTTTCCCCTAAAAACCTCGGAACGCCAAGGGCATCTACTTGGAGGTTTAGGGTTTAGGGCTTTGGGTTTAGGGTTTAGGGTTTAGGGTTCACCAATTATACTGTACTTATGACTGTACTTATAACCATCTTAGGGCACTTAAGGGGCTTACAAGTGGGTCATAGATACAGTTATAAGTGGTCAATAAGTACCATGAACCTCCAAGTAGGGACCTACGGTTTAGGGACCTAGGGTTTGGGGATTTAGGGCTTACGGTCTTAGGGTTTAGGGAATAGGCATTAGGGCTTTCAGGTCCAGGGGATTTTGGGGTTGTTTAGGATTTAGGGATTTAGGGTTCATGGGTTTGGGTTTAGGGGAGCCAAAAGCTCCCGATGGGAGCCTGTAGGCGCCCAGGAAAAAAGAAACTATCAGCCGTAAACCGTACACCCCTAAACTCCAAAGCTCTGAATGTCCAAGCCCTTAACTCTAAATACCCTCAAACCCCAAATCCCAGAAACCCTAAATCCCTTAAACCCTAAACCCTAAACCCTAAATCCTAAAATCCTAAAATCCTAAAGCCTAAGCCCTGAAGGATTCCCAACAAGCCCTCGAATTGCAACCCCCCCGCCCCCCCCCCCCCCCCCCCCCCCCCCGAAGTTGGGCTTGGCCACCACCCATCGGTTAACCTCAGGATGATGGTTTGGGGGCTTGGGTTTTAGGGGATTTAGGTTTAGGGTTAGGGTTTCGGGTTTAGGGGTTTAGGGTTTATGGTTTAGGGTTAGGGTTTGGGGTTTAGGGTTTTAGGGTTTAGGGTTTCGGGTTTAGGGTTTAGGGTTTAGGGTTTAGGGTTTAGGGTTTAGGGTTTAGGGTTTAGGGTTTAGGGTTTAGGGTTTAGGGTTTAGGGTTTAGGGTTTAGGGTTTAGGGTTAGGGTTTAGGGTTTAGGGCTTAGGGTTTAGGGTTTAGGGTTTAAGGGTTTAGAGGTTTAAGGGGTTAAGGGTTTAAGGGTTTAGGGGTTTAAGGGCTTAAAGGTTTAGGGTTAGGGTTTAGGGTTTAGGCTTTAGGATTTAGGGTTTAGGGTTTAGGGATTTAGGGTTTAGGATTGAGGGAACTCGAGTTTCTAGGAATTTAGGGTTTAGGGATTTAGGTGTTTAGTGTTTAGGGCTTAGGGTCTAGGATGTTAGAGTTGATGGCTTAAGGCGGAGACGCAAGAGAGAGTTGAAGTTGAACTTTCACTTGCAGGCAGGGACGTGGTGTTGGCTTGCGAGGTCGATACCTGTTAAACGAAGATGGGCATTTGGGCTTGGATGATGCACGTAAGGCTGTAGATACCCTAAACCCTAAACCCTAAACCCGAAACCCTAAACCCTAATAGCAATTTGATATAGCTTATGAAAAAGGGGTTGCAGCCTGAAACGAACCCTCACCCAAAAAACACATAGTAACCAAGGTCCGCCGTCAGATGCCAAAAGGGCCTCCAAATAACAGCCCCCCGCCCCCCCCAACAAAAAACAATCAGCCCACTGTAGCCCCAACCGCAAAGAAGACTAAAGATGCTTCAGCCCCGGCCCCCCAACAAAAACCGAATGTGAGGCTTTCACCTCAACACAAATCCTAAACCCTAAACCCTAAACCCTGAGCCCTAAACCCTAAACTTAATCCCTAAACCCAAATTCTCTGGGCTGGCGGCTGGGAAAAGAGGGTCGAGGCCATGTCTTTCGGATCTGAGGGCAGATGGGCATGAAGAAGACGATGCACAGATGGTGAGTTTTCTAGAATATGGGGCTTTTTTGGGGTTTAAATATGTTAAATATAAGGGGGCCGCTAACATTTTGGTTTTTTGGGGGGGTTTAAATACAAGGGGGCGCCTAACATTTTGGTTTTTTTTGTGTGCGAAGTGTCCAAACCAGTGAAAACTTGCGCAACCCGTTCCAGTAACTAGCTCAGGCCACACGAGGAGAAAGAAGTTGTATATTTACAGTTGTAGGTTGTAATGTTGCACCAGAAGTAACAGTATCCCTGTCAACGGGGAACACGAGGTAGCTAGCCAAGTATTCCAAGCCAATCGCGACGTTAAGTATCGGAAGGATCCCCAGAGTTGCTATCTCCAGGGGGTGGTAACCTATCGCTCTAGATGTATCCACTAGCCGTCCGGCTGCGTGTTGTACACCTATCCCGATATTCACCTGAACAGCCACCTGCCCTCAGTATCCTCCGGCCTCCGGCTATGAGTTGTAAAGAGAACAGATAACTATCCCGAAGTTAGGGAAAAGGATCTATTCCTCGTCAACGCCCGACCCTTTTGGCTCCTCTTTCCTCCGGATGCGAGTTGGCCAATCAAGTCCACGACGTACAGGAACACTATCCACGGGGGCGAAAACTGTACAAGGTCGGCTGCTACAAGTCTAAGAAGGGCCCTTCTTGAGCAGCTTATAGCTGCGAACGGACACAAAGTCTTGTCCTCTATTCCGGCTTGTCCACGAAGAAGTCGGCTTCTATCCCAGGCCCAAACCCAAAAGTTACATGTACATCTAAACAGCACCCCATGGAATTGACCTGACCTCTTTGTGCTAAACACCCCCCGTTTTCGGGACGCACTCGGCGGTCAGAAAATCGATGAATTCGCGACTTCTATCCCGGTTAGCTTCAGGCAAAACAAGAACGCAGGAGGCATAGCCGACCTGATCGCCAGCCCCTTTAGGGCGCCCACCACCACCCGCGATTACGGCGATCACTCCAGCTATCCTCGGAAGCAACACCGCCATCCGCTAACCTCGACATTCATCGCAGTAGCACAAACCACCAGTCCGTGGCTCTTGGCTACACGTCGTGTCCTCAGGTCTATTCTGCGTAGTAAAATTGTCTATCCGTCGCATTCTTGGAAAATCAAGCGTCGCTTCTATCCATTTCATCACCCGACTCAGTTCATCTTCTCCATAGCTATCCTGGGTAAGGCCTCACTTTTGATCAGTACTCCTCGATGTCAATGTAGTTCCCACGCTTCTATCCCTTCACTCTTGTATGCGATCTTCTCCGTGGGGACTCACTGGTGATTAGCCATGCCCATTCTGGTCTCTTCTCCTCTCCTCGACTTTGTTTTCTGATCTCTTCATGTGAAGGTCTTATTGGTGGCGAGCCAGGCCTTCCCAGAAGCTTCCGCCGCAGGGTCTTCTTGGTGGCTAGCCAAGCCCTGCACCAGAGTCTCACGACAGCCGTTCACCCACTCATCTCATCCTGCGCCATCCATCCGCTCTATCCCCCCGCGTGCGCCACCAGCCATGGCCCGGGCACATGACTTTGCATGTCCCATTCTATCCCTCACGCCGAGCCATTGGTGACTAGGCAGCTTTGTGCTTTCGTCCTATCCCCGCTTGTCGCCATTTCATCAGGCTTCATCTCATTGGCGATCACGTCGCGGTCTCCACATCAGCGGCCTTCCATGCTTTCCCTTTCCTTTCACAGGATCACCCGCAGATGCATCACTTGCATCGTCACCCGTCTCAACGCCCATGTTTGCCCGGTTGGTTGATGTCGTCTCAGTGCCTCTGAATTCCGGGTTGAGCGCTTCGCTCATCGCTGACTCGTCTTCTGTTTCGGGACCAGTGACGTGGCCACCTCTTTGTGCCCGAGTTCTCTCTAGCAGAGAGCCCTTTCCTCTTCCTCTATCCGCCATCTTCGTCCCTTCCGCGAACCTGGGTACAGTTGGCATCCATCCGTATCTGCCTCCTCGATCATCGGCTCTATCCCTATCCCGCCCTTTTCCCCATCCGCGTGATGAGCTTCTCACCGAACTATCATCACTCATGGCGTACTTCGGCCACCTGATGATATCCCTTCTCTCCCTATCCAGAGGTGATCGGGTCCTCGCTTTGGGCTCAGCACCATCGGCTCTCGCCCCACCTCTCTCTTTCAGTTGGATTGGACTCGAACTTTCTGCCCTGGTCAGTGGCTCTTGTCTCTTCCCCGTCTCGTCCTTAAGCTCCACATCGACGGTTCTCGTACCTTTCGATTCTATCCTTCTTGGCCACCCCTTCTCGTTCCGCTCCACTAGGCTTACCCCGGCAATTGGATATGCCGTGCCCGCATTAGCCGCACGCGCCTCCGGCTGCGCCTCGTCACGAGAATGTCCGGCTACTCCCATCGAAGCCCAGTTCATCATCATTCCTCCCATCGGTACTGAGCACCAGTATACCTCATTCACCGGCCCTGTCTCCGATCTCTCCCTTCGTAGCCCTAGGTTCCGAATAGCAGATCCAGCAGCATGGCTATATCCATGAAGCTTGTTCTTCTTCCCCTTAATCTCTCCCCACGTCGCGTTGAATGGTATCCCTTCGGTGTCAAACTTCATGTGCTTCGCCATGGGTTGAGTGGGGTCTCGCTTTGTTTCTGCAACTATCCTCTCCATGATCTCCAGGCAACTATTTGCAGTCTGCACCATCATGTCCCTCGTGCTTTTCGCCCAAGCGTTGTTCCCCCATAACGGCGAGTTAAAACCTGCGGCCATAGCTATCAGCAGCTGATAACTCATAAACTGTCCTCCTCTCCTCAGACACCCTGCATGCATGGAGAAGAGCTCGCGCCGCAACCGTCTCAAGGGCTTGCTGGAAATCTGACGCATCCACTATTCCCGAGTGATCTGTGCCACTCTGCTTGTACTCGAAGTTCAGAATCTTCCCGAACGATGTTGCCAGCTCTCTATCCAACATCATCGCATGAATCGCCGCCTCTTCCATAGCGAACCTGTATACCCCCGGTCGTGACGCTGCGATCTCGTACTCAGGCCACAACCCAGCCCTAAAACCTAAGTACCAGTCTTCTGCGGGGTTCAAGCTCGCCAGTATCCCTGCCACCACGTCCCGTTCTATCATGTCTATCCTTTCGGCCACCATTCTGAACGGGATTTTAATCCCTGCGCGGTCGAGGGCTTCCTGTAGCTTGGTCTTCCACATCGTCTTTCTTCCCATAGTTGCGTTTCTATCCGTGATTTCCCACAAATTCATCCCCATCAGGTAGTCCGGGTAGGATGGCATAAGCTTGCAACACATCGGGCAGATCACTATCCCTTTGGCCATTCTACAGTGGCATGCCAGGCAATGCACGCACTCCTCCGCCATTTCCGACATTATCCATCTCACTCTATCCCGGTATTCATCTGTCCCCAATGTCTTTGATAGTCTATCCCTGTTCACTTGTGGGTCTCCTCTTTCATCGGCTAACATGTCCAGCTCGCAATCACGCATGTACAGAGCCGTGTATGTGTCCTCGAACCAAACTGCTTTCCAACATGCCATTGGTACGGGCCCGAGGAGCATGAAGCGCCCACTTCTTGTTACCACCACGTCGCCTCCGATTAGTGTGAACATCCTCATGTCTATCGCTATTCCGATTCTCCTACCTCGCACAGCCGCCAATCTAAGCGAGTCGTATAGCCATTCTGGCATCCCTCCTTGTGGAAATTCTAGCCCATGTATGCTGCTCACGTCCGATGGCTCAACAGAGTACTTCGTCCAGTGTGCCTTGAGCGTCATCTGCGACCCTCGCAAAGGATTCCTCATGTCGTCCCGATGCCATCCTTCCACTATCACTCCGCTATGCCCTGCCTCTGGCCAAACTATCCCGTCCTTCGCGTATTCTTGCCACTGCGCGTCACCCACCACCATGTATCCGGTGCAAGGAAGATCAGCCGGGCGCAGCCTGAACCACAGAGATTCCCGCTCTTCTTTCTGTCCCTCCACTCTGTCTCCAGCCCAACTCTTCAGCATCGCCACGTTCCTCGGCATCCTCATTCCACTCGTGGGTCTCACCGCCAATGGGATGCCCACCTTCAGCTCCTTGGTCTTCGGGCATCTATATATTTTGCTGGTGATTTCTATCCCGTAAAACTGTGACAAGTAAGCGATTCTGCACTCGTCGCCTCTCCTGAGCCTATACAAAGATCTCTCGTCGACTTCTTTTCTGATCCTAGACCAGGCTATCCCTCCTCCGTGGTGTTGTTCCGCCCACAGCGCATACTCTATCCCGTTTCCTCTATCGATCGCTGATCCATCTAGCATCGCCTCCTGCGTGCTTCTTCTCATATTCCTCCTGTCGCCCCTTTGTACCGGGTACGCATCTCCTCCCCACGCTGCCAATTCCGCCACTATTCTTGCCATCTCAATGTACACATTTGCAGGGTACGGCTTTTCTATCTCGGTCACTTCTCCTTTGATTCCTAGCTCATTCAGCGTGGCACCTGTCCATGTCGTTACCGAGTCATTAGATACTCCCGTCGCCGTAACTAGCTCCTCTGGCTTTCCCTTTTCTATCCCCATAACCATCCTTGTCTCATCTGCGAGCTGCGAGACTATCCTTTCAAGTACCATCTTGTACTTCTCTAGATTCTCCACCCTTGTTGTCTGCTCCACTATCGGCAATAGCACCACCTCCTCGTCACTATTCCTCATCATCTCGTTTCCGTCTGCATCGCGATTGCCCGTAGGAATCAACGTCAGCTCCCACCTTCCATGAGCGGGATCCCCCTTCACGGTGTTAGACGTCTGCAACATGACCTTCTTGTTGATTTCCCCCATTACTGCCGCATTCCTTCGTTGTATCTCTCGGAAACTCCTACTCATTCGGCTCATTCCGGGTTTGTCCTCGATGTCCCTCTTGTCTGCTTTGGCTCTCCTTATCAGGTCCTCTTGGAATCTCCACTCTGCCTCCTCGTCACCCTTGATCTTCTCGACTTGTTCTCGTTTGATTCCGGCCGAGTCCATAATTCCTTTTAAACTCTTCGACGCTGCCATTCCGTATCCCCGCTCCTCCGTACTGCTGGTGTCACGGCCCACCTCAAAGTTTTCTTTCACCTTGTATATTCGGGCGCCCTTAACCGGGTTGTCAAGCTCCACCATGGCCGCACGGCCTCCCAACGAATACTGCTCTATCGGACCTCCAAAATTCCTCGCGCTCTCGGGAACCGCACTCTCATAGTTCGTCGTTCCGGCACTAGTTTTCGGGTCGACGGTGTTCATACTATCATCAGCTGCAGCATGCTCGTCATCCATCTTGTCGGGCTCCTGACTATCCTTGGTCGGATCCGGATCTGTCTTCACGTCCGGCGTTGTCGCTCCTTTCTGGCTATCCTTCTCCGCTCCCTTGTCTTCGGTGTCCTTCTCCTTCTCGGTTTTCGGGAGCTGATCCTCAAGCTGCCTAATTCTATCCATCGCTTTCTTCATAGCTGCTTCGCTTTCCTGCGCACGACGTCGGCTCTCCTTAAGCTCGTCGTCCATGGTTTGGTAACCTCTGAGGCGCTCTTCGGCCTGTTCCAACTTGTCCCTCGCATCCTTCAGCGCGGCCTCTCTCTCCTCTATCTTTTGCAGGCTATCCCTAAGCTCACTCTCCTTGTCCTGGTACTTCTTGAGGTTCTCCTCGGCCTGCTTCCGCATTGTTTCTCTCTCTTTCTCTTCGTCATCCCTGAGTTTGGCAGTTTCCTGGAGCGTCTTCTTTAACTCCGAGAACTCTTGTCCCTGCTCTTGCCCAGCCTGCTTTGTGGCCTTGTATTCCTTCTTTAGCTCCTCCAGCTCGGACTCCAACTCTTTCACTCTTCTATCACCGGCAATCTTGCTCTCTTCGCTCGTGCCTTCACTACTGGTGGCTCCACTTCCGCTCAGCGCTGTCTTCTCCATTCTATCCCGGAGCGCCCTGAATTCGTCTCTCATCTCGTTGATGGCTCCGATTCTCCTCAGTTCCTCTCTCCTTTCCCTCAAATGTACCTCGACTTCTGCGACTAGCTTCGCGTTGTTCTCCGCCGCCGTCTCGAGCTCTCCGACCCTTCGTGCTAGTCGATCACGCTCATGAACGGCTACAGCGAGCTCCTCCTTCAGCTTGTGATATTCATTCTCAGCGTGCATACTTTCTATTCCCTTGTGTCCAACATTGGTCCGTCCACCCCCTCGGGGCTCAACCTTCATATCTTCGAGCTGCCTGCTGAGGTCCTCTATCTTTGCTTTGTCTTCTATCGCCCGCGCCCGCACCTCTGCCGCTATCCCTGCTTTGTCCATTCTCTCCTCTGCCATTCGGCCTATCACCCATTTGCACTTCTCAACCTCAGACACCTTGTCGGCCAGTTTTGCTATCATCCTGGCGACCACCTCCTCCCTCGGCATACCTCGCAGATCTCTCCTCCTCATTACTAGGATATCCCTTTCGCCCAGCTGTACTTCTGCCTCCTTGATATTCTTCCACTCTTCATCTGAGTAGTATTTCCTCCGCTCGTAGTCTTCGTCAAACTCCTCGCACAGCGGGTCATCCTCGTCCTCGTCTATCAATCCCATCATGACCAGTCTTACCGCAACGTTCGTCAGTCTAAACTTCAGTTGTTTGATCCTGTCCTCCGCTTCCTGGAGCCTCTCTCTGTCGGTCATGTTCTCCTTTCCCTTTTGTGTGCTGATCAGCGTTCCGTCTATGATTTTCGTCACCACACTCTCCATCGATGCTCTCATTCTATCGGCCTGTATCATGAAAGGCCTGTGGGTGGGCTCCGCCTCAATGTCGCCGGTCAGAAACCTATCGGCCCTCAACTCGCCTGGCACGTCTCTGCCATGTTCCACTCTATCGGATCTGATGTTTGCGGTCGGAGCACGATGAGCAGTAATCGGGTTCGCCGCCACCAATGACATGTTCAGCATCACGGCCTTGGAGTCGTCTGGATCCTGTCGTATGACGGCGGTGTTGTACTTCCTCTCATGCCCCGTCATCGCTCTTTCTCGCATTCTATCCCATCCCATTCGTCTATCCTGTTCATCCATCTCCACAGCCGCCCTCTCTTGTCTATTTCTATATTCCGCCAGTGTCAGTCCCTCCCACATTTCGGGCATCTCTGTGAGGATCAGAGCAGACGCCATCGATCTCATTACATCCCTGACATTCGTCGCCATCATTTCTGGCCTTTCCAGAGGGTGCATCGGCTCCTTCATTGATGCATCAGCAACTATTGTCCCCAGAGGTCGCGAGCCAAGTCCGTAGAATTCCGCCGCCTCTCTCATGGCCGCATAGAAATCCCTCAACTTCGTTAGCGTTGCTAATCCGTACATCATATGTGGGTGGACCATGGGCATCTGATTGGCACTACGCACAACTCCGTCCAACAGTACCTGCACTGCGTGCAGCTCAGCCATCAACCTATCCCTCCGTTCGAACTGCGGCACCCAGTTCTTGAATATCGCCGACGCACATAACTTCGACGCTCTATCCGTAAGTGTCACTCTCAGCGAATCCACCATGAGTGCGTTCACGAGCTCGTGGGCTGGAAAGTACTGCGTTCTCCCTCGTGCCGCCTCCTCAGTATACAGGTTCGGATGGTAATCTCCCTCAGCCATGTCCCTTTCTACCATAGCCCTGATGGCCGCCTTCTTGGTCTGTGTGAGATAATCAATGGGGTTAAACACGGTCGCGCCTATTCCTTCACCTTCGTCCCGCGTCCACGTCACCCATGATGTGTTTCTAATCACAGCTCCATCCGCCGAGTGTATCATCCAACTCTGTCCCGCCTCGGCCGCCTCGACTACAGCCTCCCATGTTGATCTACGCCTGGCTATCCGATAGTTCATCTTGTAATGAGGAATCATGATTTTCTCCTTCATCTCCTCCGTCTTGATCACCTCCTGCCAGTTTCTGCCCCTCTTCTTTACACCCCCTGCCTCTTCGTCCTCCGGCTCGTTACATTCTTCGGCAAGGGTGAAATCTATCAGCTGTAGATATGCGTACAGTCGCCGTTCTATCCTTGATGGGTTCGCGCCCTTGTCCCTGATCCCTCCTAGGAGGATCCTTTGCATGGTACATCGTGCCCAAAGTGGAAGCTTCTTGATTTCTTCTCTCCTCCTATCCGGTTTCCACCTCTGGATGTCCTCCGGCCGGTATTTCAACTCAAGCTGTTCTTGATACTGTTTCCGGACCATCTCCCCCAGCTTCATATTCATGATGTTCGCGAATTCCGGCCGCCTTCCTTGGTGCTGTTCTATCCTTTTCTTGATTTCTGCCGCTACCGTCCCAGCTCCGGCGCTGTTCAAACCTGCCATCAGGTCTTCTATCGTAACATCCTTCAGCACCTTGTACATCAAGTCCTCCAAGTTGAAAATGGAGAAATTCACTCCCCTTATCAACAGCCGGTCGCTCACCTCAGGGCCCAGGCGCTGCGTAACCTCCCTTACCCTTTGTGCTCGAAGTTCTCTATCCAGTTCCATCGGCCCCAGATTGCTCGCTCTGCGTTCTATCGCTATTTCCGTAGCCCTCCTCCACTGTTCCCTCCTCACGTCAGGGTTCGCTCTCCAGAAACCCATTCCCTCAACCCTGTAATCTCTGGCAATCGCTTGAATCTCCTCACGCCAATTTGGTGACTCCCTCAAACTCGCGGCTGCCATTCTCAATCTTCTCCTAGCATCGGGTTCCACGCTATCCTCCATCAGCTCAGTTGCCTGTGGTCTTTCTAGACATCTATCCAGATTCCATTCCGGAAGAACTCCGCTTTCGTCAGTGGCGATCTTTCCCAACGTCATAATAACATCCATGAAGTCCAGTTTCGCCTCCGGTTTGTCCACGACCACTATTCCTGCGGCGACCATGAGCTCGTGTGGCTCGAAAAGGTCTATCTCTTCCCATGGCATCCCCTCCGCTGCTAGTCTCTCGGTCAGCCGTGCAACTATCCTCCTTGGATCGTATTCAGGTAGATATGAATTCTGCACGATCGCCGCCAACACCACCGATGGTGGCCTGCCCTTTACCAAGGTACTATACTTTCCCACTTGTCCCAGCTCCTTCTCGCAGACCGGGCACACAGCGCCTTCACACGGAAATGCTTCGCCATTGCTATCTACCCCCGTATATCCCAACCACCAAGCAAAGCACGCATGACAATGGTATCCCCAGCATATCCTTCTAAGCCACTCGACCGGCTCGCTGAAGCTATGTATTCCCGACCCTCTCGTGTTGCTCTCCTCTACCGGGTTCTCCCGGGTGACCCGCTCATGCACCGCGTCCGTCATCTTTTTCACGAGCTCGTCCCTCTCCGCCCTCGCTTCGTCCAACCACGGGAATGGGAAGTTGTGCTTCTGGTTCCATACATCCTCCACGACTCGCCTATAAATCTCCGGGTTCTGTCGTGCTACATGACTATCCTCTTCCCTGTCAGCTATCGTATCAACTCCGTGTCCAAACAACTCCGAGAACCCTTGACCTCTCTCGTTCTCACTATCGGGCTCCATCGCCTCATGAGCTTCCACGCCCTCCATTTTGCTATCCATCACCGGACTCTCGGGCTTGTTCATCTCTCCTCCCGCATCTATCTGCATTGTGGCGTCCTTTGCTTCCCTCGCGTTCACCCCGTGCTCTTCAGCCTCGGCCACCGAGTCGAGCGGTTCAGGTCTTATCCCTGTTGCGCTCCTCCTGCCCTTGAGTGCCTCCTTGAGCGCATCCTCCTTGATTTCTTCTATCCACCGATAATAGTCTGCCGGATAGCCTTGGCCCATGCTCTCTATCCTTCTCATCGAACTGATGATCTCCTCGAACAGCGTGCTGTCGTTCCCTATCATCTCCACAATATCAGTCTCAGGCTTAACCAGCATCATGTTCTGCGCTATCCACCATGCCATGGTGTTGGCCCATTCCCTCGGGAACTTCATGTCTTCAAGAATCATCGTCCTGACGAATTTGGCCAGCCATATTCTCACCACATAACTCGGAAACTCGATTTTATTCAGGGGAGTAGTGCCCCCCGTCTCGGATCCAAATCCTTGCTTTGTCACCTCCTCCACCATGTCCGCAACGTCCATGCTGTCCGGGTACCCCCCGGTACCGGCTTCTATCCTCGTCATCACGCGATCTATCAAATGCTCCCCCGCCCTCTGGACTACCTCGAACAACTTCGTCTCCCATAGCATCTCGAGCTCTTCATAACCTAGGGAAAGCGTCTCTGGTTCTATCATTACGTTGTATATAATCCACCGCATCTCCACCTCTATCTCATCCGCGTCGTTGGATGTAGGCTTCACTCTAGGCTCACTCGGCGGCGGTGAAATCGATGTAGGCTTGTGTCCAGGCCGGCCTAGTCTGCCTCCGTCAGCTCTCAACTCTGGCACGGTCCCCAATATTCCATTCATGCCCATCCACACACGATAGAATTGCTCTACCCACTTCCTCATGCCTCCGACGTTGCTCTCAACGTTCAATATCCTGCTTCTCATCAAAGTTCCCAAAGCTATCCCGGTGTATGACGGTTCGGCGCCAGGCCTCGTCCCCGACAGCACCTGTGAGTCATATATTCCCGCCTTCACAATGTCGTACACTTCTTTGGGTGTGATCTCATCGGTAACCTCCCTCGGGCACGTCGCTCTAATCATCCTGCGTATCACCTGTACCACTATCGTTGTCCATGCCATCGGTGGGGCTCCATAACAGCGAATCCAGTGCTGCATTTCTATCAAATGCCCCTCCCCCAGCACCTGTCCTGCCCTCGTATTCCTCGACCATGGGGCCTCTATCACAGGCGATCCCTCTTCTTCCATCCTCAATCTCAATATCCCCCCGCTCTCTCCAGTACCCACGCATTCCACTCGATCCAGTTCTGTCCCGTCGGCAACTACTCCCACCGTGCCTCCAGATCCTATCACCATCGGTCTTTCGCCACTGTCTCCGCTTCTCATTTCCTGCTGCGTCTCTCTATCCGAATATTCCTGCTCGGACTTGAGGTCGCTCAGGGTCTTGATGTTGCTACCCGTCCCAGCACCACCCTTCCATCTGGGAGCCTGCATAACCGCCCCCTTGGTATCGCCTCGTGTTGGCACCGGTGGAGCCGGCGGTCTATCCCCTTGATCTCCTATCCCAGCGGTTCCCCTAAGTGCTCCGCCATCTCTGCCATCTCCCGCCTTTTCCCCGGCACTTTTTCTCTTCTCGTCTCTTGCTTGCTTCTCTTGTCGTTGGTTCGCGAGCTCCTGAGCACTCTCGAGCAGCTCCTTCCTCTTCTTCGCCTCCCGGTTTTCTTTCTTCGCCTTCTTTTGCTCTGACCGACTCCTCACGGTGGCGAAACCCTCGTCACTGCCTTCCTTGAACCCCTCAGTTATTGATGCGTCTCCCTCTCGAGCAGATTGGTTCTCCGGTCTATCCTCACCCATAGCATCATCCATTTCTCCATCCGACTCTGCATCGTCTTCCATCATCTCTGCGTCATCTGCCATCGCCTTCAGCTGCCCGATAGCCGCCATAGCCCTTAGAGCTTGATACTCGGGGTCCTTCATGTGGAAGCCGGCCGCCGTGTAAATGATCACTTTCATCCGGTGCCAAGAACCCCTATCTCCGGCTGACACACAGTGAGCTTCGGACTTACCACACATTGTCTTCCACACCGACTCGTCTATCCTGGCAGCCATCTCCGTATACACCCCTTGTCTATCCGATGTCCTAAGGCTCTCCGTGGCTCCCGTGATCTTTGTCTCTGGCACAATCACTTTCGTCTTCAGTGACCGGTCTGCCTTCGCCACTTCTATCCAGCGTCTGAGCCAGACTCCAACCTCTCCAATGCTATCCCTGCCCTCCTCGCTGATCACCTCCCTAATAGCTGAAGTTTCCCTATCACATAACTCCATGTCTCGCGGGGTCGGCCACATCATTCCAAACATCGAGATGAACAGGATCTGCGCCCAGAAGCCGAACGTTCGCCCGGCACTGATGTACAACTTTCCCGCGTCCACCCCTATTCGAGGAAACGCCGTACGCATAACGTTCCAAGGCAGAGTGATGATTCCAGACTTCTTCATCAGTTTATCCATGGCTTCTCCAGCCCTTATCAGCTCCTTAGCCTCCTCCCTGACTCTGTAGTTAGTGGGGAATCCATTCTCTTCGAAATTTCCGGGCCCTACCCAGAGCACATTGGCATTGGCTTTCCTGATCGTCTCCCTCGTCTCCCTCGCCACCTTGGTCTTAGTGTCATCGTCCGTAGCCTCGAACCGTCTAACCTCGTCTATTGCTCGGCGAGCATTCCCTGCTGCCATTCCAGCCGGGGCCAATACCACAACAATGTTCGTCACTTGATTCCCTCCCATGCCCTTCGAGACGCATTCCTTGCACACTTCCTGAACCTTCTTGTACGCACCCTGGTAGGTCATCTCCTGCGTTCCTGTCAATTTGTGTGTAATGAACGACATACTCTCCGCGGCCTTTCCATAGTCTCCGTGCGCCTTCAATAGCATTGCTATCCACTCTCGGACTTCCCCTGGTGACGCCGGATTCTTCTTATTCGAGACGCCCTCTATTCCCTCAGGTATGATGATGTGTACGTAGGTCTTCTGATCCGCACTACATCGGAGCTGAAGTGGCGGCTTCATTCCCTCCGCCCACCATGTCACCAGCTCAGCCGCCTTGCGCTCATGGAATGCAGTAGCTATGTCAAACATCCACTCGTAGGTCTCCACCGCGGACTCAAGCTCGCTCGAAAGCGCTGGCTCCATCAATCTCCCTCCAACTCCGCCCATTCCTATGCCAATGATAGCCGCCCAGGCCTGAGCCTCGAACGCCCAGCTCTGGTCGACGTCCTCCGGTCTGTTCCACCCATATTTCCTGGGTGCCTTTTCTATCCCCAACACTATGCTTCCCACGTCCGCCATTTCCAAAACCTTGCCCATGTGGTGCGTGGCCTTATTCGCGTTCTCCATGACTTTCTCCTCTATCCCGCTGCTCTCCACACACCGTCTGTAAATGGCTGGCCCCACAAAACTCCTCCACGGCATCTTTACGACAGCGCTATCGTGTCCCGTGGCCATTGGGGCCTCTATCCCCACATACTCCAACAAACGTATCACATTGGCCCATTCACTATCCACCGGGTAGTAGTCCTTGTCTCGATCAGGCCCAGACACGCCCCCACCGCTAGGCAACTCCGCTATCCATCCCCTCATGAGCTCTATCAAACCACTTCTTGAGCCAGTTGGCTGTTCGACGACCTTTGTGACATTTTCGTCACCTTCCCGATGCAGGAACTCGTGTTCCATCTTCCAATCCACAGGGCGCTCAGGAAGAGGTCCTCGGGCCGGGCCTATAATTGCGCGCTTTTCCAGGTGATATCGCCAATACAGCCGCTCAACCCCTTGCGGGTGCTTCTCCATCAGCGCCGACATCTCACTCATGAGATGGCTATTCGCTCCTAAACCCGGGTGCTTCGGCCTACAGATGAGTGCATGCCCGACGATCTTCGTGGCCCTCATAAAGCAGAACAGTACCCCGTCTATCTCCACTCTATCCACATCCATTCGGATCTGCCCGTCAGGCACCGACGATCTCCTTGTCCCCACATCCATTTTGACATTCTTGCCTATCCTTCTGAAGCCGGCCAGTACTCTTACTATCCATCCGTTCCCTAACGAATGCCATGTAGAGTATGATGCTGTACCACAGATGCTTCGTCCAAACCAGCATCCCGCAGAGTCGTTCACACTGGGAGCGCCGGTCGTCCACGTGACCAGCGGATGGCTTCGATCTATCCCACCAGATGCTATCATCGACCACAACGCCTCTAGAGACGTTCCGTGGAAAATCCACCCGGGCACATTGAACTCCTCATTCCCGACCGACATCTCCTGATTCAGCTTCTCTGCTCCGGCGTACTCGGCCTTCGTGGGTACCCACATACATCGCGAATCCGTGAAATGTTCTTTCACATCCTTAATCCCCCCGTCTGCCTGGACCTCCGGAAATGTGATCACTTCTTCGGCCAGGGACCAGTGCAACAGGTGTAGAACTGACGTCGGTCCCCCTATCTGCCATGACAGTGTATCCAGATACTCCTTCATCTGTCCATTTGCTGCATTCGCCATAACTCCGTATCCTTTTTCTCCCCCCTCGCTTCTCCGGAATTCCTCCATCACGTCTCTTCCTCTCTTCAAGTATTGGCTTTCGTAGGCCCCCATAATCTCGTCTGCCATGCCTATCACCTTGATCTTGGGCTGCGCCTCCGTCCATATCTTCAGCTTCTCCTCGCTCGACTTATGGCTGACCGCTATCCGCTCCGCAACCTGAGACGGTGGAATTGCATACTTCAATGGTCGCACGGCCAACCATGTCATCATGCCTTTGATCGCATCATCGAACGGGCTCTTCTCTGTGTCGTCCATGTGGATCTCCGCCCAATCTAGGGTCTTTCTGCTGATCCCTCCCCAGCTAGCCCTGAATGGGTCCTTGCTTCCGTTCGTGACGTCATATACACCTCCCACGGAGATGGCTATCGGTGCCACACCAGCTATCATCCTCTCATACGATCTTCCCCTCTGAAAGGACTTCTCTGTTTCATCAGTCGCGCCGATGAACTTAGGGGCCCATGGCGTATCAACGTCTCCTCCTGTGCCCGCTGTGGGCATGGCACATCCCGGCACGTCTATCCCTCTGGCCAATCGCACTCCTATCAAGTCGTTCAGCTTTTCCCTCGACAGGTTCCCGGAATCGGGACTCGCCTGAGGTGGCGGCTTCGTCGCCCCTCCATGCGACCTCGGCCTATCCCAGTTCGCTATCACCCTCTCCAGGTAGTCCGTGGCATCCGTCACAGTCGCAGCTATCAGAGGGATCTTCTCCCTTATCCACGCTTCAGGATTCCGCCTTGTACACCGTAGTACCTCCCAGAGATACATAATCTTGTGCACTCGCATTCTATCCACATCGTAGCCCACGGCCGGTCGTTTACCTCCTTTCTTCGCCGTCTTGGCCTGGGCCTCTTCCGCTCTCACACCAGCTATCCCACTGCTCATCCATTTCTTGAAGTCCGCATCGTCCTTGAAATGACTGGGGATAGCTCGTCTAGCCCATACCTCCTGCATCTCTAGATTTCCCTCCAACATCCAGTGTATTCTAGCCTGTTCTCGTTCCTTGGCTCCGACTGGCAGATACGAGTACGTCGTCACCCCTGGCACTCCATCCTCCGTCTCGGCCTTGAGGTATCTATCCGCGTCGGAAAACACTTTCTCCAGGAAGTCTATCATAGCTTGTGCTCGATCACATCGCTCCCTCTCTCCTGCATCCCTGGCCTGGCGCTCCGGACGTTGCCATCGTACCCCTACTGTCCTTGAAGACGAAGCGGTCCCAGGATCTTCGTTGCTTCCGACGTCCGATATCTCTATCCCGTTCACTCAGCGATACCGATCCGAACATCTCTCCCATGGCTTCACACTATGCAAGTCGTTAGATCCGTCCTCTTCCTTACACTCGCATACAACTCGAGGTCACACAAAAGTCACTCTAGTCAAGACGTCGTTGAAGAGCATTACAAAGTGCTTCAATATTCACCATATCGCTACTTTCTATCCGAGCCTTTGATTCTTCATTAATGTATATGGTGCATTGTACGTCCTCTCCTTTGTCATGAAGCTCTCCTATCTGCGTCTTTCCCCGCATTCGAGCCAGTTTTCCACGTGCAGCAAGAATTCTCGCTATTCCCTCGGATATGGCGGCATCACTGCGATTGATCAGAACAATCCCGATGCCCGCAGCGATCACTCTATCGACTAGTAAAGCTAGGCTATCAGCCGCACTTTGGTCCTTTCTTCCCAGCTTAAGCTCTGCTCCGCGGGCTAGTCGAGAAGGCGAGTCAACTCGCTTCGGTGCTATCACAACTATCCCGTCGCACTCACCGACGATCGCCTCATCGACCTCCAGAATTGGCGAGTGTTTGATATCCCACACCATTTCCCAAATTATCCATCTTCCCACTATGGACTTTGCTATCCCGACGTTATCCCTGATGTCATACTCGAGCTGATTTTGGGATACCCCCGGCACGCGGGCATAGCTAAGATGGTTCCCGTTGCGTTCCCGAACTCCTCTTCACCGAAATGTGCGGTAGTGTACATATCCCTTAACCACTCTCGTGCTTCATTGATGGCCTTGGTCATCATGTTGGCAGCCTGATACTCAGTAGGACAATTGACAAACGTGAACATGACTGCCTCGTAGAACTGGTTCAGCCTAGCTATGTCTATTCGTTGTGTTCTAGACAGGTACCTCATGTTCGGATTCTTGCCCGAGACAATCACTCTAACAGCCGCCTCATTGTCTTCTGCCACTATCAAGGGTTCTATACTCTCCTTCATCATCTCCCATAGTGCCAACCCCGGTATTCCCTGTTTTGTGATGCCATCGTGCAGGGCTACTATCTCAGCTTCAGGGGTACTTTTGGAGCACGACGTTTGCTTCTTACAGTAAGCAGCTATAGGAACGAAAGTGTGCGGTCCTTGAAGACAAAGATATACCCCCGACGTAGATCTATGGTCGTTCTTGTCGCTGGCAAGGTCGGCGTCGCAGTATAGTACAAGACGGATGTCTCCTATCCTATCCCCGACCCATCCGTAGAGGCTCGTTGTGGTCGTCTCGTTGATGTATGAGATCAGTCTATGCATTCTCTTGTCACAGAGATGTGTCCAGGTCGTCAGCCTCGATGCCAGAACCTGTACTGGTCGCAGTAGGTCATACCTTCCGACTCTGGCCCCATACAAGATCTTCATGAGTACCGCAGGGGCGTGCTCTTTCAACACTCCCGGCCCCTCATCCGGCAGCTCGTACTTGGCTATCCCCATAATTTCGTTCACCTTGTCGTCTACTGGGTTCTCGTCGAACTCTGGGCGGCTCTCGTCGAGATATGGGGTCTTAGCTTTATCCAGTGGCTTAGGATATGCCGCCGAGCACAACTCTTGATATCTATCCACACACTGCTTCATGAAATCGGTAACATCATATCGAAGGATCCTGATCTCATCTGGACTATCTTCCTTCGCCTCGGCCTTCCCCACGAAATTAGGCGGTTCCTTCTTGGGCTCGATGATCTTCGTCCACTCGTGTCTCGGCTCAAACGGCGACCGAAAAGGTATCGCGCTAGCCGTGTGCAAGCATCCCAAGTATCTGCCCATACTTCGTAGCTCTTCGAGCTTGATTCTCTTCGCCAGCTTCTCCCATCCTATCGCTAAGTTCTCTTTGGGCCCCGCAAGCTTGAAGTCGTCGACGTAGATCACCAGCATCAGCTTCAGCTCCTTATGGAAGAACACACTAGGCCAATCTGAGAGGAATTCGAAGCCGACCTCAGTCACGGCCTTTTCGCAGTGCTTTTCCCAGAACCCCCCGGCATCCGGATGCCCGTATAATGCCAGCCTCAGTGGCACCACGGGATCGTCTATGCCCTCCCACTCGTCTGGCCACCTATCCCTCGGGATCCGTATCCATGTTTTAGGTCCCCCCAATAGCGCCTGCGTATATGCCGACTCACCGTCCGACATCTCGATATCATGTCCTGGCAGCATCCCATAGGCATCCGCCATCTTGCCTGCCTCAAGCGTAGCAGGACATGACGTTATTTCCTGGAAGATGGCCCACTTTCCCTCCTGGTCTTTGACATGACATCCCTCGAACACAACTCTCCCCTTATACTTTCTAAGAGGATCGTCTTCAGCAAGCTCCCAGTTCTTTTCTACACAGATGTCAAAGATGCGACCTACATGAGCTATTTCCCCTCTATCCATCGCCTCCCGTTGAACATCCTTCCACGAACGCACCTCCTCCATAATCCAGACCACTTGATCCATCAGCTTTTTCCACTCTTTATCAAGTGCCGCCCGGGCCTTGGGGTTGATAGCCCTCTCAGCCTTCGTGACGGGTCTAGCGACCAGTCCGAACACTTCCTCGATGTCCTCCTCTTCGTCTTCTATGATTGTGGCCATCAGTGGTTCACATTCTCCCGCTGTCTCGTCGGTGCTGTCACAATCTCCATCTTCTGCGACCTCCTCCCAACTATCCTCTTGATCTGCATCTACCTGTATAGCAGGGACTGCGACTATTCCATCTCCATACTCCTCCTCTTCATTCTGATAACCCTGCCGGATCAAATTATCGACGGGCGTAGTGTGCTTGTTCATGAAGCATGCGAAACAAAGCGTCATCGACGTGAGGATCAAACTTGGTACCTTGGCTTTTCCCTCCAACATTCGTCGACATTCTCGGCATTTGTAAGCCCTATTCGAGACATGCTTGATTCCGATTCGTCGCCTATCCTCAGCTCTATTCCTCCTCGCTCTCAGTCCATGATCCATACTATCCCTACCTCTTTCCCTTGCACGGGCCTCTCTCGCCCAGATTGCTTTCTTGCTCTCCCGATGTGCCCTACGATGTCTCACTTCCTTCACGTTCTCAGGCATCATGCACCCGCGCATCCTTGGTCGTAGACACACTCCCTTAGCAAACTCCATTCTCATGATTGGCCCCCCTCTTCCTCCAAACGTGATGGGAAAGCTATTCCTATTCTGTATAGCCACCAGGATTTCTCGCTCAGGTGATACCTCGTATCCTATGACGTCGCACATAGTTTCCGCCACAAGTTGTCCAAGCGCAGACACTCTCACACTTGTGCCAGGATCTTCCGGATATGCTATCCCAGTACGAACCCAGGTGTATCCTATCAACGGAACATGGATGTCGTCCTTTAGTTCGAGGACCAGTGCATTCCTCTCTGCCTCCCACATGACTATGTTGCATTCGCCCTTTTCCATAGTCTCGAGGTTGATGGTTTCAGCGTGCCCGGCCCTGAAGAATGCCTCATCCACCGGTTCCCGTTCCTCTTCCAAGTCCGACAGCGTCCACCCTTCTGAGTCAAACACATCACTCTGGTCGTCGAATCCGGCGCTTTCCTCTCTATCTTGGTCGTGGCGTCGATTTGTGTCGCTGTCCTCCCTCTCCCCGGTCAGCACTACTATCCATCCGTCGCTGTTCATGTCTCCCACCTCGAGCTCTTCTCCAGGGTAAGCTACTGCGGCCCCTCCGGTGCTATGTCTGGTGCGGCGACTGTTCGGCTTCATCATCATAATCTTGCCTATGTCGTCGCCGTCGACCAGGATCACGCGCAGGTCCTGTATGTGTTTCGCCCGGGGTCCGAAGACCTCCCCCCATTGCCTCTCGGCCTGGATTATTCATAACTATGCATCTCTTCCATCTGGGCTCCTCACGACTGATGTACGGTGCCCCATCCTCGGCCGCCGCAGCGGCATAGTTCCTCACCAGCGTCTGATCTTCTCTATCCGTAGCATCGTCGACGTACTCGTCGTTTCCCTCCATGTCTATTACCCAATACGAGTTTCCTCCGTTCATTCTTCTCTTGGCTATCTTCAGCAGCTTCTCTAGTGATCCCCCAGTCTCATCGCCTCTAATCGTTCCCTTTTCCAGCTGTGCCAAGGAGTCCACGTCCAGTGTCACCATACCACTGCTATATCCGAGATAGTCTCCCTCGTGTTCTTCACATGCCATCGACACCGAATCACCCTCTTCCTCGCCGCAGATGTCTATCACGTCCTTTATCACCTTGATCATTTCGCGTATCGCTTTACCCTCCTGCTCTCGCCGTACGTCTATTTTCGCGTCCGATGTCCTCACTATGCGCGACATCAAGTCATGATCCCTTGGCATGTGATCGCATGCTAACATGTCCGCCGCGATCGCATTCATCATGCATGGTGTGACGACTCCTATGTAACACGACGCGTCTACCCCGTCATGCATACCCAGCATGCATCCATCACTCCGCACTATCCACATGTCCCAGGCAAGCGCCATTCGAACAATGGTCTCGTCAGCCATTCGACTTTTACCGCCTATCCAGATAATCGTGGCCACTATTCCTCTGCTGTTGGCGTCTGTGATAACCTTTTCTACATTGCCAAATACTCTTTCTCGAGCCTCTCGCGTACTATCTAGGCCTTCCTCGCGTCTCCACCCGGATGCCTTCCGATCAACCTCTGTCCTCATGCCGTCGCTAGACGCATCGATAGCAATGACCACATCCGTCACACCCTCTCCTATCACGCATCCTTCCCCCGATATCCAAGATACGTTCTCACCTCCGCTATCCCCGATTTCTTCTATTCCGACCCCCATGACCTGCACTTTAGGCTGCTCGCCCAACTCCCTCATTATTTCCCCAATGATGTTGTCGGACGGCGTTCGCGCTATTCCAGCTGTGCTGCACAATTGATTGATGGTTTTCGCAACCTCCTCAGTATCTCCCATCCTGGATGCCGGTGCCGCAGGTTCTGCTGATTCTCCTCTATCCCTGATTCGTCGGTCTTCTCCTCCGTCGGGGATGTACCAGAACTCCGTGATGATGTCCCTGGGCACAACGAATCGGTATCTCCCTCTATTGCGCATCATCTCTGCCTGTATACAAGAGTCGTACTCAATGGATTCTAAGACCTCTCCAGTATTAGCGCTCCGAGTGACCCTCCACCAGAGCTCAAGCCGTCTTTTGTCCCTTCCGCCATAGAATCGGTAGGATGTTGCGCGATTGTTTCTTACTGCCCATACTCGGCCACCCTCAGGCATTCCCGGTGGGGGATCCCATCGGTACTCCGGCGGTGAGAATTCCTGGCCATGGTCGGTGATTTTCTCCATCCATTCTCGAACTCCAATTTCTGCGGGACGCGGTCCTATTTCCTCTTGCCCTCGAACGGCCGAAGGGGGCCTCTCTCCTCTGATGATCCTCTCTTTGTCTCCCTCGATATAACGTAGTCGCTGTCCCGGGCTCATCCTATTCCACTCTGCTGACGAAATGGAGTTGGGTTTGTGAGATCTCGCGTACGGCCGCTCTATTCTGGGCATGTCTTGTTCGTAGTCTAAACCCACCCCCCGTATACCCGTCGCCTTCTCTCCCCGCGCCCGCTCCTTGGCTTCATCATCTATCTCTCCCTCAGGCTCCCCCTTTTCCCAGAACGTAGTGCACCCCGTCCATTTCTTGGTGATCTTCTTCTTGCCCTTCATTCTATCCTCATCCAGCACCTCCGATGTACCATCGGCGTACACTATCCACGTTCGCCTCCTTGGACCCAGCTCTCTATCCCCGGGGCCACCTGTACCTTTGACCTCCTCGCCTGGGGTACACAGCTCCTTTCGGGGTAAGATGTGATGAAGCGTCCACGAATGGTCTATCTCATCATGTTCCCAGAAATCCCCGTTTTGAAGATGCTGATCGTCGCACTTAATTTGTCTCATCACATCGGCTCGTACCCTTCTCTCCTCTGCGAAGATTTCCTCCGTCTCCTCTCCTTGCTGCCCCTCTCTCTCCAGTTCCAATCTGGCCAGGGCATCAGCTCGAGTCGCTGTCATGATTCTCGACTTCCTATCAGCCACAGCTTGCATCGGGAAGTAGTTGGGCATCTCCTCGTCAAGTACTATCCTCTTCACGCGGTGTATCGACGGTACCGTCCATCCGTGATACAGGTGCGCCAGCTCAACCACTATATAGTCTCCGCTCGGAACACCCCCTGGTTGGAGCGCGTAACCTAGGAACAATCCGGGTGATGTCGGAGTGTCGAACTTTGCCTTGGATGCCATGGCATACGCTTGCTCTTCCTCGGCGTCGTGATCTACATATTCTTCCCCATCCCCACCATCGTCTGCACACGCTGCCTGGCATAAGCCATCCGCTAATGTCGCAAAGTGCTCATCCAATCTGAAGCCCAGCCTCATCAACTTCCACTTGTCGTCCACAGATGCCTTTTTACCCGCTGCCAGGGTATATCCCACCGCTATCACTCTATCCTCCGGCGCCAAGGCATCTTCGGTAGCATGCCAAACTCTTGGATTGAACTTTAGCCCACTATTCACCTTCCGAGTCCTTCCCCATATCCATTTTCCCGGAAGCACCTCTTTCTCTATCCCGGCGGCCTTGCCACCCTCACTCGCACACTGTTCCTCTTCTGTCCAGATCATAGCTTCGCCCGCCCTCTCGCTTACCGGTACAACAAAGTTGTATGTCTGGCTCTCGTTAAACTTGTCCTTGTGAGGCCCCATCCTGGTTCCGACAGACACAATCACCGTTGTAAAAGTAGCTTCTGGGAAGCATTTTGCTATCAGCTCGCAGCACACCATGGCTATCCCCGGATACTCTTTGGCACTATTCGTAACGCCAACCTTTCCTCCGTACGCATACAGCCCCAGGACTATGAACCCTCTACCGGTGGCCATGCTCCGCGAATTCTTCGCTATTCCTTTTTCTATCGAAGTGAACTTCAGGATGATGTCCTTTGCATGCTGCACAATCAAAGTCCTGCGTCATGACCATGTCGAGCGCACGTCTATCGATCTCTCTCAGCTCTTCTTCCCTTTGCAAGCGTTGTTCTTTAGTTTCCTTCGTTTCAGAGGGCAAGGCCATGCTCGAAACATCTTCATCAGCTCCGAGAATCTCAAGAGCGTCATTTTCAGGATCCCCCCGTTCGAGCAGGGCCGCGTCCTCTTTGCCAGCTTTTCTAGGCTTTTCGGCAATGGGGAGGTAGTTAACAAGTGCCCCGAAAGGAATCAGTTTCACTTTGTCTTGCTCGTTGCCATGTCTTTTCCCGTACGGGCTTACCCCGTCCACTTGTTGTACGTTCCTATGGAAGCAGAACGTCTGCACAGCGTACGGCCACCACTTCGGTTCTAGTCCTGCTTGTCTCAGCAATACTCTGCCACCGTAGATTACTTCTTTGACCTTAAGCTCCGCTATGCTATTCGTTCGGGGTAATCCGGGTGTAGAAGTCGCCCTGCAAGTTCCTATGACGTCGCAGGCTTTTGAGAATTCACCGGCTCCGTCTGCGTACAGATGCACTACCATATCTGGGCCTCGGAACTCATTGATAGCTCGCACAAACTCATCCGTTCCCCTGGACTTTACGGGCGTGCAGTGTATCCACTGTGTCTTGAAGTCGAACATCACGATTGCATTGTTTTCTCCGCGGATTCCCTTGTCTTTGTTGCTGCGAAGAACTATCGTGTCAGCAGTGACCCTCTCCCCGAACTTCTCGGCGCCCTTGTCTGTGATGCCTTCGCCCCTGTTGAAAGGGACGTTTATTGCTTTGCCTTGTCGACAAGCAACGCAGTGCATGTTCTTTGGGAGATGCGTGAGCAAATGTTCCGTCGATTTTGCATACTCCGGTGAGTATCTTGCTCTCCGGATGCTCACAGTTTTGCTCGACCCTATCCCTTCGCCAATTCTATCCGCAACTCGAACCTGATCCGCAGGTCCGTCTTCTGCCTTTGCTTGTTCCACTTCTCCCATGTCACCGGCGCTATCATCCTTCTGAGGCTCTCCCACTCCTCTTCTAGCCTGTTCTTCATCGGCTATTCCTGGCAAATCTATATCATCATCCAATTCGCCTCCGTTTTCGGCGCTTTCTTCCTCGCCGGGTAGCGACTACTTGCTCCGCGATCCTTAGGTCGTCATCCGGACTCTTCTTCATTCCGTGGATGAGCTGAAACTCCGCATCCGTCATATTGCGTGCGCTTTGCCCCGCCTCAATCTGCTCAGGACTCAAAGCTCTTTCACAAAAACCGCATACCCCGGATGAATCGGCCTTACACGCGGCGCAGTAGAATGTCGTTCTCAGTCGACCGTCACCATCGTCTTGTTCTGTCGTTGTCTCCCTATTCCTCTCGTCTATCCCCTTTTCGACCACCGATGAAATTCGGTGGTGCTTACGCATAGTCTCCTTGATGGCTCGCACTAATCCCGGTGCCCACTCCGACCAGTTTTGTGACTCGCTCATCTCGCCCTTGCTTCTATCATCGCCATCGTTCGTCGCTCCGGTCCCTGGTCCTCTAAGATTGACCGCCCATCCTATCAACTCTGCGTCAGTCGCTATCGTTGTCGGCTTTTTCCTAGAGTGTCCCATCGGTCCCTGATCAAAACTGAACAGCTTCGTTCCTAGGATGGCACTCGTCCTATCCCATTCTTCTGTCGCCCACAATGATGCGTATCCCCCTTCTGGCGTATCATCCCAATACGTCTCGGGGTCCTGGGGCTGCTCAATGAGACACATCGTTGGGGCTCTCAATCGTCGGTGACGTGCCTTTCCTATCACCACAAGCATGCACACGCGCAGTATGATGATATCGTCGTCACGGCATTCCTGCTTCTGTGCCCAACTGATAAATGAGTATCCCCACCGCTCTGGTCCATTTCTCGATCTAAGTGGGATCGGACCCGGCCTTCTGTGTCTCATCACGGATCTTGTTCTGCAAGGCGGTCCAGCTAGCCAACAAAACACCAAATTAGTCGTAGCCAGCTTCACTAGCCACCACCATGTATCAGATTGCAGCACGTTCTCCTCCATGTCGATGTCTATCACACTCATCCCTAACTCAGTTGCTATGTCATCAAACTTCCCCCTTGATTTCCCGCAACAGATGTGCACTATGACGCGTTTGCTACCTTCAATTGCATGTTTGATTTTCAAGATTTCTGGCCTCGTGTCCCCTAGAGGTTTCTGAGCCATCCCACCGTCCAAGATTTCTTGAGGAGCACACGGCCACAGATACTTGGCTATCCGGACTAGCGTTTCGGCCTCGCCGCTGGTACCAATGGTCTTGTCCAGCATCATCAGCAGGTGATTTAACCCCGTGGTTTCATCCGTGGTTTCATCCGTGGCTATCCTGTCCAAAATGTGCTTTCTCACCTTCACGCTATCGCTCTGTGCCGCTTCCCCGGCATCCGCTCCTTCATAAGTTAGTCCTTCTATCTTGAACATGGTTTTGCCGGTCCACAATTCCTCCTCCGCTTCTCTATTCTCTCCCTCGCTGTACTTATCCACCCAGTCTATCCATTCCGCCACGGTTTTGCCACCTTCGTACACACGTTTCGATCTACATCTCTCGGCGAATCGCGGCACAAGTGCATGTATCTCTGGGAATCTCAGTGTTTCAAACCATGGATCGCAAGCCTTCGTTCTTGGTTTGTTGTGGAAACACACCGCCTTATTACCCGTTAACATCCATTTGTCTAGTAGCCTCTCGTCGTCGTTGGCGGCCTTTCCTATCGGTTCCTCCTCGATGTCTCTATCCGTGTCCGAGTCCACGCTTTTGGGACTACATTCATCCTGTTTCTCTCCGATCCTCCTCGGACTGGAATTTCCTCGCATGGGCAATTCAATCGCAAGAGGCGCTGGCATAGCAGGATAGATGTGATAGTCACTCCGCTCACTTTCACTAACGACCGTTGACATTCTATCCACCATGTATGGGATATCCCCGATGACTTTTAGTACTATCAAGCTCGAATCCGGTTTGACGAACACGGGGTTAGCACCCGCCAGCCAATGAAATGAATATCCCATTTTCATACATCTCCTCCCCATCGACAGAACAGCGGGAGTACTCTCGAGCATTCTAATCCTCATTGTCTCAGGCATCCCTTGTATATCCATGCAGATCTCTTGCTTTGACGTGGTGTTGCCGTTGGCGGTGTTGAACCTCACTTTCTTCGCCTCAATGGCCATATCTTTTTCGTCCTGGGTGAGGTCTGCTTCTGCTATGAGATCCATAGCGCATCCCGAGTCTATCATCCATCGTCTCATTACCGGTGGCAAGCAATGCTGTGCTGATGCCGCCGGCTGACTATCCTCTCGACTTTCCACGCGGAACCTCTCGTCGACTATACCTATTCTCCTGCATTCCTCCACTATCCTGTCAGCCAATCTTGATGCATCCTTACCTTCCTCGCCTTGCTCCCCGGCTAGTATGTCCAGCACGACCTCTTCGGCCAGAGATATCCCGCGCAGCCTTGCCTTTGCCTCTTCAATCACGGGATATCGTTTCACATCATGTTCATACCCCTTCTTGTGTACGTTTTTGCATTTTCGTACCATCTTGTCGGCTGTGTGTCCTTTCCAATAGCATATATCCAGTCCTGCTATCCCCGTCTCTTCGGAGCCCAACCCCTTGACTCGCCTATTACCCTTCCTCACTCGCTCCCTGCCTGTCGTTGTCACCAGTATTCCCCTAAGCGTGCCTTCGGCGCTATCATCCCCTTGTCGTACCACAGGCATGGCCGCATATACCTGACTATCATCGCTGGCCTGTGGGTTTCGGCCCGCCCCTAGCGAAAACTCGGCCCTTCACCATCAGCATGTGGACTCGATGGCCTCGTCTCCTTCTGCTCTATCTCTACTGTCTCAAAAGCCTCCCTAATGCTATTCGGGATAGCCTCATGGAGCATTTTACACTTGTCATTTCTGCAGCTGCCGTACCGAAAATGCTCAAAGCAGTATCCCGCCTTCTTGAGGACCTCTTCCGCCTGACTATACAGATAAATATCGTGCGAATGCTTGCAGTCCGCCGCAGTCATCGGGCAAGTTCCACGCGTATAGGGGTAGCAGACCCCTCTTTTTCCAAATGGTGACTTGGATCCATATCTATTCTTCGGGTCATCGGCTCTCCCCGCCTGCGAAAGTCCGTCCCTGCCTCTTCCCACAGATATCCCTCTTCCGTAGCTATTTCCCCCTGCGGGCGATGAACTCCTCGGTCTATCATCAGCGTACGCGCTTCTTCTATTCACCGGTGCTCTATACGATCCCTGCTGAGCCGGCATCGCAGCGTACCCACTCGTGAATGCCTGTCGGCTCACCCGCATTGAGGCCTCGTCTATGTTCTTGTCCGCTCTCCACATCTCCAGTCTATCCTTGATTCTCTTTCGCAGCCAGGTATGCGTCTTGGCCTCGTCCGGAAGCAATCTCCATGCCTCAATATCGTGGTTGAGCACCTGAACTCTCTGCACTTTCGAATGCAACATCCATCCCAGCTGTTGCTCGCTCCAGGTATTGCCTTTCAGCCCTATAAGGTTCGTGTGCGCCAGATCCCATCTAGTCATGAACTCCTCCAGTGCCTCCTCTTCGGGCTTCCCCGGGAAGTTCATCACCTTCGTGCTACTCAGGCCATCGTACAGCACCTGGCTCTCTTTAGCAATCGGGATCTCAACATGCTTTACTATCAGCGTAAGCAATCTCATGGCCGTCATCGGCTTTCCATCTCCCACTTGCTGAGTCTTGTACATCTCCATCTTCACCTTCGCCGACAATGACTCTGACTTTATTGCTCTCTTCAATCCGCTAAAAAGCTGGTTCTCTAACGCAGGGTACTTGAGTTCCATGTCTATCATCGCTTCGCTCCTTTCGCGTACCCTCAATACCTGCGTGTATGCATAGTCCCCATCATACAGATACGCAGCCTTCGCAGTATGTGCAACATCGCCCAGCCACAGTCCTACTTCCCCGGATGATGGCTCCTTCGCTATCGATATCTCGTTGCATTTCTCCATCCCTCTGGTGTCCTTGAACTTGCTGTACCCTCCGCCTACCGGATTCCTGAACCTGGCATCGTCCCCTTCATGATCGCGTCCACTCTGCGGCCTTGGAAGTCCTGTCCCTGCATACCCTCCGGCATCGCATCCCCGTCTATCAGTGGAGCACAGCATGCACAAGTCATCATGGTATTCATAGCAATTACCACACACTTCTCTTCCGCAGCCTTGGCACGCAATCATCATTTCCGCTTGTCTAACACACACGGGGCACCTTCTAATCCTAGTCTCTTCCCCCAGCAAACCTCCATCTCCTTGTCTATCCTTTCTTCCATGCTCTCTTCTATCCCCAAAAGAACTTGGCGCAGGCGTGGCACCGGCACTTGGTCTTGCGGAGCCAGCGTTCGAAGCACCTCCCGCACCCGGCGCTGGCATGGCGTACTCGGAGCATTGCTTGCCGATCTCACCGATTCTATGCCACATGCTATCCAGCTCTGCTTTAAGGCTATCGTTTCGTTTCACCTGCTCCAGTCTCCGTTCATATTCCCGTACCATTGCCTCCAACTGCTCGTTCTTCTCCGTGAGTTCTAGCATTTCTCTACCTCGGAGATCAAGATCTGCTCTCATTTTAGATATCTCATCTCTACTATCCCGAACCATCCGCGCTACCGACTCTGTCACCCCCTTGTTCTCCCCCTTCATGCTTTCTATTTCGCTGAGCAGGCTAGCGTTCTCCTTCACGATCCGCTCATTCACCGTGGTCAATCCCTGCAATTGACCAGTGATCTTGGCTACCTGTTGTTCTAACACAATGCATCTATTCTCGATTCTCCTATCTACCACAGGACCCGTCATCTCCGGCCTCGAAGCATCTATTCCTCGGGCGTTGTCGCTCCTGGCTCTTCCGTCGGCTCCCCCACTCCCGCCGGGACCATCTCGTCCGCGTGACATCGTTGGTGGCTTTCCTACCTCCGCGCTGTTTCCTCGCGTCTTGCCTACCCCTTCGTTCCGTGCGCTCTCATCAATTCGAGCATTGACAAGGATAAATTCGCCCGTGACCCTCTTCTGCTCATCTATCATGCGGCTCGACATTGACTCCATAGTCTTTTCCATCTTTCGCACGGTATCTTTCACCCAGGCCTGTTCTCCGTTTCTCTTTTCATCAATCCGATCGGTCCTTAGCACGACATTCTCGCAAGTCTTGTGAACCTTTGTCATGTTCGCCACAATCTCGGCCACGCTCTTGCGGTTCTTTATCACCTCTCTCGCGACGGTCATTATGTGTTCCTTCTGTGCCAGAACCACTTCACTCAGCTTCTTGGTCTCTCCACGCACTGCCCCATCTATGCACGAGCCGTGACCCTCGCCAGGCTCTCTGCACCCGCATCCAGGACCTTTTCCTTGGCTATTACAATGTGACGACGACGCTGTATCTATTCCGGCCTTCTGGCTCCCCTTGGACTTCAACTTCCTTAGTTCCTCGCCCGCTAACTTGATCTGGTCCCATTGTCTATTCAAAACTGTCTCCACTTTATCGAGCCTCTCATTCTTCCATGTTCCATTCTCATGTCGCATTTGCATGCTCGAGAAGACCACTCCTATGCCACGTCTTACCTCATTCAATCCCGTCTCTAACGTGGCGATCTTCGTCCCGGCACTCTGTTTGGCTATGTCCGCTGAATGCTCCGCTGTGGACAATCGCTCCTCCACTCCCTTCAATCTAGTCGTAACAGAGGTCTTGAGCACCTTCACGTTTTCAACCTGTCGTCTCATTCTCCGTGCGAGCTGCATTGCTCCCTCGGTCAGTTGCGGAGCCATTGCATCATCCATCCTATCCTCGCTGACGCTCCCGTCCATGATCCGACTCATCTCTTTCAGCTCCTGCGACAGTGTTGTCTTGGTATCTATCTGCTGCGATTCTATCCAACCTTTCCAGTGCTTCACCTCCGCCTCGCATTCCACCAATCTCTTGCTCACGACGTCCGCCTTTTCCGCTGAACTATTAGCAATTGCACTTGCACATTCACTTGCCACTTTAAGCTTGGCTACGTCGGTCTGCGTGTCCACAACCACCGTCTGTAAATCATCTATCCTGCCGTCTATCTCTCCCAACGACGACTTGTCCGGATCGGCGGGAATTCTCACCTTTGCCCGCCTAGGTGGGGATGATGTTGCCCTCATCTCATCCTTCAGGAGGAGTATTGATCCCGAAGTGCTCGTACTGCCCACCTATCCCAGGGGATCTTGGAGCCGGGGATCGATTGCCCCATCCCTCGCTACCCTGATCCGGGGTGATCATTCCTGCCTGATGGATCGGTCCCCCGACCTCGGTCGATTTCGACTTCTTGGCTGCGGGGACGCTCTCGGCTATCTGGTTCATCTCCTTAACGGCCTGCTCCGCTCGTTGCTTACGCAGTCCCTCATCCATCTTGCCTATCTTGCTGGTGGTACCAACTCCATTTTCCGATCCACCCGGGCTATCCCCCTTCAATGATGTAGATCGACCACCTGAGTGTCCACTATCCGACCCCATCGACATCTTTCGTGACCTGTCTTTCTCTACCCCTGCGATCTCGGCACCATATATCCCAGCGTTCCACCGTTCCTGCGAATCCGATTGCATCGTCATGGGCGTTGATCCAGGCTCTCCTGGTCCCTGATCTGTGAAGAACTTCGCAAAGTCCACGTCAGTGATGACCCCCGTTTCCTCGAGAGTACTCCTGATCCCATGTGATCCCCACTCTATTCCGATCGTCGTAGTCTGGTCTATCCCCACATCTTTCAACGCTTCAACGTTCCCGCCTGGCGATGCCTCCGAGAGACCTGTAGATGAAAAGACAGACAGCGCTTTATCGTCGCTCTCATTTATCGCGTTCTGCGTTACTGCTGAAGATCCCTTAGCTATCAGCTCCAGATCTGTAGGATCGGCACCGACATTCCCAATCGTGGTCGCGCTATTCGAATACACTCCTGGAACGAGATCATCTCCATTCCCTCTGCCCATCCAATGTCCGCTATCCGCACTTCTCGTGCGATCGCCTTCAGCACCGAGCTCGCCACTGTTCATCATCGCATCTATTCCATCATCATTCCTCCTGATCGTCCTATCGTGATCTGACGATGATGACACGGCAAGGCTATCCACTCTATCCTCGATCGCCATTTCTATCCTGGAACCGGTGATTCCCTTGGCACCTCCCGTTGACTCGTAATCCGTTCCGTGGAACACAGTCTCGGAGGGGATGATGAACGGTCCCTCTTCCAGCCTTCCACCTATTCCAGCCAGATCCTCGATAGCCAGCGTCGGAGTCCTAGCGTTTCCCGCTTCTATCCCACCTCTTCCAGCCCTATACTCATTCAAATCTGTAGCTCCCACGACTGGATCGAATACTACAGGACGGCTTGCAAGCATGCTGAGCTGCATCACGGCGTCCCCTCTATCTGCTATCGACGGGATTGCGAGCAACTCCTGCAATCCTTCGTCTGCGTCCCTCCCCTGAGTGCCCGACGTGTCCGCTATCCCGGCATAGCCCAGTCCTCCCGACCTCCTCACACTATCCATCGCCGCCACGATCTCCAAGTTTCTATCCGTCAGTCCTGGGGGTGGTCCTGGCACTAACATACTATCCGCAGCACTCGACCTAACGTCTACAGTAAGCGGTCCTGACAAGCTGAGGCCGAAACGATCTCTATCAGCATTGCTATCCGTCTCCATTCCTGTCCTTCCACTATTCCGTCCGTCGTCGATGAAGTCCATGTTCTCGACGTCGGCTATACTTCGCACGTGACTATCAGCGGCGGCCACATTCTGATTGACCGCATCGACCTGGTCCTCGAGGAATCTATTCCCTGTTCCTAACACATCACTATCGCTAGACTCACTGCTCCCAATGCTATCACGTGTGGACATTGCTGCAGTCAATGAACACAAATGACAAATGCGGAAAACTTCGCTATGCAAGTGGTACCTCTTCGCTATACCAAGAAAAAACTTCTCGAACAGCTCGTCCAGGCCAAGCAACAAGGCTCTTAACCTGTGCGAAGTGTCCAAACCAGTGAAAACTTGCGCAACCCGTTCCAGTAACTAGCTCAGGCCACACGAGGAGAAAGAAGTTGTATATTTACAGTTGTAGGTTGTAATGTTGCACCAGAAGTAACAGTATCCCTGTCAACGGGGAACACGAGGTAGCTAGCCAAGTATTCCAAGCCACTCCCGACGTTAACTATCGGAAGGATCCCCAGAGTTGCTATCTCCAGGGGGTGGTAACCTATCGCTCTAGATGTATCCACTAGCCGTCCGGCTGCGTGTTGTACACCTATCCCGATATTCACCTGAACAGCCACCTGCCCTCAGTATCCTCCGGCCTCCGGCTATGAGTTGTAAAGAGAACAGATAACTATCCCGAAGTTAGGGAAAAGGATCTATTCCTCGTCAACGCCCGACCCTTTTGGCTCCTCTTTCCTCCGGATGCGAGTTGGCCAATCAAGTCCACGACGTACAGGAACACTATCCACGGGGGCGAAAACTGTACAAGGTCGGCTGCTACAAGTCTAAGAAGGGCCCTTCTTGAGCAGCTTATAGCTGCGAACGGACACAAAGTCTTGTCCTCTATTCCGGCTTGTCCACGAAGAAGTCGGCTTCTATCCCAGGCCCAAACCCAAAAGTTACATGTACATCTAAACAGCACCCCATGGAATTGACCTGACCTCTTTGTGCTAAACATTTTGGGGTTTACATACAAGGGGGCCCGTAACATTTTGGTTTTTTTGGAGGTTTAGATATAAGGGGGCCCCTAACATTTTGGCTTTTTGGGTGGCTTAAATATAAGCGGGCTCCTAACATTTAGGGTACCAAAAAAAGGGACCACCAACTTAGAGAACTCACAAGATTTTGTTGAACTGCAGAGGAAAAATACTAGCAGCACCGCATTTCTGGCAACATAGGTGATAAAAGCCGCAGCATTGATCGAAGTAGCCGCGACAACAGTTTGTAGTCATACCCTAAAATCGCAGGTTCTCCCAAACCCTGGAGCCTGGTTTAGTGTTGAAGGTCTAAACTCACTTAGACACCCTACGCGCCAAACCTAAACCTTAACACCCTACTCCCTCAAACCTTATGTATGCCCGAAAGCCCTCAGACCAGACCCTATACCCCCCTGGGGCTGCAGCCTTCAAATCTGAACTGGGCCCTTTGATGCCCGGTTGCTTGTCCAGTTTCTGAACGGTCTCCAGGCTTCGCATTTGGGAACCCTAAGCCCTAAGCCCTAAGCCCTAAGCCCTAAGCCCTAAGCCCTAAGCCCTAAACCCTAAACCCTAAACCCTAAACCCTAAACCCTAAACCCTAAACCCTAAACCCCAAACCCGACACGGGCCTTGAGTCAAATCTTCCGAGTGCGATCGCCCTAAACGTCAAGGGGGTGTCCCCCTCTTTGGTAACATACTGGAGGGTGGAGGCGGGGAGGGAAAATTGGGGGTATCTTTCCTAGGAAATTCCCTAAATTTGGAGGGTTGGGGCGGGGGAGGGGGGAGAGGGATATGTTTAGTGCTTAGGTTTTGGTATCCAAGTGGCTTCCACTGGGAACCCGAAACCTAGACACGAAACCCTAAACCCTAAACCGACTGCGTCTAAACCCTAAACCCTAAATCCTGGGAAAGCGCTTGGCTTTCACCCCTCTGAGGTACGTACCATCACGGAGGCCTGGGGCGAAGGTCGTTCATGTGAGTTCCCCCCCCCCCCCGCCCGATGTCGCGCGCCCGCCACATGTACGGTAAGTATGCCCCACCAGCCCTACTTGGAGATTCATGGTACTGATTAACCAACTATAACTGTACTTATAACCCACTTATAAGCCCCTCAAGTGCCCTAATTTGGTAAGAAGAGTACAGGTACAGTTATAGTTGGTAAACGTGATGGGCCTAAGCCCTAAACCCTAAACCCTAAACCTAAACCCTATAAGCCCTAAGCCCTATAAACCCTAAGCCTTAAGCCCTAAGCCCTAAACCCTAAGCCCTAAGCCCTAAGCCCTAAACCCTACCATGGACTCATGGCGCCGATGTGCCCTGATATGGGGCTCCTTTGTCAAGGTCCGGGGTCTCGTCAAAGCTGTACTTCGAACACCAAGCTCACGCCAACCCACATGAGCGCAAGATCTCCTAAAGCCGAGCAGTGAGGGTTTAGGGTTGAGGGTTAAGGGCTTTGTGGGCAAGTTGAGAATCAATGTACCACCTCTCACATGTCGCCCCGTGACCAAAACTTGAAGTTAGTTGCCTCAGGTAGTTGGGTCAAGGGTGCACCAACCCTAAACCCTAAACCCTAAACCCTAAACCCTGGGCAGCTTGAGATCATGGCGCAGGGTCGTGTCCAGGTTGGCGAAGATGCCGCGGCCACCGCCGTCATTGGGCTCCCTTGCCTCAGGACGGTGCCCTAAACCCTAAACCCTAAACCCTAAA
Source organism: Symbiodinium natans (assembly GCA_905221605.1). Lineage (NCBI taxonomy): Eukaryota > Dinophyceae > Suessiales > Symbiodiniaceae > Symbiodinium > Symbiodinium natans. The sequence goes on from CAJNDS010001046.1 coordinate 40,357, forward strand.
CCCTAAACCCTAAACCCTAAACCCTTTCTCATTTGGTTTCGTGCTTCTAGGGCTTCTTGCAGAACTAAGGGCCAAACCCACCTCCTTAGTAACTTAGGTTTCAGGGTTTTTGTAGGGTTCTGGGTTTGAAGGTTCCTAAGAGGGACCTGATTGTTTGAACCCCACAACAATCCAGAATGCACAAACTCTTGTTCCATAAGACTTCCTGAACCCCCAAACCCTATAAATCCCACATACCCGAAAGCCCTATAAACCCAAAACCCTAAGCCCTAAACCTTAACATAAACCCTACACTCCCCCCCCCCCCCCCAGAATCCCATCGCGCACAAAATGCTCCAAAACCTCTACATCCCACCAGCCTGCAAGATCTGCGGGGCTGCATTGTCCAGCACCTCCGTCAAGGTTTCGGGTTTATTTAGGGTTCAGGGTTCAGGGTTCAGGGTTCATTCAGGGTTTAGGGTTTAGGGTTTAGCTTTAGGCCGAGGGTATAGGGCGTTGTGCCTTTTTGGCCCCAGGCTCGTCAAAACCCCATGGGAAGTCCAGAAGCGCCTTGACTCGGAACTACGCATGGGAGCTGACCTACCTCAGGGGCACAGATTCGGGACCGTAACCCTAAACCCTAAACCCTAAACCCCTAAACCCTATAATGGCTAACCCATAGGCAAGGTTGATAGCGCCAGCAACCCAAAGAGATAAAGGGATGATCCAAGCGGCGTCTAAAAAGACGAGCCTGCAGGACTTACCCACCGGTTACATGTCCCCATGTCGGAGACACTTGGATCTACAAGCCCTAATCCCTAAGCCCGAAACCCTATATACTGAACTGGGTTGAGGAAACTAAATTGGACCCCGGAAACAAGAAGTAACTACTTTGGGGGACGCCAAAGCGCTCCCTGTAAAGGCACCCGGGCGTTGGGCAAGCCCCTCCCTCAGATAACAACCCGAAACCCTGAACCCGAAACCCTGAAACCGAAACCCTGAATCCTAAAAAACCCGAAAACCCTAAACCCGTTTCTGGTCGTGGTACACTCAAAACAACGAACGGACTCTATCTTTGCCCCAGAGAAGCCCCCGAGCGCCGTGATGAGGTCCTGCAGCGTGGCTGGACAGACCTGAAGAATGTTCTCTCTTTTTGACATGAGAAACCCTAAACCCTAAACCCTAAACCCTAAACCCTAAACCCTGAGAGACTGGAGGGGTGCCCCTCTTCGGCTTCCGCGGATGGGGGCTTCGACATGTGGGGGATGAAGCAAATGTTCAAGCAGCCCCCCATCAACACCGTTTCGGGTTTAGGGCTCAGGGTTGAGGGTTAAGCCCTTTGCCCTTACCACCAAGAAAATTCTTGGGTCATACTGATACTGTTCTAGGGCATTCTACCCCACGCTTACCCTGAACCCCACCCCCCCCCCCCCAAATTGAAACAACGCTCGAAGCACAGCACAGTCAGCTAGTTAGGGGTTAAGGTTCGGCCTAACGTATAAAGCGTTTAGAACACCACCACCCCATGAAAGATCGACAGCCCAATAAAGCTAGCTGGCTGAGCTCTTCAGGGTGGAGCAATGATACTTCCAAAGCACCATGGACGAGTAACGTTTAAATGCCATCTGCTCAGCACTCACACAAGCCTAAACAGAAAAGAAAGGCCTCAACCCTCAACCCTAAACTCAAAGCCCTAAGCCCCAAGCCCTAAACCCTAAACCTAAACCCTAAGGCCTAAACCCTGAACCCTGAACCCAGATACCAACTCGCTCTCTAGGGCCAGGGCATAGACCAAGCCATCCTTGCCTGAGGAGGCATCTCACGTTTTGGCTGAGGGTTTAGGGTTTAGGGTTTAGGGTTTAGGGTTTCGGGTTTGGGGTTTAGGGTTTAGGGTTTAGGGTTTAATTAGGGTTTAGGGTTCAAGTTTGCAACTCGATGTGGAGTCACGCTAAGTCTGCTGGATGTGCTTCAGGGTTTGTTAGACCTTTTGGATGTTCGGGTTTTCAGGTTTCCGGCCAACTCCAAAACCTTAAAACCCGACTCTCCAGGTCAGGTTGACAACTGCCGCCCACCTACACATGCTGCAAGGAGGCAGGGCCGCCCTCTCGGGCGCAGATTCACACTCATCTCTTTATCGCCTCCCTCCCTCCCTCCCTCCCTCCCTTCCTCTCTCTCTCTTCCAAAACCCTGAACCTTGGACGGCTGGACGGCTAGACCCTAAACCCTACAACTCAAACTCTAAACCGCCTCAACCCATCGTCATAGCCTCGCAGCCTACGGCTCCTGAAGCTCCCGAGCCCCTTTAGTGCCAAGATCCATGGGAACCTTAGGTTTAGGGTTTAGGGTTTAGGGTTTAGGGTTTAGGGTTTAGGGTTTAGGGTTTAGGGTTTAGGGTTTAGGGTTTAGGGTTTAGGGTTTAGGGTTTGGGGTTTAGGGTTTAGGGTTTAGGCTTCGCCAAGGAGCCGGGGTCGGGATTCCACCACTGCAGGGAGAGGCAGGGTGGATCTCCCACCTCCAGGCCGATCCTCTCCAGGCTTCGGGCTTACGATTCGAGGAAGAGGGCAGGGTTCCGAGAAGCCCTCTGAAAACAAATTCTACAGTCCTCTTAAACCCATTCGCTATACTATTTGCTTCAGAACCCCAAAAGAATAAACAATTAACGATCCCTATATTACCCTTCATAAAGAAGAATCTTTTTTAATTTTCTCGGGGTTCTTAAGCAATTAGTAGATAAGGGGACATATAAGATGTCTCAAAAAACCTACCGAGGATTGCAGGGCTTAGGAAGGAAGGTCTCGGGCGAAGCGCTTCGGGTTTAGGGTTTCGGGTGACAGGGCAAAAGGGGAACGGATGGTTAGAGCGACTTAGGGCTTTGGGCAGGTTTTGGGGTAGAGGGGAGTGACCCTGAACCCTAGAAGCTCTAAACCCTGAAAAGGTCGATCTTCCCTAGCGCTCCCGAAGACTCAGCTTCCGCAAGGCTCCCCTCGGTACCCCTAAACCCTAAACCCCAAACCCCAAACCTTAAACCCTGGCCCCAGGGCTTTGAGGGGTTCGGGGCTCGAGGTTTAGGCGTCTGCTGTGCCCAAAAAACCCTAAACCCTAAACCCTAAACCCCAAACCCTAAGCCCTGAATGGCCCCAAATCACGGACTCTCTTGGGCAACCTTTCCTGCGACATCGCTCTTCACTCCACCACTCGTAGGACCTCTCTTAGTCGCTCTTGGGGTTTGGGCTTATCTAGAGGTTCTAGGGGGGCCTGGGATTTTGGCTAAGGGTTTGGCGCGTGAGGCTTGTTGGCTACACCCTCTGAGGCTCGAAAACCAGCGACTTTTCGCAAGGACGTCTCGTCAGCTTCGGAATCCAGGGAGTATACCATAAAGTGCCCTAAGCCGAAAAACCCTAAGTAACACCCGAAAACCCGAAATCCCTTCGGCTAAACAAGCTTAGAACAGCGAGCTATCGGTCGAGCGGCTTGCAAATGATTCTTTGGAAGCAGTATGCTCAGCTTCGTCTACGAAAAGAGCGAAGGGCTCACACAAGGGTGTGATTCTACCAATTGCTTAAGAACCCCCCCAAGAAATTCAAATCTTCTTGCGTGTAAGGGCAACATAGGGACTCTGTTTTGTTGATTCAACTCTTGTTTGGTTGTTAAGCACGTGGTAGCTTAACATTAGGCACAAGAGCACCACTGGCCAACCAAGGAGCCCCAGGTTTAGGGTTCAGAGCTTAGGGTTCAGGGCCGCAAGAGGGAACGGGGGGGAAGCAGCCCTAAACCCTAAACCCCAAACCCTAAACCCTAAACCCTAAACTTAAACCCTAAACCCTAAACCCAAAACACTTGACCCTAATCCTAAACCCTAAGCCCTAAACCCTAAGCCGTAAACCCTAAACCCTGACCCTCGTCTTTGCAGTCTCGGTCCGAGCTTTCGCACTTAGGGTGGTCTTGTCCAGTGGCAGGATGCCATAAAGCCCTGCGCCCTGATCAAGCTCCCACATCCCCCGCAAAAATCCCCACAAAGGGACCAACATCCGAAGCTCCTAAACCCTAAGCCCTAAGCCCTAAACCCTAAACCCGAAACCTCTTCCCTAAACCCCAAACCCTGTACCCCAAAACCTGGAAAATCCTATCAAGCCCGTAGCCTAAACGGGCCAAACCCCAAGCAGGCCCCAGCCCCGAGCAGACCCGAAATCCAGGCCCGAAAATCTAGAACCCTAGAACCCCATAGAACCCGATAGAACCCTATAGAACCCTGTAGGACCCTATAGAACCCTCTAGGATCCCATAGAACGGTATAGAACCCTTTTGAACCCTCTTGAACCCTCCAGACCCCTAAAACCCCGAAAACCCGAAAGATGCGGCCACTCGAGGCGCACAAGAACGGCTTCAGCGTACCGCCGGCGCTGTCCTGGCACCTCCACCCGCACCGAAACTGTGTGGGTTTAGGGGCTTTTGGGGCTTTTAGGGCTTTTAGGGGTTTGGGGGTTTAGGGGGTTTAGGGGGTTTAGGGGGTTTAGGGGGTTTAGGGGGTTTAGGGGGTTTAGGGGTTTAGGGGTCTAGGGGGTTTAGGGGTTTAGGGGGTTTAGGGGGTCTAGGGGTTTAGGGGATTTAGGGGGTTTAGGGGGGTTTAGGGGGTTTAGGGGTTTAGGGCTTTAGTGGTTTAGGGGTTTAGGGGGTCTAGGGGTTTAGGGGGTTTAGCAGAGCTACTCAAGGCATTGTGACTGACAGACCCGAAGATCCCGGAAATCCTCAACCCGAATAGGTTTAGGGTTTAGGGTTTCGGGTTTAGGGTTAAAAGGCCCTAAACCCCAACCACAAAGTCTTCACTGTGCCTCTCGATCGCTGTCTGAAAGCTCACCGTGACCTGCCAAGACACCGAAACCCAAGTAGCGAAACTCTGAAGCCTAGCAACGGGAACATGCAGGAGAAACAGGGCCTGGGGTTGGGGCTTAGGGTCTAGGCTAGGACACCTCTGAACCCTCTTGAACCCAAAAAGGCAAAGTATGAAATATCCCAAGGGCCTACCTAGTAGGGTTGAATCTTTGGACTCGTCCATGAAGAAAGTAGGGACAGCCCATAGCACACCTAGAGGCGGAACGCCAATGAAAACTCGAAGCATCGTACGCTGGACCGTCAAGCGTCCTCTACCTGAGCACCTGTTTTGAGCAGCTGCTTGGCAAGTCGGGATGAGTGGGGCAGAGTCCTGCTGAATATGGGGATCCCCTAAACCCTAAACCCTAAACCTTAACCCCTAAGCCCTAAGCCCTACGGGTTTCGGCACTCTTCAAGGCAAGGGCTTGCACTGCTTGGCAGCACGGAAACTCTTTTTCACCGGCGGCGTGCTGGCAGAAACCCTAAACCCTAAACCCTAAACCCCTAGACCCCTAAACCCCTAAACCCCTAAACCCTAAACCCCTAAACCCCTAAATCCCTAAACCCCTAAACCCCTAAACCCCTAAGCCCTACACTTTGGGATGCTCCCCCTTGTACTAACAGTGCTGAATAGGGACTATTGTACAAGCTATGAGAATCCCGAAACCCTAAACCCTAAACCCTAGGCCCTAAACCCTAAACCCTAAACCCTAAACCCTAAACCCTAAACCCTATTCAGGACTGTTAGTCAACTGTTAGTCTAAGCTGGAAGCCCTAAACGAAGCCTTCTCGCCCATTGCGAATCGCTCGTCCGCCCTCGTCTTCTTCTCCGTAAGCCGGCGCGCCTTGGCAAACAATGAGCTGCCGTAAACCCTAAACCCTGAACCCTAAACCCTAAACCCTAAACCGTCTGTCTCCATATCCCCTACTAAGCCCTGACTCGCAAGCAGGCCTAACTCAATGAAACCTGACCGCTGAATACTCTGACTACAATGACTGATATTGTTGACTGTGCGATGTTGATTTGTTGGACTCCGGTTTGGGATGTAGGGGCTAATGGTCTTTTGACAATTCATGATTGGCCAAGGACACATTCACAATTGTTACCAGTTGTGCAAAGTCACCTCTTCAAAGGCTCGGGCATATCAAACCAAGCCACCAGCTTACTAGTGAGAGGCCCCGAAGCCTTGACAGAGTAGTGCCCTGAGGGTCATGGTCTAGGATGCAGGGCTCTGCAAGGCTCAGAACATATTTGGGTCTGTCCCCAAAATCATTAGGGGGTCCCTTCATGTACCCTTTCTAAACAGCGCAATCCGAAAAGGGCACCGCCCCCTTTCCCCGGCTCTCCTTTGTCCTGCTTCTTCTCGGAATCCAAACCCGGATACTCTGATGCCTCTGTCTGCCAGGGCCTCATGAGTCGAAATACTAAAGCGCCGCCCAGCTTGACCCTGAGCTTCATACGTTGCAGGGCCAGGCTGGGCGATACCTGAATCCAGAGCGGCTGAAACACTGAAAAGAAGCTGCACCGCCATCTGCACGCAGCTCAGACAGGTTTGTAAAATCTTGGGCAAGCAAGATCTCGAAACGTCTAGGAGTATGCTCCAGGGTGTATCTGTGATAAGGTCTAGGGCAATTCGACTTGTGGGTGTGCGTGAGCCCCCAACGAATATGCACACGTTTCCAGCTTGCCGAGAATGTCATGGTGCCCGGCTTGCACCAAGGCTCAGGAGGATGAGCTCATGTCACCTCCCCCTTGGCCCCTATACCTTGCGATGTTCCCCCATATACCAACGGTCCTTAAGAGGGAGTGTAATAGGGGGGGGGGGGGGGGGTTACTATAATCCCCATTAAGGACTGGCTAGTATCAGGGGGAACATCCATACCAATTGCGCGGAAGCTTCAACAGCTTTGACTGCAGAGTCCGCGCGTGAAGCGGCTTGCCGCCAAGCGCTGGCCTTCAGTATGAACTGGGGGTTTCCTTCAGAGGGTTTAGGGTTTAGGGTTAACCCTAAACCCTAAACCCTTTTCGGGGTCCCTTTCAGGGGATTCTATTCTATTTGAGGTATAAACGAGGTATCCATATTTGGGGGACATACCCAACTCGGGGCGCGCGCAGAGCGTGCAGACATGGATGTGGACCTTTGGACATCGTTCGACAGCCTCAACCCTAAACCCTCAACCTAACCATTCCGCGCAAAAACCTCGCATGACCAAAACCAAACTCCACCCCAAGCCTACAACCCGAAAATGCCTAAAGCACTCACCAACATGTGAAGAGACTTGGGCTCATATACATCGAATCAGCCCGCAAGCCTTCTGGTTTAGGGTTTAGGGTTTAGGGTTTAGGGCCTTGTAGCTGAAAACTGTCCCTATCCAGAGGTTCTGCAGGAACAGGGAGGTTGTTCCCAGTTGGGACCTAGAACGCCTGAAGCACAGGCACTATGGCCATCCAACACCCAAGTCTTATAGATGCACAGTTTGTAGTTTCGTCAAGGGCTTTCTGGGAGTTGACTGCAGGCGACGGCACAAGGCTCCGTGTGACAGACTGAAAGTAAACCCTAAACCCTAAACCCTAAACCCTAAACCCTAAACCCTAAACCCTAAACCCTAAACCCTAAACCCTAAACCCTAAACCCTAAACCCTGTTCGAAGGGCGTGCGGGATTCGGCTTCACAGGGGTCAGACGACCTCTGATCTGATGGTTTAGGCATTTAGGGTCAACTGCCCATGCATGACAACAGACCAGGGAAGCTTGGCGTCAGCTTCGAACAAAAACAGCGGTCACCTCGTCAAAGATGGGTGAGTAAGCACGTAAACACTTCTGCTCTGCAAGGGTCAGAATACTTGGCGTGCGGGATCCGGCTCCGATTCTACAAAATTCAGACGGTTTAGGGTTTAGGGTTTAGGGTTTAGGGTTTAGGGTTCAGGCTCCTGATTCTACAAAATTCAGCAAGCTTGAACCGAAGGGCATCCTACTGGATATGGGATCAGAATACCCAAATCATCCGATCACCCCGAGAACCCTCGGAGGCCTCGTAACCCGGCTACCCAAGTACCCCCAATCACCCCCGAAACCCTAAACCCTAAACCCTAAACCCTAAACCCTAAACCCTAAACCCTAAACCCTAAACCCTAAACCCTACTAAACCATCAACCCTACACCCTGGCAACCCTCTGCTTTTCATCTGGAGGGAGCTGGACCCCCTGCAAACAAAGCCGCGCTCCTTCCGGCGACAACACGAGCTCGCGTTGTGGCAACGATACAATCAAAGCTCTTCACAACTCAGCTTGAAACAACAAGAACCAACCCCCAAACCCTAAACCCCAAACCCTAAACCCTAAACCCCAAACCCGCGACCCCAAACTTCAGAGTCTTTCTGGAGAGCAGAAGACTGGGGAGCTAAACCAAGAATACGACAATGAGCTGCCAAGCTTCGAGCAGCGGCCAAGAGAGCCGGAAGGGCAAAACGTTGTGGTCCCAAGCCGCAGTCGGAACCAAGGTGAATCTCGTGACGCGAGCTTCACATGAAGGGTGTCTTATGCCCTTTCTTGGGAGGGGCTTGGGGGAAAGCAGCAGCGATACAAGGCAAACACAATATGATGTAATCACCTAAGACAAGATGATATGATACAATATCATATAATATAGTAGAATATAATATCATATAATCTAATATAATATCTGCAATAAAAGATCATACAAGATAAGATAATATAACGTGTATATCTATATATATACACTCTCACGTCAAGGCGTGTACAGGTGCTATACGTCCATCCGCACCAAAAGAAGCTAAGCATGTGCCGCCTGCCATGCCATGCATGTGCCTGCTTCAGACACTCCTCGGTTGCCAACAACGGCTAGGATCCCTTGAAAAACATGAGGGTGGGCTGAATGAACAGATCCGTTCAGCTCCAGCAAGTCTAGGTCAGTGCCCGAGTTTCTCAGGGTCTGCCTTTTCCGCCAGGGTCCGCGAAGCAGAACTACCCTACATGGGCACTTCTTCATCCTTTTTGGGCTACCCTAACCCCAAACCCTAAACTCTAAACCCGAATTACAAGGTTCCGTGTTAGAATCGGTCCAAGAGTACTCTCTCTTTCCAAGCCCCTCAACCCTAAACCTCCATTAGGAAGACGGGCCCCTTGTGAAATCTCCTCACGGGCTGGCTTCAGTTAATTTCGGGTTTAGGATTTCGGGCTTTAGGGTGTCAGGATTTGGTTTAGGGCGGAGGGTCGCAGTCTTCGAGGGGGTGACGGCATGGGTTTACTTAAAAACCGCACAAACGCTCGAAACCCTATAAACCCAAAGAAACCCTTTTAAACTTAAACCCGATGAGTCAATGAAATCTTGAACTGCCTAACCTCAGGTCTGAACCCAAATAGAAGAGCAAATCAACGAGTGGAGATCTGAAATGGCTCGCGCAAGAACGTGTCTGAGAGCGCAAGACAAACACTATGAACCCTGAATCTTAAACACCATTTGGGGGCAATGTGAGGCTTGGGGGTGTGCCACCTCCTTCTCCGCAACTACTTTGGCAGAGGGCGTGAAACCCTCAACCCTCCAACCCTATAACCCTCAACCCTAAACCCCTATGGACCCTAAACCCTCCTTCATCGCAAACCATGTGGACTCTGGACAGTCCGTGCCAGCGGATGGCTTCGGTGCCATCCGTCTGTCTGTGTTCGCGGCGGACCTTCTCTATGTATGACATTGGTTTAGGGTTTAGGGTTTAGGGTTTAGGGTTTAGGGTTTAGGGTTTAGGGTTTAGGGTTTAGGGTTTAGGGTTTAGGATTTAGACCATGCTGGCTGGTGCCAAGGTGCAAGCTCGTGAGCGAAGGGTAGTTGCATGGGCCCTTAATATGTTCTACCTCCTGTGAAGCGTTCTATACCCTAAACGGTTCTTTTCCCCAAACCATAAACCCCATAAACCCTAATGTCGGAGGGCAGTTACATTGTCCTTGAACATGGCCTTACCTCCTTTGACAAGGGTTCTGATGTATGGGCCCTTGGGTTGTGTGGGGTACATAAGGGGTCCCCTTTTAAGGGCTCATGTAAAGGGACCATGTAACTACTCCTGAGAAGTGCTAAGCCTAACTGAACCCTCAAGGTAAAGAACACAATCGCCTTTGACAGCCGCTACAACCTGCAAGGGCCTGCAAACACAGGCGTTCCTGGGGGAGAGCGCCTTTCAGGGTGTGTCCCCCAGGTTCGTAAAGAAAGGACTTAAGATTCTTAGGGCTTAGGGTAAGCTCTCAGCACTTTTGTGCGCCGCTGCCTCCTGGGCATGCTCCGAAAAAGGGAATCCGCTCCTGAGCTGCCAGAAACGCGAGGTCTGCCAAAACCCTAAACCCTAAACCCTAAACCCTAAACCCTAAACCCTAAATGCTCGCCTACAATGTCTTCGGTTCCCGGGAGGCCACCCGAACAAACTTAGAATGTAGGGTGTATTTTGGTAGTGAAGATGTCTAAGTATTCAACATGGTTTTAGATTTAGGGTGTAGGGTTTGGGGGGGGAGGGGGGGGAGGGGAAGGGAATGCTGGACGCTGTACTATGGTCTGGGTGGTCGGGAAGATGAATCGAAAGCCGGGTGGGCCGAGTCCGAAACAAAAACGACCGAATCGGAAAACAATAGAGTTTAGGGGCTTAGGATGGCACCGAGTCAGAAAACGGGAGGAGAACAGGAATCGAGCATGTCCATCCAGCACTTTTGGCCTAAAGTCCTAAAGTTTGGGCACCCGAACAAGGCGGTTGTCCGCAGTTTTCTCTGCTTTGGTTCTCTTCTTTTTCGACTTGGGTCCAGAGTTTAGGGTTTAGACCCTAAACCCTAAACCCGACCCTAAACCCTAAACCCTAACCCTTCGGCTTAGGGTTTGCGGGGCCCAGGGCGCTTCGGACTCAGGGGTGTTGCGCTTTCTCGACTCAGGCGAGGTCACTTAGGAGCACTTTTCCTGACCTGACGGTCTGTCCGGGTTAGAGCTTACCCACAATGCAAAGACCCAACTTTCTTCCTGAGACTGAAAGCGAAATAAAGAATCAAATCACTGTTTCAATGTGTCTTAGAGCTCCGTTCCAGAAGACCCTTTGGGTTCGGTGTTGCCTTGGGCTTTTGCCCGGCTCCTGGGCCGTACTTGCATAAACCCTGAACTCAGACTCGAAACCCTAAACCCTGAACCCCAACCCTGACCCGAGGGAGGTAACTGAACACCGCAAATGATGAGTAACTATGGATGCCTGCGCGTATGGCTGAGAACCGGCTTGGATGTTCAGCCCTATAGGAAACATACCTGAAGCAACAGGCGCAGCGGTGAAGGGGTTTGGGGCTCAAGGGCTCAAAAGTCTCTTTTTCGATTTTAAGATGGATTGCAGCACCTTCAACCCTTTGAATCCACAGATTGAGATGACCCCTGAGCCAACTACTGCACCCAAGCCACGTTGCCTGGCGAAAGCAATGCCACTCTGGAACTCACCAAAGCGGACCATGACCGCGCCTGAATCTCTCAACACACCAAAGCCCTCCGCACTGACAAGGAAGCAAAAGGGCACAAGGAATTAAGGCAAACCAAGAAGGCTGCTCGTGAAAGTTTCCTAGACCCCTACAAATTTTTTAAACAGCAGAAGCCCACAACCCGCTCGGATCAGCCCTGAACGTTGAACAACACTTGCCCTACGCATATCGCTGTACAGGTGAAAGCCAATCTAAGTCTTTCCAGATGGCTTATATAGGTATCATGGCCTAAAAGCTCAAAACCTAAACCCTAAACCCCTAGAACCCTAAACCCCAATCTCGCAGAAGAGCGGCAAAAACTTCAAGCAACATGAGCCATCGCTTCAAGCTCATCCGTGAGCTTCTCGACGCCTTGTCAGCAGCTGACACCAGTTCATTGAAGGTAGGGTTTAGGAAGATCGGTCCAACCCAGGGCTCATGGGCCAATAGTGTTTCTTGCTATATTTACCAGAACTTCAGCCTTCACTTCAACTACTTGCAGTTTCAGCATACGCCTCTTCGCGACATGCAAGCAAACGGGTGTTAAGATTCTGTTCTCTTTCAAGTAAGACAAATTAGTCCGGTCCCATGCCCGAAACGAAATACTGTTGCCCATGGGGGGGCGGGGAATCAGATTGAGAAACCTGCTAGCAATTTGCCGTCTTTTCATACCGTCTTGGACCTGCATGGCGTGAAGAATCTAGACCCAAAGAGTAACCTTGCAACAAGAAGGGTACCCTTTTTGTTTAAAGGGACTTGCAAGGAAACCCTAAATCCCTATCAAAAAGGGAATAGAGCCCTACTCTGGGTCCAAGGAAGTCGGCTTCAGGGTGCCTTAGCTTGGCTTCCTGGGTCCCAAACACTGTCCTAACCCGAACAGGCTTAGGGTTTAGGGTTTAGGGTTTAGGGTTTAGGGTATCCGAAAAGCCCATCCACATCCGCAAAATCCTATGGCCCCAAATTCCGGATGCGCTGCAATTTTCGGCATCCCCCCAAAACCTGAAGCCGGAAGTGCAAAACTCTTTTGCGTAGACCCGAAAGCCCTAAAGTCCTGCTTCCTAAAAACCTACACAATCTAACTCACTCTTCGCAAGAAGGGGGCTCTCGGACGCATGTCTCTCGGCTTTGCAATGCCATCTCGTTGGACAGAAACATAGGGTGTCGATGGTTTAGGGTGTATCAGCCTCAGGGTTTAGGATTTAGGTCTAGGGCCTGGCCTTCTTGAAGCTTTGGAAGCTTTGCAAGGTATAGAAGATCGTAGGGCTTGCATCGTATGAGTGTATATGTGCCTTTGAAGGCCGTAGGGATTGAAGCTGAAGGGGATTTCGGGGTTTGTGGGGCCCAAGGCTTTATAGCGGCCGTCAGAACGGTTTCAGGGTGTCCAGGGCTTGAAGATTCACTGTGTAGCTCTAAACCACTAAACGCTACACCCTAAACCCTGAACCCTGAACCCTAAACCCTAAACCCTCAACTTAAGCTCAGGGTTTGAGGGGCGAAAGGAAACCCTCTACCCTAAACACCAGGACTTGCGACCAGCTGCAGGCCACCATCTCCGTTCCGAAATCGTGTCGGGATGCCTGCGCCGGATTTGATAAGCAATCCGGTCAGATTATATGGAGCTGGGACTGCCACTATGCCGAGTCTCAGTTAAGCACTTTTGATCGCTTTTCCAGGCTTGCCTGAGATGACCCCTTGTGAGGCCAAGTTCTTCTGGTACGATGAACAACAATCAGGCTGAGTGGTATATGCCCCGGCGGATTCCATGCTCTCCCGGTGCTTCTCCCCGGATTTGTGATTGGTATCCCCTGTCGCCGTAGATGTTTGGCAAGCAGACGAACACCCGTCGACGAGGCTAGAATGGTCCTGGTACTTGTTTGTACTCTCACTTCCGACTCAACTTGCTGGGATACATGTGGTGGACGACCACCTTGCTGAACGATACCTTGAAATAGACGAAAATTATGTAGATGTACTATCAGCATCAGAGATTATCTTGGGAACAGATAATGATTTCACTGAGACTCTTTTTCAGGAAATATTACAACAAACATAAGTAAAAAAATACATCCATACATATATGTATATATATATATATAGTACTTCATTCGCATTACATATATCTATATATATACACATGTATAAACAAGCTTGCAAGGTATTTTGTGCATCTCAGCTCCTTGTTGGAAGCAGCTCCTTGCTGGAAGCCTCGCTCACTCTTTTCTGAGCACTCATCAGAGCCCACCTTTAAAACCCTGAACCCTTGACCCTGAACCAAAAAACCCTAAACCCTAAAAGAAAAACTCAGCCTTGGCGACGGCGAGAAGCGCAAGCTGGTGGAACGGCATGCGGGCAATGACCTGCTTCTGGGTTCAGGGTTTCTAGGGTGTGAGAGTTTAGGGGATATAAGTTCTAACCCTAAAGAACTAAACCTTCGACCGCAAAGCCTGAAGTTGAAAGAATCGGGAGGATGGCTCCCCCTTTTCTGAGACAGCATGAGATGTAAGGGTGCTTCAAACCCAGATTGTGGCCATAGGAGTCTCGGTACCGGCAGAATAGGTAGTATCGAGGCCTTAAAAATTAGAATAGGTTTTTCTTTTTTTTTTTGGGGGGGGGGGGGGGGGTTTATAGTATGCTTGTAGTGGGACCAGAAGGGAATGCGACTAGTAATTGTTCCGACCGCTATCGTAGTTTTAGGCAGTAGGGTGTAGGGATTGGAGCAGAGTTCCTCCCAAGCGGCCCTCTCCAGACGACGTTGCATGGCCTCGGAAAACACTTCCTGCTGGCGGGATGTTGAGGATTCCTAAAATCCTAAACCCTAAACCCTAAGCCCTAAACCCTATATATCCTAAACCCCAAGCCCTAATACTAAACCCAATGTCGGGTTCGGCGCTTAAGGGGGTGATTGCGTTGTGAGAAGCATCCGCCTGAATACCAAGCCCCCTTAAACCCTAAACCCGACCGTCAAAACATAAAGGACAAAAGGAGGGACCATTGTGAGGGACTCTACAGGCTATATGCGGTTTCCGAAACTGTTTTTTGTCTTAAGCCGACGTGGGTGCGCATTTGGACTACAACATGATGTACACCGGTGTAGCAGGGGGACGGACTCCATCAAACCTCCGGGTGCGTCTGTTTTGGGTTTGTAGTTAGGGCTTAGGGTTTATAGATTCCTGCCTTCTTGGCTCTAAGCTTGGGGAATGGTGCAGGGACGATTTGCGTGTTCAACAACGTTGAGAATTCCCTCAGCCCAAAACCCTACTAAACCGTTTCGTGAGCGACTTTTCCTAAGGCTGCACGCTCTTCAAAGAAAATACAAAATAACAACCCCTTCATTACCCTTATAAGCAAGAGGTTTATATCCTGCTTTTTGGGGGCATCTGAAGCCATTCATAGAACCCTAAACCTAAACCCTAAACCCTAAACCCTAAACCCTAAACCCTAAACCCTAAACCCTAAACCCTAAACCCTAAACCCTAAACCCTAAACCCTAAACCCTAAACCCTAAACCCTAAACCCTAAACCCTAAACCCTAAACCTAAACCCTAAACCCTAAAACCCAACACCACACGCTCTTCCAGGCCCGGTCCTCAGCCGCCGGGTGCCACTGGGCCTGCAGATGCAGCTTGCCCACCGGGGTTTAGGGTTAGGGTTGAGGGTTGAGGGGTTGAGGGTTGAGGGTTTAGGATTTAGGATTTAGGGTTTAGGGTTTAGGGTTTAGGGTTTAGGGTTTAGGGTGTCTCATTGGGGGTGCGTGCTGGTGCTAAAAGCAACAGGCGCGCGCCCCGAGTTGTTGAGTTCAACCCCCCGCTTGGGCTCCACCGTCGTCTTGCCCTTTGCGGGATTTGGCGTTTCCTAGCTTTCTCACGTGCCTCATGTTTTTCTTTCCTGTTGTATAGGCCGTTTGGGGCTGGCTGGCGCCGGGCATAAAACTGGGGGTCACGGGACTGAGAGCTCCGTCGCCAGCCGTAGGGCTTCTGGCTCCGGATTTAGTGTTTCAGGCCTCCCAACTCCCTTGCAAAAACCCTAAGCCCAAAGACCCTGCACCCGCAAAACCCCAACACACTAGTTATCGGGTTCTCCTGCCTCCTGGGCCACCAGGTCCAGAAAGTCCTTTGCCAAAGGAAGGAAGCCGTTCCTCAGATCTTGGGTTTTGGCCTTCTCTCTTTGGGCTCGCGGCTTTCTTGAGGCTTGGGGTTTTGGGTTTCTGGTTTCGGTTTGCCCTAAACCCGAGTCAACCTTTCACCAAACCCACAACACCAAACCCCGAAACCCCTCAACCCAAAGCTAGAGGAGAGCTGCCATAGCTCCAAACCAATAGGGGCACCAAACCCCAGTTCCTACACCTGCAAGCTTGGTGGCATCCGCTTTGGCGTTAGAGGGGGTTGGGGGGTTGAAGGGCTCTAGCGGGTAATTTCGGCCTTTGGACGGTGGATAGACTGGAGTGTTGCTGCTGGCTTCTGAGAAAAGTACGTGCGGCTTTCGATTTTGACTTTTGGACGGGGGGGGGGGGGGGGGGGGGGGGGGTTGTGCGGTTTTACTGTAGGGTTAGGCCTTTGAGGCTGAGGGCTGAGGGTTGTTAAGGGGTTAGTGTACTCAGGAAGCGGATACCCGAATCTCAATGCTGATGTCGACTCAACCATTTTGCTATTTCGTATGGAGGCTTGTGGGCCTCTTGACAGCCTTAGGGGATTCAGGGACTTCCTCCGACTTGGGGCTTTGGCGGCTTTGGGGGTTCTGTCAGTAGCCTAAGGCCCCTTGAACCCTGCAGCATTTAGAATAATGAAAGCTTGAGTGGTTCCTTCTCAGAACCATGTACAATACGGCCTAGTAGTCCAAAGCCCTAAACCTCCAAAAGCCCTGAACCCTAAACCCTAAACCCCCAACAGCCCAAAACCCCCCATTCGAGTAGTCTTTCGTCCGTGTGGCTCGGTGGCAGTCACGGTGAGCAGCCTGTGGAGCAAAAGGAGCCCCTCACCTTGCCACCAGGAAGCTGGGTCCCTAGCCCTACGCCCTGTTTAGGGTTTAGGATTTAGGGTTTAGGGTTAGGGTTTAAACTTATACGGTGCTTAAGGGAGGGAGGTTCAAGGGCGATATGTAACCCAAGGTTCCTACTCCCCTAAGCTTCCCTAAGGTTTTCAGTGTACCTACCCGACTCCCTGAATAACCCAAAAAAGAAACCTAGCGAAGCCCCAGACATCCTCCACCCTAAAGGGGTTAACCCTACACCCTAAACGGGGTTAGCCAGGTCAGCCGGGTGCATTGCGCCGCTGATGCGGGAACCTAAGCCTCCAACAAAGAAAGAGAGAATCCGACAGCCTACCGTGCCCTGAACCCAGAAACCCTTTAGTAACCCTTAGAAACCCTGATAAACTTTTAGAAACTCGTAGAAACCCTGAGAAACCCTTAGAACATCTTAGATACCCTTTAGTAACCCCTGGAAACCCTTAGAAACCCTTAACCCCTTAGAAACCCTTGGGGACGCTTAGAAACCCTGATAAACCCTCTTAGGGTTTGACCCTCTCCGTCCGCTGCCAAGAAGGACCAGGACACGGCATCCCATGGCGTTGAACTTCGAGCGTTGCTGCTTGTCCATCTTGGCCGTGCGCCCCTGGTGGTTTAGGGTGTAGGGTTTTAGGGTTTAGGGTTTAGGGTTTAGGGTTTAGGGTTTAGGGTTTACGGCTTGGGGTTTAGGGATTTTAGGGTTTGGGTTTAGTGTTCAGAGTTTAGGGCTTGGGGTTTAGGGTGAGTGTAGCGCTGCGGGGTTTCCAGGGCTTTAGAAGGTCCATGCAGGGTTTCAGCATTCAACGTTGGTGTTGGGAAGTAGGAGGCTTGAACTGGAGGAAAGTGCCCCGAGGATTCTGGTGAGATTACTTGCACGTCCAAGTGGGCACACTGCCACCCAAGCCAGAAATACATATATATATATATGCACCAGACTATATATATATATATGTACACATATATATATATATATATATATTCTAGACATGTCATGACATGTCGAGGTGAGATTCCCTGGAGAAAGAGGATACCAAACAGTCGTTTGGAGCGACACGTGCCAGAACCTCTGCCTGCGGCTTCTAGGGTTTAGGGTTTCAGGGGCAAAGGTTTAGGGTTTCGTCCGCCGACGCGTTTCGTCCCGCTCTTCCCCTACACCGGGCTAGGGGGCTGGATTCGGCCCCCGAATCTGCGGGAGGCATGGGCATGGTTAGGGTTTAGGGTTTAGGGTTTAGGGTTTAGGGTTTAGGGTTTAGGGTTTAGGGTTTAGGGTTTAGGGTTTAGGGTTTAGGGTTTAGGGTTTAGGGTTTAGGGTTTAGGGTTTAGGGTTCAGGGCTCAACGACAAACTGCATTCTGAGGCTCCTCGTGCGACATGTGGCAGTAGTTGCAACGTGCTCCGGTCTCGCACTTGCCAGCCACGAAATAAATGCAGGGGCGGCGGCCTCAGAGCAACCCTAAACCATACCTGGGACCCTATTTACCTACAGCGTTAAGGGCTACACCTACATTTTGGGGGTACTTCCCCCTGATGTAGGTAATATAGGGGCCTTAAGAACTAGAATAGGGTTTTGGGCCTATTATAGTATAAATATACCATAAATCATACAAAGGGACCATGAGGGAAAAGGATTAGTACTTTCTCCGACCCCTCTAGTACCCTACTGTTCGATCACAAAAAGGAAGGCGTTGGGGCCCACGGAATCTGCAAAGCCCCCGACCTAAGAAGAATCTGGGGTTGCTGTTCTTGGTAGCCCAGCAACCATATTATGATAAGGGCACCCTTTTTTGTTTGGTTAGTTTAGAAGGGAACCTTGAACCAAAAAAAATAAAAGGGTACCACTGGCCTACTAAGTGTTGTAAGGGGCCCCAATTAGGGCTGCACAGACCATTCAGAGAGCCGTAGGGTTACCTTAAATCCACATGTTGTTTGTTTCTTCAGTTCACAAGCACTAGACCCTGAAACCCTGACATGAAACACTTAAACCCTAAACCCTAAACCCTAAACCCTAAACCCTAAACCCTAAACCCTAAACCCTAAACCCTAAACCTAAACCCTAAACCCTAACCCTAACCCCGAAACTCTCAACCCTGAACCCTAAACCCTAGGGTCCGGCCCCTTAGCAGCACTCAACTTGAAGTCTGAACAGCATGTCCCAACTGTCTCTTGCAGAGTGGCAGAGATGAGGATGCCCCCGGGAACCACAGCTCGCCTGTCTTTAGGCTGGCTGAGGCTTGAAGGCTTAGGTTTCGGGTTTTAAGGGTTTTTGGGGTTTAGGGTTTAGGGTTTCGGGTTCGGTTTTAAGGGCTTTTCGGGCTTTTTGTTGGGGGGGTTTCGGGCTTCTGGGGCATTCATAACATTTGCAAGTACAAGCTTGGGGTGGTTGACCCCCACCTATGACGCGGGCGCCAGCAGGTGCGGCTCTTGCCCTCGAAAAAGGCTGATGATCTAAAGGCTAAAGGCTGGGCTTTATCGTGTAGGCTATCGATGAACCAAAATTTGGGGTGTCACTTTGTCCGCAACGTCGGGGATCAGGGTCTGCTAACCTACACTCGGTTCAACGATGCAAAACGAAACAACATTTAGGGTTTAGGGTTAGGGTTTAGGGTTCAGGGTTGAGGATTTAGGCCCGAAGACCACATCCGAAAACCCGGTGTTCCAGAGCTTCGGCCTGAGGGCACAAGCAGTTCTAAGTCGCAAAGCCGTTCGAGGATCATGCTTCCGGGGACCTGAACACTAACTAAATCCTAAACCCTACCTGGATTCGGAATTAGGGTTTAGGGTTTAGGGTGGACCCTGGACCCCCAAAGTATGCAAACAAAAGAATCAGCCCAAACACATACAAAGGACAACCTTTTTTGCACACTCCGGGGTTTAGGTAGACCCTAAACCTTGGGATGTTTCCGTTGTACTTACAGTCCTTAATAATAGGGATTCTAATAAGGGGCGCGATACTCCCTTGTAAGGACTGTTAGTATAAGGGGAAACATCCCAACATAAACCCTAAACCATAGACCCTAAACCCTAAACCCTAAAAACCCCCAAGCAGTGAAGAACTCGCCAGCGCCACCAAGGTTACAGCGACCTGTCTTTGGCCGAGGGCCTCAGGCCGGCAAGTGGTCGATGGCTTGTTTGGGCCTAGGGTTTAGGGTAGAGCGCTTGGGGTTCAGGGTTCAGGGTTCAGGGTTCAGGGTTCAGGGTTCAGGGTTTAGGGTTTAGGGGTTCGTAAAGTTGGGGGTTTTGGGCGTTGTCGAGTTGGGGTCTTCAAAGAAAAAGATGTCCATTGGCTGCCAACGGGAACCGCAGCAGTACAAGCCCGCAGGCCATCAATCCAACCAGCCCCTGAAATTGCAAATCCAAACAATCCCTTAAGCCCTCGAAGGTTTAGGGTTTAGGGCTTAGGGTTTAGTTTAGGGTTTAGGGCTTAGGGTTTACCCCTTAACTCCCAAAGCCTGAATCCCTTAAAACCCCAAACCCTTCCTCGACCACCTCAAATCCCTTCCTGATCCCCCCCACACACCCCCAAGAAGGCAACCTTCCCTCCCTAGCCTAGACCCCAAAACCCCAAACCCTAGACCCAAAACTTCGCTGGCAGGAGGGGAGAGGGGGGGGGGTTCCGCAACCAACAAGCGTAAAAAAAAACTGAACACTAAACCCCTGTCAGTTTAAGGATGTCGCGTCTGGGCCCAGAAAGGTTTAGGGATTTAAGGTATTAGGGCTCACGATTTCGGGTACCCTGAACCCTAAACCCTAAACCCTAAAAAACCCTAAAAATCCCCAAATCCGAGTACGATCCTAGTGGCCTCCACTTCGTCCGCTCCCATGGCTGTCCCAGTGACCGGGAAGCCTGCGTCCACACTTTAAGGTTGAGAGTTTTGGGTTTTGGGTATAGGGTTTAGGGGGGATTACGTTAGGGCTTTAGGATATAGGTTCTTCAGGGCTCATGAGGACGGAGGAGGAGATACAGGGCTTGACACCCCTCCAGCTTAAGGTTTTGATTCTTCCCCTGGGCTGCAAGAGCTGTAGCCCCAACCCCTAGCCTCTAAGCCTAAACCCTAAACCCCCCCCCCCCCCGCCAACAAAAACTAAAGAACCTAAACCTAAACCCTAAACCTCCGTAAACCCACAAACCCCAGAATGTAGCCGCGCAGCGCATGAAGGAGGTACCCAGAGAGCGGACGTAGCCTGCGCCAACGAACATGAGCGTTGGGGGTACCCCCCGTTAACCGCATGGGCTCTAACCTTTTTGAACACCCTGAAACCCCAAACCCTACATTTGCACATCTTAAGCCTTTTTGAACCGCCTAATCACCGGAGAGCTCGGACTCTGAAAAACGTGGACTTCCGAGGGAGATTAGGGTTTGGGGTTTGGGGCTTCCAGGTCAGGGGTAGGGTTTAGGGTTTAGGGTTCAGGGTTCAGGATTCAGGGTTTCGGGTTTCGGGTTTAGTTAGGGTTTACGGCCGGACCTTTTGTGCGATCGCGCCCTCCCCCGAACAATTATATGCCCTGCACACGGCTAACCCAGATTGTTGTCACGCTGCTTGGGGAATGTTTATATGTACATAGTGCCATGCAGTTCTGAAAATTATGGTTCTTGTTGCAGTAGCCTATAAGTATTGGGGCCGCCATAAAAGAGTACCCCCCCCCCCAAAGGGCTAGAATTGAGAGAAGTTGCTACATATGTATGCATGCATGTATTCGGTTTTCTGGCTATACAAGGTGATACAAGGTTTCATGAGGTTCCATGTCGATATTGGGGAATCGGGGAATCAACGGCCTGGGGAAAGACCAAACCCTAAAGAAACCCCAACCCCTGTAGACCCTGGTTTGGGCTGTAGGGCTTAGGGGTTTATAAGGGGTTTAGTGTAAAGCATCAACTCTAAGGAGTAATCCCCTCAAATCCTGAACACGAACCCCACCAATCAGACACTGGCTTGGGCTTTAGGGTTTAGGGTTTAGGGTTTAGGGTTTAGGGTTTAGGGTTTAGGGTTTAGGGTGATGGGTGATGGGTGATAGGGTTTAGGGTTTAGGGTTTAGGGTTTAGGGTTTAGGGTTTAGGGTTTAGGGTTTCGGGATTAGAGTTTAGGGTTTAGGGTTTTAATGGTTTAAGGGTTTAGGGGTTTAGAGCCATTAATTGCGGGGTCCGGAGCCTCGCAGGCTCTCCTCCTCGCTCCTTGCCTCGGAGGCTGTCTCCAGGCGCATCATCGCTGGCGGCTCACTGGCCTTCGTTGGTAGGGTGTTTTTAGGGATAAACGAGCCGAAACCCTAAACCCTAAACCCTAAACCCTAAACCCTAAACCCTAAACCCTAAACCCTCGGTGTTTCCAGCAGTTTCGGCACCCCGGGGTGCCTTGCTTCGGCTGTCTATTTGTCCATACTCCCCTTCAGAACCGTAATAAAAGTAAAATGTTTGATGTCCTCTTGGGTTTTTTATAAACAAAAACAAAGAAAAACAATTCCCAAGGGGGAGAATGTTGTCAGGGCAGGACCACAATCCCTCAACTCCAGATGTTGTGTGTGAGTCGAGTCGTCACTTCTTGTAGCACTTCTGGGAAGACTGTCGCCCAAATCCATCGATTTCGCCAACTTTTTTGCGAAGCACTCTAGATGGAGTGACCTGCTGTGCAAGGCAACGTGCAGACGGCAGCTTGAGGAAAACAAAAAGCTTTCTCGGAAAACCGCCTTGTCAAGACCCCATGCTTTTACAAATTCAACGAACGTTCCAAGGCGGCGAGAGGAGTACATGCACTCCATGGTTTACTCTTGAAGGCTAAACCCTTAATCCTGAACGCACAGCTCTAACCCGCCGCCCGGTGGCAGAGCGTAGCTGCGCACCGATCACATCACTTGCTGGTGCCTGTGGCAATGTGGGGGCAAGGGTTGAGGGGATTCAGGTGTTGTTGGTTTAGGGGCTTAGAGATTTAGTTGTCGGGCTTTGGCGCTGGTTCCATGGTCTACTGGGGCTGCAAGTTCGTGACCGGCACCCGCGAATACACCCTCAAGATGAGGAAGGCGTGCTGCTCGCCTCGTCAATGAAGGTGCGGCTGTACACGAAGGTGACCTCCGTGCCTTCCATACCTCTCACGCTTCGGATCATGTTCGGAATGCCGGGATCGCACGGAACAATGAAACAGCGACGTGCTGCTAGCGAAGATGAGGACCCTGCAGAGTGCATAGTCTATACATTGTTTTGGTTTCTCAACCCCAGACCCCGCAATGGTAAAGGCCCAGCGCCCAGAACACTGCATCATCATCCGGACTTGGCCCTCACCCCGGGGGCACCGGTGAAGACAGCCATGGCTGATGGGAGAAAGGGGAGTCTCGAAGTTTCTGAGAGCCAAAAATTTATAATGCTCCCCAAGCGCGACATGCAGATTTTCGGGTTCCCTCGAGGCACTCGAGGCCCCATGGCATTTCAAAGCGCCACTTGGCCAAAGCATGCGCAAACCATAACAAGGCCATCAGAATGCGACAGGCATCCTTCAAAAACAGCACACTGCACCTACGGGCTATCGGCGGCTATCGTGTTCTGCTGGCGCAAGCCTCTTGAGGGTGCTGGAGCGACGACGGTGCGCCTCTTCGCCAGGAGCATGCGCGACCAAGAAGGCTACAAGAGCCGCCACCAAATGGGCCTTTCCCAACATAGGGGGTGCCCCATTTTCTACCCCCCAAAAAAATAGAATCCCTTAGAGGGACCCGCAACAAGGGTACCCGACTTTCCGAAACCCCCCAAAAATCCCGCGGCATCTGTGCCTAGGCGAGAGCCTGGCTTGGGCAATCCTGAATATCGAAAACCCCAATTAGGCTACCCCTAAACCCTAAACCCTAAACCCTAAACCCTAAACCCTAAACCCCATACCCATTCTCAGCAATCCCCAATGTGCTAATTCCGCTTTTTGCCACATTGGTCTGGAAATTCGAAGACCAGCGACGCCCACCTTGCTGAATACGGACTCTGCTCTACCTTGCACACCCTGAGTTTCAGTTGCGGCTCAGGGTGCAGGGCAGAGATGTCAAGCTGGGCGCGACCTGAATCCAATTCAACGATTATAAAGCACCCACAGCGCTTGGCCGCAGGTTGCAGCACTGCAAAAAGGCTGCAGTGCACTCTGTAGCAGCTCAGACAGGCTTGTGGAATCTTGGGCAAGCCAGATGTCGGAACGCCTAGGAGAGTCTAGGAGTATGCTGTTAGGGTCTTTTTTTTGGGGGGGGAGGGGGGGGAGGGGGGAGATCGGCTTTGTACCGATCGTGGGCTCACGCGGCGAGTGCGCATTTGGAGCTTGCCAACAAATCTCATATGGGGGCCCGCCGCGCACATTGGCGCCAGAAATCAGAAACTCAGAAGGTTTGAGCTTTAAACAGCTCCCTCGTGGCCTCCAAAGAGTACCATGGTGCGGATAACTTCAACAGCTCCGGCTGCTCTCGGAGTCCCGCTCAAAAACTACGATTTTCCTGAAGAACCCCCACAAAAAATATCTACAACATGAATCCTTATATCGCCCTTCTAAGGAAGAACATGTCTTACTTTGTGGCGGGGGGGGGGGTTCTTAGGCAAATAGTAGAACAGTATTGCGCAAGCGCCGGCCATCAGCATGAACTCATGGCACCAGGCACAGCGTGCATATATGGACTCGGACATGTTACATCGCTCGATAGCCTCAACCCTTTTCGCTGCGCACCTCTCCTGCCCAAAAAACAGAAGTCCACCCAAAACCCAAACGTGCCCAGAAGCAGCTGCCATCGGAAAATATGCTGCGGGAGAAGAGCAGTATGAAAGGGATGAGGATACATGGGCTACGAAAACCATCGCGTTGGCCCGAAGTTTGTTTCAGGCTCAGACGACGTCTAGGAAACCCTAAGGCCTCCAGTTAAACTCCAAAAAGTTGGAACATCCTTCTCCCCATACCCCAAAAGGTATACGAACGGGAATCCCGGCTCTAGTCATCCTTAAACCATCTTCCAACTTTCGGGAGTTTACTGGAGCCCTCAACAGCAGACCAGGGAAGCTTGGCGCGAGCTTCGCAACAGCTTTGGTCACCTCGAGGAAGACGAGTGCTTGTACCATGTGCATGCTTCTGCGCAGCAAGCATCAGAAAACTTAGGGCATGGGGATCTGGGCTCCATCTTCTGGGCTTCAGGGTTCGCATTCTCTCTGACATGAAGGCACGGGTGACAGAATTAAAGACTCATGTCAGGAGAAGCAGGCCTGAAGCAAGAGGCACTGAAGGGGTTTGGGTTTCACTAGGTGCTTAACGGCTGCTAGCATGTTAAGATGGATTGTAGCACCTGAAATCCTTTGAAGCCTCTGATTGAAATGACCCCCGAACCAGCTGCACCCAAGGCACGTTGCTTGCGCAAGGAAAGCCACTCTGGAACCAGAGTAGATCAAGAGTTTCTCCCACACACCAAAGCCGGCCGAACCTACAAGGAAGCAAAAGGGTCCAATGACCTGCACTGTGCAAACAAAAAGAACGCTGCTGGCGAACGCTTCCTAGACCCTGCATCCCCCCGAGCAAGCCCTAAAACCGCTCGGGTCAGCCGGAGCTTTGAGCAACACTTGCTCTGAACAGGGAGTTCTGAGGGACAGTCGGCAGAATAGACTCAACTGCAGCATAAGGTACTCTATCAACTAGTCTGGAACCTGCTTCTCGGGAAAGTCGGTTCAAGGGGTAGGAGGAGCTCTCATGACCAAGACGAGTAACCCCCTATTATAATAACGCACCCTTCTTGGGTTGGCCACTCTTTGGGGAACCCAGAACCCCCAAAAAATTGCGAAAGGCACCACTGGGCTACCAAGTGGAGGGAGTGCTTACGTCGCGCTCGGCGAGGGCTCCGAGAGTTCTGTCTGTTTTCAGGTTTAGGGTTTAGGGTTTAGGGCTTAGGGCTTAGGGCTTAGGGTTTAGGGTTTAGGGTTTACGGTTTAGGGTTTTGGGGGGGCCAAAAGAACCATCATCTTGAGAAACTGACCCCTTATTACTGTTGTACAATGGAGCGTACAGCAACACATCGAGGGTGTTCACCCCAGACCACTTTGGCATCTTGATCCCAGACGCTCAAGCCCTAAACCCTCTATCCTCGGCTTCTTAAACCCTCAGCCCCTAAAGCCCTCAACCCCTGAACCCGTAAACCCCTAAACCCTAATTAAACCCTAAACCCTAAACCCGAATCTCGCTGAAGAGTGGCTAAAACTTCAAGCAGCACCAGCCATCACTTCGAGGTCATCCGTGAGCTTCTCGAGGCCTCGTGGGCAGCTGACCGTCCCGGTTCCCCCAAGCGTTTAGGGTTTAGGGTTTAGGGTTTAGGGTTTAGGGTTTAGGGTTTAGGGTTTAGGGTTTAGGGTTTAGGGTTTAGGGTTTAGGGTTTGTACCCGGAAGTAGCAAAGATCATTGCTCTGGTCCCTTGCGCATCTCTGAGTACCTCAACAAGAACATGGACCCCTCTTGAGGCTCCGAGTGTACTGCGTTCTGTGAGGTGGCTCAGGGTTCAGGGTTCAGGGTTTATGGTTTAGGGTTCAGGGTTCAGGGTTCAGGGTAGTTTAGGGTTTCGGCCCCAAGCCCTGAACCCTGCAATCCTGAAGCGCTTATTCTGCACGCTGGCCTTGTAGGACCTTCAGGACCTGCTAAGCTTTGCAATTTTCCATCTTTCGTACCGTTCGTTGCTTGCGGTATATAGGGTCTAAGGTTTCAGCGTTTAGAAGGTGTAGGGTTCAGGGTTTGAGGTTTAGGTCTAGGATCTAGTGTGTAGAATGGCTAGAACCTTTAGAATATCTGAGGGCTTACAGTGTACAAGGCTTTGAAGGTCGTAGGGGTTTGGGGGGCTTAGGGTTTAGGGGGCGTTCAGGGTTTGGGGGCTTGAGGGTGCCCAGGATTATATGATTCAGCGTGTAAAGTTTGGGGAGGCCCTAAACCCTAAACCCTAAACCCTAAACCCTAAACCCTAAACCCTGAACCCCAGGACTTGCGACAGAGCTGCATGCCGCCATCAATGTTCCGAAGTCGCTTCGGGATGCCTGCGCCGGATAAGAGGGCAAAAATTGTCTGGGGTTTAGGGTTTAGGGTTTGGGATTTAGGTTATAAAGGCCGGTGGCCTCTTTATCTGTTACCCTTATACCTTAGGATTTAGGGCTTTTAGGGCTTAATTTAGCCCCTAGATACCCAAATAAGAACCCCCATACAAAACAGAAACCCTAACTAAAGAGACCACCAGCCAATATAAGGTTAAGGGTTTAGGGTTTAGGTTTGGGGTTTAGGGTTTAGGGTTTAGGGTTGAGGAAATTGCACCAACTCTGATCTCTTTTCTGCCTGCTGTGACCCCTTGTGTGAGGGGCCAAGATAGGCCAGGCTCTTCTGAAATCGGTTTGGGGGCTAGGGGTTAGGGTTTAGGGTTTTCAGTAGACGCAGAGAGGCAAAAGGATTTACGTTGGAGCGACTTGAACCGTAGCCATTTCGTAGCCATTTTGGGGTTTAGGGTTTCAGGGTGCTTCTTCTCTTTTTGGGTTATAGGACGGGGGGGGGTTAGGGTAGGGCTTCGATGCCTAAAACCTGAACCCTAAACCCTAAACCCTAAACCCTAAAACCCTAAACCCTAAAGAGTAGTTTAGCCATACACTGCGTGAAGTCCACAAGGCCCCTGATGGAAAGCCTTGGCGACGGCGAGAAGGGCAAGCTGGTGGAACTGCATGCGGGCCAACACCTGCTTCTGGGGTTTGGGGTTTGGGGTTTGGGGTTTGGGGTTTGGGGTTTAGGGTTTAGGGTTTAGGGTGTGGAAAGAGTCGGAGACTAGTTCCTCAACCTGACTTTGTGTCCGAGACAGAATGACATGCAAGTGTGCTTCAGACCCAGATCTTGCGGCTATAGGGCCCTAAACCCGAAGCCCGAAACTGCTCACGCCTTACAACCTCCCCGGGACTCCCCGTAGATTTCTCAGGCGAATGTTGGCATGCCAGGTCTGCAATCAGCAGCAGCAGAAAGGGTGTGCAAGCAAAAGGGTTTAGGGGTTGTTGAGGCGGCCCGTGGTACTTACCCTAAACCCTAAACCCTAAACCGAAAACCCCAAAACGACTCTCAACACCAGCAGACTGGGTAGCATTAGCGAGTAGGGTGCCGGGTTGGGACCCCCCATGCAGAGCCACTGGGTTGCTCCCAAGCAACTCTCTCCAGACGACGCTGCATGGCCTGGGAAACCACTTCCTGCTGAGGGACGTTGGATTTGTAAAATTTCGGGCTCGGCGTTGGGGTGAGAAGCAGCTGCTGGGGCGGGAGAGGGGCGGTGCACTGAGGGCGCATGTTGGTGTAGCAGGGTCTGCTTCTAGGAGTGCTTCACCCTCCAGGCCAATGCTACTACCACAAGGTTGAAAGATTCGGTGAAGCAGTGAAGCCCTTACCCCGAAGACCCACCCCGCACCAAAACGGAGGGCCCTAAACCCGAAGCCCTAAACCCTAAACCCTAAAACCTAAACCCTAAACCCTAAACCCTAAAAACCCAAAACCCAAAACCCTAAACCCTAAACCCTAAACCCTAAACCCTAAACCCTAAACCCTGAACCCTGAACCCTGAACCCTGAACCCTGCCTGAACCCTAAACCCCGAAGCCCGACACGACACGCTTTCTCAGGCCCTGTCCTCAGTCTCCGGGTGGAACCGGGCCTGCAGATGCAGCGTTTCCACCGAGGTGTAGGGTTTAGGGTTTAGGGTTTAGGGTTTAGGGTTTGGGGTTTAGGGTTTAGGGTTTAGGGTTTGGGGTTTAGGGTTTGGGGCTGAGGGTGTTGCACGGGTCGGCTGAACGCAATAGTATGCAGACATGCCCACCCCAAGGCCACCCTATCACAACTCAAACCGAAACCAAGCCGGAGCCAGCCGAACGAGGGTACAGGGTAGGGTTTGTGGTTTAGGAATCAGCGCCTCAAGACTCCTTTGCATGGGCTTGTCTAAACCCTAATCCCAAACACCCTTGCAAAACCCCCAAAACCCTAGCAAGTATCGGGCACTCCCCTGCCTCGTCGGCCACAAGATCCAGAACGTCCTTTGCCAGAGGAAGGAAGCCATTCCTCAGAGCTTGGGCTTTGGCCTTCTCTCTCTGGGCTCGGGGTTGGCTTGGGGTTTGGGGTTTGAAGCTTGGGGTTTAGGGTTTAGGGTTCCCGAAACCCTAACCTTAAGGTTTCTAGAGTTTGGGGCGCGGGGAAAACAAGACTTAGAGTCGGGCTAGGTGTGAAGGACTGAAGGGCACAGGTGGTAGCGTAGCAACTACTGTCTAGAGGAACCCTAAACCCTAAGCCCAAGAAACCCTAAACCCCAAACCCCAAACCCTAAACCCTAATAGCGCTCAGTAGCCTACTTAAAGGTTCATACATACATGTCTACTTTGGTTTAGGGCTTGCTGTAATAGGTCGTAGATGCTGCGAAGGTTCAGCTCTAGAACAAGCTCGAAAGCTTCGTGAGGTGCGAAGAGCAGCTCTGGCCCGATTGCGGAAGGCCATCTCATACCTTTCTCTTACCCCACGCCGTCCGAGGCGGCAACACCACCCAAACCTAGTCCTTTTAGGGTATAGGCCTAAACTCAAGTCAACTGCTTACTTGCAATAAAACTTCTTTATTCCGTCACGGTGGTCGCCAGCCTAGTTCCAAAGGGGGCTGAGGGGTTCAGGGGGAGCCCAGGGGTGAGAGGACGAGCTGGAAAACAGCGTTGTTGAAGCAACGGCCCTGCATGAGTAGCCCCCTGCGCGGGGCCCTTGGGCCCCAAGTGGGCCACACAGGAGCTTGACTTTGGTAAGGGACCAGTACTGGTCCCGTCCGGTACCGGGGCCCACCTGGGTGCAACCGACCTCCCAGCTGTGGAGGCGAACCACCTGGGTTGGCTTGCGCCATCGGCATCCGCCGACCCCCAGTGTAGGGGGGGTGGTCTAAGCCTTGAGTTTAGGGCACAGGGTTTAGGGTTTAGGACAAATTCAAAACCCTGAACGTGCTCTGACAGTGCCCTGAACCCTAGACTCAAGTGTTCCTTATATTTCCCCTTAGTGATGAAAGTTTGGCTGGCTCCTTACTAGAACTTTTTGTAATGCGTAGCCCAATCCCTAGACCTCCAAAACCCCTAAACACTAAACCCCAATCTGTAAACCCCCAACAGCCCAAACCCTAAACCCTCAACCCTCAACCCCAAAACGAGTAAGTCTTTCGTCCGGCGGCTCGGTGGCAGTCACGGTCAGCAGCCTGTGGAGCAGAAGGAGCCCCTCACCTTGCCACCACAAAACTGGGTTGGGGGTTTAGAGAGCCCTAAACCCTAGACACCGAAACCCTAAACCCTGAACCCTAAACCCTAAACCCTGAACCCTAAACCCTGAACCCTTAAACCCTAAACCCTGAACCCGAAACCCTGAACCCTAAACCCTAAACCCTGAACCCTAAACCCTGAAACCTAAAACCCTAAACCCTAAACCCCAAACCCCAACCCTAAACCCTAAACCCCAAAGCTAGCCGAAGAAGCCCAAGCCGCCCAAACCCCACCGCTGGACATCCTAAAGTGCCCTTCTCAGTCCACCTGTACCTAAACCCTAAACCCTAAACCCTAAACCCTAAACCCTAAACCCCAACCCTAAACCCTAAACCCTAAACCCTAAACCCTAAACCCTAAACCCTAAACCCTAAACCCTAAACCCTAAACCCTAAACCCTAAACCTAAACCCTACAGTCCTTGGGCCGCCGAGATGCGGAACCCCATGGCGTTGAACTTCGGGCGTTGTTGCTTGTCCATCTTTGCCGCGCGCCCCTGGTGGTTTGGGGTTTGGGGTTTGGGGTTTAGGGTTTAGGATTTAGGGTTTACGGTTTAGGGTTTAGGGTTTAGGGTTTGGGGTTTGGGGTTTGGGGTTTGGGGTTTAGGGCTTGGGGTTTAGGATTTCAGGTGGGTGTAGGGCTTCGGGGCCCAGTGTTGGGGAAGTAGGAGCCTTGTGGCGGAGCACAGTGCCCAGGTAGATTTCTGATGATCATGCTGAGGTTCCTTGCTTAAAAAAGGCACCAAACAGTCGCTTGGAGCAACACATGCCCAACTTTAATATTTAAGCTTCGGGTTTGGGGTTTGGGGTTTAGGGTTTAGGGTTAAGGGTTAAGGGTTAAGGGTTTAGGGTTTAGGGTTTACGGTTTAGGGCTCAAAGACAAACTGCATTCCGAGGCTCCTCGTGCGACATGTGGCAGTAGTTGCAACGTGCTCCGGTCTCGCAACTGCCAGCCACGAAGGAAATGCAGGGGCGCCGGCCTCGGCTCTAGGCCTTTCAAAGCCCACGTGGACCCTAAACCCTAAACCCTAAACCCTAGACCCTAAACCCTAAACCCTAAACCCCCAAACCCTAAACTGAGCCCCCAAAGCATGTAAAAGAAGTAGCCCCAACCCATTCTAACAACAAAGAGAGCGCCGTTTGTTTTACATACTTTGGTTAGGCAAACCGTAGAGACAAGCAAGCCCAAATGGAGGGCTTCGGGTAGAAGCCCTGTCGGGGCTGGGGTTTACTAGGGTTTCGTGAAACCCTAAACACTAAAGCCAAAACCCTAAACCCTAAACCCTAAACCCTAAACCCTGATTTCAGGGGATCTAGGGTGTGGTCCCTTAGCAAGCGGCAAAGGTGAGGATGCCCCCGGGAACCACAGCTCGCCTGTCTTCGGGCTGGCTGCGGCTTGAAGGTTTAGGGTTCAGGGTTCAGGGTTCAGGGTTTAGGGTTTAGGGTTTAGGGTGAAGGGTTTTGGGGTTCATGGGTTTAGTTAGTTTGGGGGGTCTAGGCTTTGGGATTCAGGTGTGGGGTTTAGGGTAGAGGCCCTTAACAGGATTTGGGCTGTATGGCTTTACAGGCTAGGGGTGTGTGAGCCCCAAAGACAGCTGGCGCGACTCTTGCCCTGGAGACTAAATGGGCTGATGATCTGCCGGCCTTCAGGCTTCTCTACGATAGGCAACCCCCTCACCCTCAAACAAAAATCTGAATAGATCCTAAAACCCTAAACCCTAAACCCTAAACCCTATACCCTAAACCCTAAAGCCTAAAGCCTAAAGCCTAAAGCCTAAACCCTAACCCTAAAACCCTAAACCCCCAATAGTCCCGCCAAAATATATTCGGGGCTACGGGGGTGCCCGGTCCGAACACTGAGCTCGGCTTAGGGCTTATAGGGTATAGGGTTTAGGGTTTAGGGTTTAGGGTGTAGGGTTTAGGGTTTAATGAAGGGTTTGGGGCTTGGGGTTTAGGGTTTAGGGTTTAGGGTTAAGGGTTTAGGGTTTAGGGCTTAGAGGTTTGCCTGTGGGTTTAGGGTTTGGGGTTTGCCTGAGCCCACCGCAAGCCCTGCTCTCCAAACACACAACCCATAGCCCTAAACCATAGACCCTAAACCCCAAGCACTTAAGAACTCGTCAGCGCCTTAGCGACCAGCCTGGGGCCGAGGGCCTCCAGACAGCAAGTCGTTGTTCGGGTTGAGGCTTGAGTTTGGAGAAAGGTTGATGGTTTCGCGCGTTGTCGGGTATGTGACGTTTAGGCTTGGGGCCTTCAAACAAGAAGAAGAAGAAGAAGTCAGTCGATTGGGAGAACCACAGCAGTACAAGCCCGCAGGCCACCAATCCAGACAGCCCCTGAAACCGTACATCCAAACAATCCCTCAAGCCCTGAAGCCCCCTTGAGCCTGACCCCGTGACCCGCAAATCCCCAAATACAGAGCCCTTGCATCCCAACGGCTGCGGCCCCAAAACCAAAGCGCCCTAAACTTCTGCGGCTGAAGGAAGTGCAAGGTTCATGATAGGGTGCAAGGAGGCTATGTAACCCGAGGTTCCCGCATACTTCCCACTACCTAAAACTCCCCAAGCTTGCCTAAAGTTGCCTGGGCACCCCCATGAAACCCACCCCCTTAAGTCTTAGGGAAGTTACACGGTCTCTTATTCTGGGCCCTTATATACCCCTTATAGACCCTGTACTAACCCCAAGGGCCCAGAAGTCAGAACCCTTGAAGGGCCCTATAAGTTTAGGGTCCTAGGGTTTCAGGTCCCGATCCAGGGTTTAGACATCTGGGGTCTGGGGCACTGGCCCTCAAGGCTGTTTATCCGAAACCCTAAACCCTAAACCACATACCCGAGTCCCTAATCCTACAGCCTGAACCCTATAAACCCTAAACCGGTTCAAGGTTTCAGGTGCCCTAAGCCCTAAAAATTCCCAAATCCTGGTACGATCCTCGTGGCCTTCACTTCGTCCTTTCCCATGCCTGCCCCAGTGACTGGGAAGCCTCAGTCAGCACTTCAAGGGTTTAGGGTTTAGGGTTTGGGGTTTGGGGTTTAGGGTTTAGGGTTTAGGGTGTGGCCTGACATCAGGGTCTGGGAGTTCGGCAGGATTCCATGCATTAGGGTTTACGGCTTAACATGGTTTAAGGGTTTAGGGTTTCAGATTTAGGGTTTAAGGCACACGGCTTTTCAGGGTTTGGAGGCTTCCGTTAAGGCTTTAGGATACCTCGAGTTTAGAGCCTTAGGGGAACGTTATCACCGAACCCGAAAGCGCTGACGAAAGGAGTCGCTTGGGAGGGCTATGAGGTGCTGGCGTGGCGGGGACGCCCCTCCAGGTTAAGGCTTTCGGTGCCTTTCTACGCAAATTCTTCTTACGGGCTGCAAGAGCCGTAGCCCCAACACCAGCAACCCCGTGGCCCTACTGCGAAGCCCTCACTTGTAAACTCTACACCCCCCAAAACTCCAGACCCCAAACCCCCGTAAACCCTAAACTTGCCCTAAACCCCCCCTAAACCCCTTAAAGCCCCCTGAAGCCCTCTGAACCCCCCTAAACACCATAAACCCCCAGAACGTAGTCGCGCGGCGCGTGGAGGAGGTGTAACCCAGAGAGCGGACGTAGCCTGCGCCAATCAATAAAACATGAGCGTTGGGGGTTCAGGGATTCAGGGCACGCGGCCCTGAGGCCCCACACCGAGCCATGTTCAGTCCCCCGCAAACCGCTAACAGCACGGCGCGCTAAACCTTTACACAAGTATGCCGGCGTCGAATCCTCCTTACCCTGAACGCTGCTGCCCAAGAATGCCACCGCACTGTTTGGGGTATGTAAAGACATATGCATGTAGTTCATGCATGTATGCATGCATGTATGCCTGCATGTATGCATGCATGCGGGTTATTGCGCTAATTAGGGTTATGTAAGGTATCATGAGTTTCTACAAAGGGACGCAGGCAATCTACGGAGTTTGAACTGTTTAAAGCATGATCCAACCCTAAGGAGCAATTCTCCTAAACCCTGAACCCTGACCCCCCCCCGAACTAGACACTGGCTTGGGCTTTCGGACATAGGATTTAGAATTTCGAGGGTTTCTATACTCCCCTTAGAACCTTTTATAAAAATACTATTTCTCACATCCTTTTGGGTTTTATATAAACAAGAATAAAAAAATGATTCCCAAGGGGGATATAGGTTTAAGGGAAGCCCTTCAAGGGTTAAGGGTTTAGGGGCTTTATGGAAGCCATCAATTATGTGGTCCGGAGCCTCGCAGCCGCTCCTCCTCGTTCCTTGCCTCGCAAGCTGCCTCCAAACGCGTCATCGCTGGCGGCTCACTGGCCTTGTCTTGCTTTGGGTTCAGGGTTTCGGGCTGCTGAAGGGGGGGGCTTTTGGTGGTGTTGACGCCAGCGCTGGTGGTGGTGCTGCTGCTGGTGCTGCTGGTGCTGCACTTGCTGCTGTTGCCTGCTGTTGCGGCTGTTGCGGCTGTTGCGGCTGTTGTTGCTGTTGCCCGCTGTCGCTGCTGTTGCTGATGTTGCTACTGTCGCTACTGTCGCTGCTGTTGCTGCTGCTGCTGCTGCTGCTGCTGCTGCTGCTGCTGCTGCTGCTGCTGCTGCTGCTGCTGCTGCTGCTGCGCCGGCCGCCGGCTGCCGGCTGCCTGGCTGCCGGCTGCCTGGCTGCCGGCTGCCGGCTGCGGGCTGCCGGCTGCGGGCTGCGGGCTGCGGGCTGCGGGCTGCGGGCTGCGGGCGGCGGCGGCGGCTGCTGCTGCTCTTGCTGCTGTTGCTGCTGCTGCTGCTGTTGGTGTTGCTAATGGTGTTGTTGTTGGTGTTGGCTGCTGGCCGCTGGCCGCTGGCGGTTGGCCGTTCGTCGTTGGTCGGGGTCATACGTCATATAGGTATAGAGCATTCGGAGCAGACATGAGCACTTCCAAAATCAAGGGTCTGTACCCCCAAAATAGGATAACCTATCTTTTATAGGAACCTGGAACCCTAAACCCATGCAGTGACGTTGCTGAAGGGTTCGACCTGTGTGAGTTTCTATGAGCGCTGTTTGTTGGCGTGGGATGTCTCTCGACCGTTCTAAACCCTAAACCCTAAAGCGGAATTGCAGGCGCGCGTAATCACCAGCAAGTTGAGTGTCCGCAAAATCGTCCACAAACAGGTGCCTCATCCGTCATACTTCCCGGGCTCACGGTTTAGGGTTCTTTGATCTTTGTGTAGGGCCAGGGTTGGGCATGAATATAATCGGCACCTTCAGTCCCTATTGAGGAATGCTAGTTTAAGGGGGAACATCCCAAACTGAACTCCTAATCCTGCACTCCAAGCTCTAAATCGACGCTCGGTGACAAAGCGTAGCTGTGCACCGAGCACATCACTTGCTGGTGCCTGTGGCAACTTAAGGGGCAAGGGTTTGGAGGATTCGGGTGTTAGGGGGCTTCAGGGTTTTAAGGGGTTTGTGGTTTAGGCGGTTAGAGCTTTAGCTTTGGCAGGAGTTGGGCGCTATGTCTAGGCGGTGTCTGGGGCTGCAAGTTCGTGACTCGCTAGGTCAAAGCGTGCTGCTCGCCTCGTCAATGAAGGTGCGCCTGTACACGAAGGTGACCTCCATGCCGTCCATACCTCCCACGATTCGGATCGCCGTGCTGCGACCCAAGATGCGCAGTCAGGCAAGGACCCTCTTGTATGTTTGCTCATATCTATAACATATACATGTATACATCTTTGTCCTGGGCATATAGTAGCTGTAAAGCCCGAACTCCGAACCCGTTCTACAGTCTCAAACCCAAAAGCCTGCAAAGGTAAAGGCCTCACCACCCTGAAACCTCAGCAACGCAAACCGGACTCGGCGATCACCCCAGGGGCACCGGCGAAGGCGGGCATGGTTTGGTGTGAGGAATACTTGACTACGAGCACTTTCAATTGAGCCAAAAGTTAAGTGCTCCCAACGCGCGACATGCAGAGTTGAGGGTTCCCGTATAGGAAGGCGAGGTTAGGGGATGTTTTGGGGTATTCTAAATGGCGACTGGGGAGGTGGAGGAGAGCTCAACGTCTCATGGGGTAAGGTTGATTTTTCTACACCAAGGCAATCATGCTCTGCTGGCACAAGCCCCAACCGCAGACTGTTTTCTAATAATGTTAGTTATATGAAAGATACTAATGACATTATTAATGTTAAAGCATATCAGTAAATCTAGCAAATATAAGATGAAATGACGGTCGGTTTGGGGCTTGAGATGACACGGCCAGGCTTTTTGGAGGAGGCAGCCCAGGCCGCCCCCGAAGTCTAGATTCTGTGAAGCCTGGCACCCTGTAGCCTCTAAACCCTAAACCCTCAACCCCAACAACCCTAGCCCTAAACCCTAAACCCTAAACCCCAAACCCCAAACCCTAAACCCCAAAAGCGCCCAAACTCCGACTGCTGAGCTCCCACGCTGCCTGGGTCGGTCGACCCCAAGAAGAGTTCCTTGGGGACGGAGAAAGGGGCGGTAGGGTTGAGGGTTTAGGGTTTAGGGTTTAGGGTTTAGGGTTTAGGGGTTAGGGTTTAGGGTTTAGGGTTTAGGGTTTAGGGTTTAGGGTTTAGGGTTTAGGGTTTAGGGTTATGGTTCAGGGTTTACGGTTTCTGGGGTTTCGGGGTTTCGGGCCTTAGGCAGGGTGCCTTCGCAGCCTCTCATTGCTGCCCCTCAAACCCGGAACCCGACCTCGCAGATGCTTCCGTGTGGCGTTTCTTCTTTCGAAAAACTCTATTGACACCACACCCCAAGCCCCATGTCCTCAGCCTTCCTTTCGTAGAGTTCTGGTTCAGGAACTTAAAGTTAACTTCAACTTGGAAACCAAAAAAGGGACACATCATTATGTGCTGTGTACCCCTACCATGGTAAGTTCAAGATCCTGAGCAAGAGGCCCAGATGGCGATCTCTGGAAATTTCGGGCTTTAGATGGCAAATCCATGGGGGCTTCCGAAAATAAGGATACCCTTTTTGCGGGGCCCTTTAGGGGATTCTCTTCAATTGGGGGTATATAGAATATAGAGGGAGGGTACTCGTATTTTTGGAGATACCCATGATATGGGGCAGGTTAGAAGGGGATTCGGGCTACGTAGCCCACACCGCCCAGGCCCAAGGGGTAACCTGGGAATACAGGGGATACCTTCGGATGATCCCTGTTATACTAGCAGTCCTTACTAGGGATTCTAGTGGGGGGTACTAGAATCCCTTATTAAGGACGGTGAGTGTAAGGGTGAACCTCACAAGGGTAATCCCATGAACCCCTGAACCTAAGCCCTAAGCCCTAAGCCCTAAGCCCTAAGCCCTAAGCCCTAAACCCTAAACCCTAAACCCTAAACCCTAAACCCTAAACCCTAAACCCTAAGCCCTAAACCCTAAACCCTAACCCTAAACCCTAAACCCAGCACTAAAACTACCACTAGACTCTAAACCTCAAGCCCACAGACTGCGATGAGTCGATCTTGGGTGCATACTCGTCCTTCGCCTTGCTCGCCTGCGGGGCGTCAAGAGTTTAGGGGGTTCAGGGGTTTCCTTTGTTTAGGGTTTAGGGGTTAGGGTTTAGGGTTTAGGGTTTAGGCTTTAGGCTTTAGGCTTTAGGCTTTAGGGTTTAGGGTTTAGGGTTTAGGGTTCAGGGTTTAGGGTTTAGGGCTTCCTTGGTTTAGGGTTTAGGGTTTAGGGTTTGCGGTTTAGGGCTTCAGGGTGTCCTCGAAGAGGTCGCGGCTCGGCACATGAGGCCTTCACAAAGCCCCAAGACCTTCCTAAACCCTAAACCCTGGACCCTAGACCCTGAACCCAAACCCTAAACCCTAAACCCCAAACCCTAAACTCTTCCGGCCTGGCGCAGATCTTCAGCCGTCGGGCTTGTCCTGTGGTTTTGGGGGTTTGGGGTTTAGGGTTCAGGAGTTTGGATGGAGTTTAGGGCTTAGGGTTTAGGGTTCAGGAGTTTATAGGGTTTCAGGTTCAGGGGCTTAGGGGTTTAGGGTTTAAATCCTAACTTTAATTTTAAGGGTTTTAGGCTTTCGGGCTTTGGGGGGTTTAGGGGCGTTGGGGGTTGCGCAGGTAGGGCTCTTGCCGGGTCTGCGGGTTTGGGGGTTGAGCGTTGGGATTTGCGAGGCTAGGGAGGAGGACGGTAGGGTTCAAGACAACATGAATCCGGGGCAAGGGTTTTGGTTGAACTCGACCAAAGGAGAAGCCCTTAGAAGGGAGTTATTTAGCGGTTGTACCGGGGCTTCTTCGGTATATAGGGACTATATAAGGTATGTATAGGGGTTATGTAAGGGGATAGGATTAAGAGTTCCTTCTGGGTTAGGGGTCCCTCCTTTTCCCGCTTAATCAACCCGAAACCCGACAACCCTAGTTTAAGCCCGGGGAGCTCCTGGACCCCAGAGAGATGCAAAACTTTAGGGTTTAGGGTTTAGGGTTTAGGGTTTATCGTTTAGGGTTTAGGGTTTAGGCTGCAAAGACAACCCTACACCGCATCCCCTCGGCCCCAAACCCTGTAGACACTTAGGCCACTGAAACCCATAAGACTCTAAACCCAAAAGACCCGAAATCCTAAAGCTCATACGGGTCCCTAAAACCCTAACCCTAAACCCTAAACCCTAAACCCTAAACCCTGAAAGGGCCCAACCCGTATGAATCGAGCCGCCTCGACTGCATGCGCCTCTCGGATAACGGGCTCAGGAGCTCGCCTCTTACGGCTGCAAACTGGCTTTGAGGGTTTATGGTTTAGGGTTTTTAGGTTCTATAGTTATAGGGTTTAGGGTTTAGGGTTTAGGGTTTAGGGTTTAGGGTTTAGGGTTTAGGGTTCAGGTTTTAGGGTTTAGGGTAATTTAGGGTTTGTAGGGCTTGTCGCGTTTATAGGGTTTGTAGGGTCTGTAGGGTTTATAAGGAATTTTCAGGTTTTATATGGTTTTACAGGGTTTGCAGCGTTTACAGGGTTTACGGGGTTTACAGGGCTTTTAGGCTTTTAGGATTTAGGGTCTAGGGCTCTTTAAGGTCTAGCCTTGATCTTACAGTATTAGGGCTTCAGGTTTAGGATCCAGGGCTTAGGTAGCATGGACGGTTTAGCGGTTTTAGGGCTTAGGGCGTAAAGGGTTTCAAGGTTTGGGATCTCGGAGGTCCATCTTCCTGGGTCTTAATAATTCGGGCATTCGGGAGACAGCTAGCCCACCAGCTACCATCATTTTCAGAAGGGCATTCCCTTCGCAAGGTTTGGTTGGAAAGGAGTTTGGAGGCAAAAGTCCTCAAGCTCTTTGCAACTTCCTAGACCTCTCAAAACAAAACCGCCCCAATCGACTCAAAAACCGCAAAATCAATCCCGAGAATCTGCGCCCAGAGGGCCAATACAACCCCTTATAATTCTGTGTAGGTTCGCCCCTGTAACCCTAAACCCGAAACCCTAAACCCTAAACCCTAAACCCTCAACCCTAAACCCACCCTGAAACCCTACACGCTACACCCCCCCCCGAGCGCGCGGTTCGGTCCTACGGTTCCTTCCTTTCTGGGACGCGGGCGTGGAGCGAAGACCATACTTGAGGCGTTGCTCGGGGGGTCGGTGTCATCCTCGGAGCGGAAAGGTTTAGGGTTTAGGGTTTAGGGTTTAGGGTTTAGGGTTTAGGGTTTAATTAGGGTTCAGGGTTCAGGGTTCAGGGTTCAGGGTTCAGGGTTCAGGGTTTAGGGTTTAGGGTTTAGGGTTTAGGGTTTAGGGTTTAGGGTTTAGGGTTCAGGGTTCAGGGTTTAGGGTTTAGGGTTTAGGGTTTAGGGTTTAGGGTTTAGGGTTTAGGGTTTAGGGTTTAGGGTTTAGGGTATGGGTTTGGGGCTTAGGGTTTAGGGTTTAGGGGGGTTGAAGGTTTCAGGGTGTAGAACACTCAGGGCGTTTAGGGGTTACGGTTTAGGGTTTAGGGTTAGGGTTTAGCATCTCAAGTCCAAGCGTTCACTAGTCAAGCAGCTTGTCGGCGTTGGAAAAGTACCCATGCACCCAAAGAATCCCATAACATTAAAAAGCCATAAGCACAAAGATCTTGCCGGAGAACCCTAAACCCTTGCTCCAAACCCAAGCCCAACGCTCTGCCCAAAACCTTAGGGCCCCTAAACCCTATGCCCTGAGCCCTAGGGGGCCCTAAACCCTGCAGGCCCAAGCCCTAGGGCCCTAAACCCAATGCACAGCCAATTGCAAACAACGACTGCCGGCAAACTTTTGGTAATTGCCGGCGAAGTTTTGACATCTGCCAGGCAAGTGTCAAAACTTCGGCCGCAGATGTCAACACTTCGTGCCAACAGTTCGCCGGCAAATGTCGCAAGTTCGCCGGCAAATCGCAAAAGCTCGTCGGCAATTGCTGTTTTTTGGCAACTTTGGGGTATACTAGGATTTTAAATACCCCAAACTGCTAGCATCCTCACTGTTACCACTAAACCCTAATACACCGTAAACCCTAAACACTAAACCCTAAACCCTAAACCCTAAACCCTAAACCCTAAACCCTAAACCCTAAACCTGAAACCCTAACCCCTAAACCCTAAACCCTAAACCTGATCCAAGGCTCGTCAGTGTCGTCCCTCTCGGCATCGGCGCCTTCCAAGTCCTTTGACACGTGCTCTGATGAGGAGGTGGTGACCTTGAGCGGCTGGTGGGTTTAGGGTTTAGGGTTTAGGATTGAGGGTTTGAGGGGGGTTCAGGGTTGAGGGTTGAGGGTTCAGGGTTCAGCTGAACCCAAAAGGTTACCGAGCTCTGTATTCATCGGTTTAGGGCTCGCAGGTTTAGCGTGGTTTTGAGCTTTAGGGCTTATAGGTTTGTAGGGGGCTTGGAAGTATCTGGGTTTTGGCTAAGTCTGGGTTGGACCCCAGGTACGTCTTCCGGGCTTGCTCAGAGGTCTGATGCGAACCGAGGCCCATGGATCATACCTAGGCCATCCTAGGCCGTCCTTCCACGGCCACGGGTGTGCTTGACGCCTGAAAACGTATTGTAGTCCCTCTTAAGGACTGATGGTATAAGGGGTGAGCATCCCAACCCTAAACCCTAAACCCAAAACCCTAAACCCTAACCCAAAACCCTAAACTTGAAACAAAGCTGTGTTCATCCAAGGCGCTGCACCCCGACGGGAGGTAGAAGAGACCATGGCCGGCCCATTTTGACTCTCAAGGATCCATTCGTGACGCAGGGCCTCTGGATTTTTCATTTGTCGGGGCTTGGGGGTTTAGAGCTTTAGGGTTTGGCGCTTTAGGCTAAGTTGTAGGGTTTTGGAGTTTTAGGGTTTTAGGGTTTAGGGTAGATTTCGGGTTTGCTCGGTTTAGGGCTCAGGGTGGGGTTAAGGCTTTGCGGGTGCAAATGGAGGTTGACCTGAATTACTAGCCCTGTCGGGCTTCCAACTAACCATTATCGCAAACTATATCTTCTTGCTAAGGGTAGGTGAAGGTGCGCGTGACTTAGACTTAGATCAGGCCCTCCACGGATTGTTCGCAGGGGTGTGGCTCAGGGGCTTGAAATTGAAGCCCTCTCTGTTTGAAGCAAACTTCAACCCTGAACCCTGAACCCTTAACCTTCAACCCTTCCACCCTGAACCCCCAACCCTTGAAACACCGAATGCTCCATGCCCGGCTTTGGGGCTTTGGGAGGGGCCGCGTGGGTTTAGGGTTTCGGATTCTGGGTTCAGGGTTCAGGGTTTAGGGTTTAGGGTGGGGCTTCGGGGGAATGTGGCCTTCGTCCCAGAATCGGTTTTGAACTCGGGTTCGTGTTTGCCTTTTGTTTTCTTTTTTTGGTTGGTGGGGGGGGGGGGGGGTTGGCTTTAGGGCGTTGAAGGTAGCAGGGCCTAACTTCATCCTAACCCCCACGACGTGGAGACCTCCTCAGCGCTCGCCCTGCTGTTGACATCCCGACCTCGGAAGTGGCAAGCGGGCTTCAGGTCTACAGTCCCTACACCCCAAACCTCAAACCCTAGACCCTATACGGGGGGACAACCAAGGAAGGAAATCAACTCCCCTAATCGCCCTGAACTTATATTTCCCAGATCGAACCAAGAAACAACCAAGAACACGGATAAGAGCAACAAGGAAGGGGCACCCTTACACAAGTAGAGGGGCACTAACCCAACCCTCACTCCCAAACACGGACTTTTTTCTTTGGACGGGCTGGCCATCCTTGAGCCAAACATAGTTT
The DNA here is from genome assembly GCA_905221605.1 of Symbiodinium natans. NCBI lineage: Eukaryota > Dinophyceae > Suessiales > Symbiodiniaceae > Symbiodinium > Symbiodinium natans. The sequence continues at coordinate 82,069 of CAJNDS010001046.1, forward strand.
ACGGGTTCATTAACCCTTTCAACTTCCAACACTAACTCCTTTCTACAATACCAATTGCAGCTCCGCACTCCCCCTGTCCTAGGATTTCCTAGGACACATTGGAGATGCAGGTCTTTTGGCCAAAAACTGCCATTAAGGCAGCAGCCAGCTGCTTGAAATGCAAGTTGTGGTTTAACGTCTTCCAGGACGGAATTATAGCACATTGGCTAACCTACTACCCATAGAGAATCTTTTTTCACCATGATCCTCTCATCACTGAAGACTCCTTGGCCTTCTTCACCACAAACCGTGGTCTTCGCTACGCGAAAAGCTACTTACTTCTACTATCAGGGATTTCCATACCCTTAATAGTAACCACCACATTGTCAGCACATTGGCTGTTCCAGCGCACCCGTCTCCAGAAAGAGAAAAAACTATCCCTTCATCCATACCATCCAATCACTTCTTTTTCCGATTGTTGGCAATCTTGAGGTGAAGTTGCAGCAGAATATACTCCAGGTCCGAAACTGTAAGAACAGGATCCTGTACGCCCCTTTGAATTGAGGATACCAATCCTTCCCTCTTTGCGTCCTCAATCGCCTGGCAAGATTGACCCAGCTCTTCATTCGCAGTGGCAGACCCTGGTGCATCCGCATCAGATGGACGATCCTTTTCTTCAGGATCTTGAACCATTACCACCTCTTCTTTTTTGGGACTCTGACTTTTCTCCCTCTTCTTTGTCTTTCCACCGACATTTGACTTTGTGCGCGTCTTCGAGGATTTTTCCACTGCAGAAGCCACCACATTGGATGTTGATCCACCCTTCTCAATGATCGTCGGCATCTTCTTCGGCTTTGGAACCATGAGAGTGTAAGGATCTTCAATAGCTGCAGCTTTCCTCTTCTTTTTTACCTTTTTCTTCTCTTCTTCAACGGCAACCTCCGTCTCCGAAGTCTCAACCACTCCTGTTTCGGCAGGAATATCCTTGCTGGACTCCCTTTCTAGGGATCTCTTTTTACCTCTTTTGGGATCCTTTTCCTCTCCCAAATTGGCTCGCTCATACCATATCCTCAGGTCATTGACCCATTCTTCCACCTCCGCGAGCGAAACCTCATACGACTTCACTACTTCGAGAAGTTCCAGCACGGACAACATTTCAGTGGTCCACGAAACCCATACTTGATCCATTTGGTCAGCATCTCCAGTGAACTTCAGGAGTTTGAACAATGGGTCCGCCTCTGCTCGAGCCAAATCTGGCTTGCCACCGGAGAGAAATGAAATCGCCTCCATCAACAGTTCCGTCATCTTGGTCTCTTCGTCATAAACCATAAAATCCTCCTCATCATCATCGAACTGTTCAGGAGAGATCTCCTTTTCTCCACCATTTGCACCAGACTTTCTCCTTGGACCATCCCTTGGGGGCGTCCTTGGAGACCTTGGCCTCTGTTTTTCCAACGGAACACCATGCTCGAAGACACACCTGTCACCAAATCGACACTTCCCAGACCGAGCAAACTGGACGCACCTCACACCAGTTGCATCATGCGAGAACTCACAATCCTTTCCAGCGAAACATTCTCTCCCTGCCACATAGTATTTGCACCAATATGAATGTAGCACCACATCATCTTCGGAATGGATGAATTTGCAGTCGTCACCGAATTTGCAGCGATCTTTCCCCCTGCCGAACCAATAGCAGAAACCCTTCTTCCTCTTCTCCAAGCGCTCTGCCTCATACCGGTCCATAGGGCGATTGTGCTCTACATGAACATTGCCATGTACCTGGGGACTGCTCCCTTCACCCGACGTGCTATCAGTATTTGGTGCTTGGAGTACAGCTGGAAAACCCGGCCTTGGTCCTACCACCTTCATGATCGGTTTTCCGCCAACTCCTGAGCCATGCTGAGACGATCCAAAAACATTGAACATCTTCATGAAGGCCTTTCTAGTGCCAATCTTCTGCACCCTTTTGATTGGACGTTTCATTGCTCCAACCTTGCATCCAGATGCGTTCAAACGACACAACCTCCTATAACCAACTCTATGTCCCTTCTTCCAAAGAGCCATAAGAATTTTAGAGGCAGTAACATTCTCCACCTCTACCTTTTCCAATGGTCCCTCACTTCCCGGAACAAACCCATCCATATCTGAAGACCTTTCCATCTTTTTTGACACCACTTCGTCGAGGTAGTCTTCTGAGATCCAGGGTAAGTTCCCCTTAGAGGAAGGATTGTCATCATTGTTTGGTCCTTCACCAGGATACCCTTTTGTGCTGTCAAAGATCTTACCAGTAGTGCGGTCCTGCATAGAGAAATTCGAAGCCACGCGGGAGTACACTGACCACAAGAAAATCCTTGTGTCCGCCAGTCTTGATGACCCACTGGATGTCTCCTCTTCCGGAGAAACTTCTGGCGCTTTGCCATCCCCTCCAGTGTCACCACTTATCTCACCTCCAGCATCTTCAATGGGAATAAGGGATTCATTGTTCCCTTGATCAAGCACCGCGCCCTCTGGTCCAAAAACTTCCAGCACCGCTGTCGAAGGATCCACCTCTTCATCAGCATCGTCGTCCATCCTTCTCCAGAGAGCCTCCAATTGGTCCGCACAAGTCGCCGCTTGAAGGAACTCCATCAACCGAGCCCTCCCGCGCTGCCAGAGAAATTCCGAAGTCATCACCGACCCTTGGGCTCCCAGATTCAGGAATGGGTGAACCATTTTGGCTACCCTCGCCATAAGTTCAATATGAACTTCCATGCCTGGACTGCGGCTCCAATCGTAGGCAATTGCCTCCATAGCAGTTCCAAACTTGTCAGTGTTCTTGAATTCCCCTTCCAGACCAGGAGACAACAAAGCACCCATCACTGAAAGAGGATAATTCCCCACCGCCGGCAAGCACGGGTTTTCATGGAACGAATGATGCAGGTCAGTATAATGTCCTTGATCTCTCCTTTGAAAAAGGAGTGCTCCAGTCCCTAGCTGGGCATTCATTTCATCCACTTGAACCATTTCAGCACATATCCTCTGTGCCATGTACGCCATTGCTGGCCAGACGGAACGATCGGTAAGACCGCGACGCATAACCCAATCAGTTGTTGGCGACTGAATCAGCGTCCTTGGATCATACACCAGAACAACCATCGCACCGTCACCCATTGACTGATCAGCATCGTCCTCCAGTGCCAGGTTCTCATCCTGTTCGCTTGCACCCTCGGATGACATGCTAATAACCAAATTTCGATCCATCTTATTGGACCCTTTTTGGCAGTCTCTTTGCCCCACCGGCAACTTGCCAACTGCAACCTTCCAATAAATCCGAGTCAGAAGGCCTTTAACCAGCAATTGCTGAAGGTCACTCCTCACCGGACCACCATCCAACATCTTCGCATCATCACCACGGAGGTCATTGCTCCCACCTTCTCCTTCTTTTTGGTCAGTCTCCTCGCCAGAAATCTGTACTGCTCCTTCCGGCGCCGTCTCCTGTCCAGCCACTTCTTGCCCAGGAAGAACTTGAGCGCTTTCAGAGACATTCACCTGTCCAGCAACACCTTGCCCAGGTAAAACCTCATCCGTGGAGCCCACCGCCAGCGAACCAACCATAACTGAACCATCCCTTGCTCTTTTTTGAGACCGTTCAGCTCGACGAGAAGGTTGTGGTAGCGAAAAAACTTGTGAAGTCACTTCTTGGCGGGTCTCCCCCCGCGACGCTTTGTCGCGCCCTTCGCCAAGGTGAACCGATTTTTTCGGCCCGTCATTGGAGCCTGAAGAACCACTTTGCGGAACATTGCCACGATTCGCAGTTCTCTTTGAATCCCTTTCTTGCAAAAAGATTTCCTTCAGGCGTTGTACGGCATTGGTCTCCTCTTCGCTTGAATCGCTTGAGGAAGCGGCATACGAGACCAAAGCCTCCGCCTGTTCATCATCATCCACCACATCTGCCCACGCTCTGCTGAACCGATACGACAACCCACCACGAGGCTTCAGTTCCAGTGGCTTCGGCTTTTCCACCACTTCCGCCGGTTGCACTCGTCGTTGTGACCGAGAGCGTGGCACCTGTCGCACCTGTTTTTTGTCCAGCAAGGGCCTTCCCCTTCTCACAGGGTTTGATCTTGACCGATACTTTTTTGTTGGTGGATTCACCGGCGGCATTCCAACTCCCACCAACCGCAGCTTCTGTACACACAACGGAGACCTCTGCGCAAGCGTCCAACCATCACGGTACCTGACCTTATCAAAAAGCTCCCGATAGGAGCCTCTCGGCATAGTTTTTGCACCGGAGTCTTCAGCTTCACGCACCTGAGTGAGGGTTCGCACCGCCGCTCTTCCAGTCCCTTTGTTCCCAGAAGATTGTTGTACCCGTACAGATGCATCAGAAGGAACTGCCTTTTCCGGTCCTCCCGGTCGATATCGGACCTCACCCACCAATTGCAGAATTTTGCATGCGGTCACTTTGTTGATCCCTTTGTCAACCAAATCTTCCACAAAGATGAACTCTTGCAAATCCGACACATTGGTCACACCAAGCGTAATCATCACCTCACTTACATGAGGGGTATACACCCACAGGTGTGCGTTGCGAGCCATCCAATTTTCAATTGGCTCCTCCGGATTTTGAAGCTGAGTACCAGTGGATGCAGCCACTGAATTCTTTTGTTCATCAGCTTCTGCTTCATCCAGAGTACCTTTTTCACCATCTTTTTGTGACACATTGGTCATTTGCAGTGCTTTCGGTGCCGAGGATGAGGAAGATTCAGCTCCCCCACTTGCAGGCGGCTGAAACGTGCTTCTATCCGTAATCTCCCATCCTCTCTCTTTTTCAAACCGGACCTGATTGGCCACCTGTACCAAGTGTTTCAGGAGCGACAGCCGCTCCTCTGACATCTCGTCATGGGAGTACTTGCAGAAATTTAACCCTTTCCGGCAACGTCCTCGGAGGTAATAATCGAAACAGCAATTGTGGAACCCTGCGTCCCTTAGTGACTTCCTGGAAGCATTGTCCCAAGATTTGCCGGGCTCCCAAGTCCCTTCCAATGCTATGTCATCGTTGTGAAGGTACCTGCATGCAGTCCCATATTTACAACCACCTTGATTGTAATACAGACACAGCCGACCTTTTGGCTCACCTGACGTAGGCTCACCCTTTGATGCACCTTTGCCAAAATTGTACTTGGCCCGGAAGGCTAAATCCTCCCGCTCCTGCTGTGCCTCATCCACTGTACCTTCCTCTGTGGGAGGGTCACCGATGTTCCCTTCCTCATCATCAGCTTCTTGGCTATTCTTTGGATCAGTTGACCCTCCTCCTGGCCAACCTTCACCATAACGACGATGCTCATAGGAACACTCATCACCATTGCGACACCTTCCCCGATTGAAGAACTTGCACAGCTTGCTGTAACCAGGTGACAACACAGTCTTTGGTGTCATGTAAGCCTTTTTGTACTGGTCAGGGTCCATGTAGGCTTCCATTGGCTTGTTCTCCCTTTTGCTCATGGATTGCACTGCACCATCAAGCTCCTGCAAAAATAGCTTGGTGTCCAACCAAAGCGCGTTCCAAAACTCATCTTCCCCTTGATTCAGCACCGTTGCCACCGCTTCACCCACAACTGGTCGAGAAAATCTCCTTTTTTTGCATGCCAGTTCGAAAAGCGCGTTGTGGTACTGTTTTCGGGAAAAAGTGGTTAACTCCCCCAAGCCTGTGCTTTCTGTACCATCAGGCTTCCAACCACCATTTTGCAAGATGCCATACGCGCGCCGAGCTTCCGCATTGAGGAATGCCTGATCTGCAACACACTCCTGTAAATCTTCCATCGGGCGACCCAACAGCATCCCTGTAATTTTGCCAACATAGGCTTCCTCTTCGTTTCCATTCTCCAGAAGAGCTTTGTAGATCTTTTCTCCATAAAGTTGTCTTTCTTCTCGTTCTTCAGAGGATAACTCCTGTATCACAAGCTCCTCATCGGAATGCTCTTCCTCCTGTTTCCAGTCCCATTGACCGTTTGAATCTCGGTACCACTGACCAACATACCATGGATTCGTCCACCACGTACTCCAGCCGCTGGGTTTCCACTTCCGCAGCGTTGAGGAAGAGTCCTCCACGTCCTCTTCCAAAACCAGAAAGGTGTCCAAGATTATGGTACCATCATCTTCCACTAGTTTCACTGTTCCATTGACAGTATCACCAAATCTGAAATGGCACGTATTGTTCCCTTCTGTAGGAATCAATACATTCAAATCACCATGGTCCAAAAAGGCTCCATACCCATTGATGCAGCGCACTAGACCCATGATCTCATCTCCCTCTTGATAGCAATGTGTCCCAGGTGATTCCAAGGCTCCCGCTCGGGGCACTTTCTTTGCTTGCTCTTCAGAAACCACCTCTGTATCATCGGCTCCTGGCGCATCCTTTGTTTTCACCTTTGAGTCACACTGCTCGTCCTGCTCCACGAGTCCCACAAGCTCATCTTTTTTGTGCTCCTGGACTTCAGGACCTCTCTTTTTCTCCGCCAAAGGCTTTGCCTCATCTGCTGTAATTCGCTCGGCGTCGACTTCCGGCGAACTTCCAGACGGCAACACTTCTCCCTTCATGGGAGTGGACCCATCATTGGAGTCCTTTGTCACACCTTCTGCAGCAGGCAAATCTTCCTCCACTGCAGGGCAATTGAGTCGATCATCCACGGCAGGCATGCTTTCTTCCACCGCAGGATCCTTTGGTTCCATGGCTTCCAAAGGAGAATTTCCACCATCATTGACCACAGCTGCCTCATTGGCTCCGGTGTAGCCCTTGTCATTTCGTTCCTCGCTGCTAACTTCAGGTTGCACCAGTGCGTCCACCTGTGAACCTCCATCATCAGCTGCTGCGGAGACCTGCGCCCCATTGTTGCAGTCGCCCGTGGAACGTAACGCCATATGCACCTCAACCCGTGCTTCCTTCGCACTCCAGGTAATATATCTGGCGCATCGACCCGCGCATCATTGGCGCCCCAGGCCTCATTTTTTAGATCTTCTGTGTCTCCAGCTATTCCAGAAGCTTCTTTTTCCCTTTGAATGGCAGGAACCTTGGCACCAAACGAAGAGACCTCCTCAGTCGCAACACACGACCTTTTCCCTCCGTCTTCCAAATCTCCAGGACCACATTCCCGAACGACAGGTACCACATCCACCACTCGATCTTCTGCAGCCGACACAGTTCCGATCTCCACATTGGGAATCTTTTCTTCTGGACCTACCGATTCCACCGCTGCCACACCCTCAGAAAGTGCTCCCATTCCTTCCCGATCCAGATGTTGAGCTCCAGCGATGTCTGTTCGGTTTCCAGGAATCTCCTCCTCATCAGGAGAACCCGAGGTCGGGGCGTCACCACCAGCCCTAGGACCGCTATCCCTGATAGTAGAGGAAAAATCTTTTTCACCTAAACTATTTACACTACCCTGGAATGCCCTCGTAGACTCAGTCTTCGGAGTAGAGGATGAAGAATCCAGTGCCGCCTCCATTTCCAGCTCATTGCCCGAAGGAGACCCAACCACCTCGTCACTCTTCATCTTTTCACCTACCACCGGCAATGTCCACTTGCTTTCCTGCGTATCCAGGCAGTAATAATATTGTCTCCCATCTTCATGGAGGTGCCATTCCCACGTTGTCCCATCGCACGCTTTGATCAGATGCTCGTCTTTCTGAAAACCATCCCTTTCAGAGACCTGTCGCATCTCGTCCTCTTCTTCGGACAACTGTCGCAACCTCTCAGCCTCCATCTGTAGGATCTCCTCCTCCCCCATGGCGTATCCAGCAGCAGGTGCAGCTTCAAAGCTGTCCGCACCCTTCTGTTCATGACCGCTTCCACCACCTTGGGAACTCGAAGATGGACCCCTTTTGATCTTGTTCAGAGGCCTCCGGGCCGCTTGCAGCACTTCTCCAATCAGATCGGTCTGAGACTCTTGGTCTACCATTCGACCCGAAGTCGAAGACGACGGCTGATACCCGTGTTTGTGCAACACTCGTAAAACAGTCACCTCCATTTCACGATCTATACCACCAGTCGCGTCCCAGTTCCTTTTCTCACCAGGCTTTGGCGATACAGAAACAGCACGTCCTTCAGCTTCAGCATTGCTAACCATATCCCTATTGGGATTCATACCCACATTGGGGCTTTCTGCAACCAAGGCCTCTTCCAGATGTTCTTCAGCGCCGGGAATCACCTCTTCCAACACCGATCTTTCACCCAGAGACTCAGCTGCACCATTTCCAGCTCCACCATCTTGTCCACCATCCGAGGCAAGTTGGAGCCATCGCTTCGGAGAAGGCATTGCTTCTTGATCCCAAAAACCTTGAAAGAACACTTAACCGCAGGGAACCTAATTTGGGCTCATAACCTACGGGGGGACAACCAAGGAAGGAAATCAACTCCCCTAATCGCCCTGAACTTATATTTCCCAGATCGAACCAAGAAACAACCAAGAACACGGATAAGAGCAACAAGGAAGGGGCACCCTTACACAAGTAGAGGGGCACTAACCCAACCCTCACTCCCAAACACGGACTTTTTTCTTTGGACGGGCTGGCCATCCTTGAGCCAAACATAGTTTACGGGTTCATTAACCCTTTCAACTTCCAACACTAACTCCTTTCTACAATACCAATTGCAGCTCCGCACCCTAAACCCTGTAGAGGGGCGGCCTAGGCCTTGAATTTACGGTTTGGGGTTGAGGGCTTGGGGTTTGGGATTTTGGGCTTAGAGTTTGCAGCCGGGAGCAGCTCCAAGTACCTTACAAAGGCTAGGGGGGCTTCGGTTTGGGGTTTAGGGTATAGGGCGTAGGGTTTAGGGTTTAGGGCTTCTCGGGTTTAGGGCGTATGATTCTTAGGGGTTCGAGGCCAGGGTTGCCCTGCAGCCCCACATGTACCGTTTGAGGGTCTAAAGGCATCCAACCCATGTTCCCAGCACGCGCCCTGAAGTTCGTGCTGGTCTCCTAGACCCTAAACCCCAAACCCTAAACTTGAAACCCTAAACTTGAAACCCTAAAGCTCGTAAAGGCATTCTTCAGCTCGGAGACCTCTACCCTGAATCCTAAACCCTAAGCCCTAAACCCGAAACCCGAAACCCGAAACCCTAAACCCTAAACCCTAAACCAAACCTGGGGCCGAGTCTGAGCAGTGCGGAGAGCCCGTCGAAGGCTTCCGGAGCCACTCGCGGATTGGGCTCGAGGTCCTTCAGCTCGGTAGGGTTTAGGGTTTAGGGTTTAGGGTTTAGGGTTTAGGGTTTAGGGTTTAGGGTTTAGGGTTTAGGGTTTAGGGTTTAGGGTTTAGGGTTTAGGGTTTAGGGTTTCGGGTTTCGGGTTTAGTGCTTAGGGTTTAGGGTTTTGGGCTTAGGGTTTAGGGTCCTCAGGGTCCTCAGGGTTTTCAGGGTCTTCAGGGCCTTCAGGGTCTTTAGGGTTTAGGTTCGTTCCGGTTTGTGGTTTGTAAGGGCATTCATTGCAGGGGGTAGGAGATTTAGCTTAGGGCTCGCGAATTGCTACGGGCTTTGAGGGGTTTTAAGTGCGTCGGCTTTAGGGTCATTTGCCTAACCCTACTCTATTTGGGGGTTTACGACAGAAGGACATATATAGACCCCCAAATGGTAGGATCCCCTTATAACACGGCCCCAATAAGGTGCCCCTGATATTGTGAACCCCATGTTTGAGTTCTGAGGGAATTGGAGCTTTGGGTTCTTTTGAGGACTTCAGTCCTGTGAGTTGCGCCCAAGATGTAGCTACTGCAGGAACTGTGGGCGGATCGAGTTGTTTAGTTACAGGTGGGGTTTCAGGGCTACGTATGCTTCAGGGCTTTAGGGTTTCGGTTAGGGCTGGGCACTTGAGGTTTAGGGTGTTAAGGCTTCATGGCAATGACATGGAAACAGGGCTAGTCAGAAGCACGACGCGCAGACGATTCACACAAGAATCAGAAGGCTCCGTCGAAGACATGGCTGCTGCAGCGGTTCCCGGATCTCAACAACTCAGCCCTAAACCCTAAACCCGGACCCTACACCCCGAACCCTTAACCCCAGACAAAGACAAGTAATTAACAACAAAAAGATACCCGAAACTCTGACCCCAACTTCAAGAGGTTTAGGGTTTACTACTAGTTTACTTCTGGGGGGGGGGGGGGGGGTGATTTGGGGACCCTGGAAATATTATATTTCTATGTATTAAGGGTGATAGTGTGGGGATGTTGTTGCTGCCTCAGAGGATCTAGCTCTCGACTGTGGGGGTGTGGTGTAGCGTTTAGAGTTGGCTTGGGGCATTGCGAGTTTGCCGTTAGGCTAAGTACCTGGCAATTTTAGGGTTCAGGGTTTAGGGTTTAGGGTTTAGGGTTTAGGGTTTAGGGTTTAGGGTTTAGGGTTAGATACTGGGGGTGAAAGAGTCAGGTTGATGCAGCCAGGGCATTGAAATACCAATAATGTTAACCTCACATCTATAAATGGGGTGGCAACTGTAATATTCGCCGGGCCAGAGGGGCTCAGCCGAAGACTACTTTCCATTACGGGAGGTTTCGGGCCGATGTGTGTAAACAAGTCTATATAGGGGGGTCCGGTGAAAATAAAAATGGGGTGACAACAGTAATATTTGGCCGGCCAGGAATCAGAAATTTTACTTGCAGAGAAGACTTTTCGAGCTCCGAGAGCAAGCAGAACCCTTCGAGACCAAGCACAGCAGACCCTGACAGCTAACCCCCCCCAAGACCCCCAGAATCCGCATTATTGGCACCCACTCGTTTTTTTCTACCCCTCCAAACCCCGGGGACCAAAACAAGTTTTGGGGGGGGGGGGTTTATTAAAGCGACGTTAACATTAAGCAGCAGCAAGCACTGAAACACACCCATGACATGGACTAAAAACCCTTAACCCTTAAACCTTAAACCTTAAACCCTAAACCCTAGACCCTAAACCCTAAGCCCTAAGCCCTAAGCCCTAAGCCCAAAGCCCTAAGCCATGCCCTAAAGCCTGGCAACCCAGGGAGCTGACCCGGAGGATGACATTCTCCAGGCTCTGGAAAGGCAGTTTCCTGAAGCAGCTTAGGGTTTAGGATTTAGGGTTTAGGGCAAGTTTAGGGTTGAGGGTTGAGGGTTGAGGGTTGAGGGTTTAGGGTTTAGGGTTTAGGGTTTAGGGTTTAGGGTTTAGGGTTTAGGGGCGAGTTCACTCGGCCAGGAGGGTGATCGTGAACCATTTGTTTGCCCTAAATCCCCGATATCCACTCTTCCTTAAACCCCGAAAAGCCTAAACCCCACGTTGAGGCCTGCTGATGGGCTCCTACGAAGCTGCCTGCGCTAAGCAACGCAACTGCCCGAGTCCTAAGTCCTGCAAGCCCTGCATGCCCCCACCCAAACCCGAGTTCACGGGATTACACTTTAGGGTTTAGGGTTTAGCGTTTAGGGTTTAGGGTTGGGGGGGGGTAGGGTTTAGGGTTCCTAAGACCTTGTACCCCCGAACGCTCCTCCATGCTTGCACTTACTGGACAATCTGAGGCGAGACGCTTGGCCAAAGCGAACCATAAGACGACGCCTGCCGCCTTTGTGTGCGGCCAAGGAAACTAAACCCTAAACCCTATACCCTCAACCCTAAACCCTAAACCCCAAACCCGAAACCCTAAACTCTAAACCCTCATCCCGAAACCCTAAACCCTAAGCCCTCGGGATCAACACCAGGATGCTGGGCCCACCTTCGAGTTTAGGGCTAGGGTTGGCTCGGCAACTGCTCCTCCCTGCTACGGGGAGGCCCTAAACGCTCAACCCCAAAGCCCAAAACCTAAACCCTGAACCCTAAACCCCGAAGCTTGCGTGTTGATACCTCTCAGGCCTTTAGGACTTGGGTCGCAAGGTTGTGCAAGTTGAGGGGGCTGGTTTGGAGCGTCAGGAAGCTTGGATGCGTATAAGTATAGTGTAAAAACACTACAAATAATTTTACTTCGAACATCCCCACCCTCTCTTGGTAGAGATACTCTGGGGTTGGGCACTCCGGTCCGGGGGTTGGGCACCCCAGGGAGACTCTGGGCCCGACTCTGGGGCTGAGCATTGGGCACTCCAGGCAGACTCTGGGGTTGGGCACTCCAGGAGACACTCCGGAGACACTCTGGGTCTGGGTGGGCGCTCCAGGGAGACTCTGGGGTTGAGCTCCAAGAACACTCTAGAGTTGGGCACTCCAGGGACACTTTGGGGTTGGGCGCTCCAGGGATGAGCGAGGAGTAGACTGGGCGAGGAGAAGAGTTCCGGGCGAGGAGAAGAGTTGAGTTTAAACTCTCAACCCCCCACCGAGGGTGGGAAAGAAGCAAGCCCTAAACGACCTGAATGCCCTCCAGCCCCTAAACGCCCTGAAGCCCTCAAGCAACCCCAATCCCTAAGGGATTCCGACTTGGAGCCTAACACCCTAAACCCTAAACCCCAAACCCCAAACCCTAAACCCTGACCCTAACCCTAAACCTAAACCTTGATCACTAGTTCAGCGACCTGATCCGCATCTGGGTTTGTGTGAAACCGCGACTCTACAGTTTGGGGTTTGTTTAAGGCTTAGGGTTTAGGGTTTAGGGTTTAGGCTCTAGGGCTCAGGGCTCAGGGCTCAGGGCTCAGGGCTTAGGGCTTAGGGCTTAGGGCTTAGGGCTTACGGCTTACGGCTTACGGCTTGTTTAGGGCTTAGGGTTTAGGGTTTAGGGTTTAGGGTTTAGGGTTTAGGGTCTAGGGTTTAGGGCTTAGGGTTTAGGGTTTAGGGGTTAGGCGAGTAGAGGCTTGGGGGCTTAGGGGTTTAGGGGCTGAGGTTTCAGGGGCTTGGAGGAGTGGGAATCTGCGCGTTGAGGCCAGCTGGTGCTAGGACGCTCGGAGAAGAATCTGAGGCCGGGCGCCCAAACATCAGCAGGGTAGCTGTATTCACACTCCTGGGGGCGAGAGTAAGTCAAGTGGTCTCGAAAATCTTGAGTGCCTGTACATCCTAAGCCCCCAAAACCTCAAAACCCCAACACCACCAACCCGATAAGCCCACAATCCTTCAGGGTGGAAGACTGGCTGCGCGAGCGAAGATACTGCTAGGACAGGTGTGTGAATGAGTCATTGAGAGGGTGGCTCGGCGTATTAGTGAGAAGTTTAGGGTTTAGGGTTTAGGGTATCTAGGGAAATTCCACATTCAAAACTCAGCAATGCGCAGGCTGAATGCAGCGGAAAACTCCATGATTATAATCGAGCCTCCAACATGCATCAAAAACACCAACTGGTAGAAGCCCTGTACGATTACCCCATAAGCCCTAAACGGCAAGCCGTCAAACCCCCTAACCTCCCAACCCTAATTAAACCCGAAACCCCAAACCCTAAACCCCACACCCTAGACCCCAAACCCTAAACCCTAAACCCCAAACCCTAAACCCCAAACCTAAACCCCACACCCTAAACCCACAAACCCTAGAACCCCTGAGGCCAATCAGAGGGCCATAGCTCTTGGGCCCCCCGGCAGCCAACTCGGGTGCCCAATACCTCGGGGCTTTATAAGCTTAAGGGAGTCTAGGGTTTGGGGTTTAGGGTTGAGGGTTTGGGTTTAGGGTTCTGAACCCTTAACACTGAAATCCCTCAATGAAAAGCTCACGACCCCAGACCCCTATGTAAAGCAGCTAAAGCTCCCACAACCTAAGCTTAGGACTCAGGATTCCAGGCCAAGGTTTAGCGTTTAGGGTTTAGGGTTTAGGTGCTTAGGGTTTAGGGCCTAGGGCTTGTGATTTCGGAGTCGGGTTGAGGGTTTAGGGACGATGGTATACCCCCTCCGCAAGGACACCTACTCCCAAACCCCTACCACCCTAAACCCTAAACCCTAAACCCTAAGCCCTAAACCCTAAACCCTAAACCCTAAACCCTAAACCCTAAACCCCTATCAGGAACCGCTGGGTAATAGCCGCAGCTGCTCAGGGGAGCCGATGACCTCCGACAAGTAGGCTCCTTCCTGTCTCAGGCTTCAGGGGGTTAGGGTTTTTAGGGTTCAGGGTTCAGGACTCAAGGGTTCAGGGTTCAGGGTTCAGGGTTCAGGGTTCAGGGTTCAGGGTTCAGGGTTCAGGGTTCAGGGTTCAGGGTTCAGGGTTCAGGGTTCAGGGTTTAGGGTTTAGGGTTTAGGGTTTAGCACTTCTGCTGCTCTAGAATTGAAGACTTAGGGTTATAGAGGATCTGCTACCCTTATACCTTGATATAGCCCCTAGATACCCTAATCACAACCCCGAATATTATGCCCCCATAAAACAGAAACCCTACCCAAAGAGACCACCAACCCATACAAGCCTAGGGCTTTCGGAGATCTGGGGCTTGACTGCTGTTAGGGCATTGGGGATTCAAGCGAGGGTCCAGAGGCTTCGAGGTGTCTTTCTTCGCCAAGGGAAGCTTGTGTGTAGCAACTGGCTCTTGATAGGGTTTAGGGTTTAGGGTTTAGGGTTTAGGGTTTAGGGTTTAGGGTTTCGGGTTTAGGGTTTAGGGTTTAGGGTGTAGGGTTTAGGGCTTAGGGCTTAGGGCTTAGGGTTTAGGGTTTAGGGTTTAGGGTTTAGGGCTTAGGGTTTAGGGCTTAGGGTTTAGGGTTTAGGGTTTACGGGTAACTGGGGAGTTCGGTACCCTAGATTGTCTCGAAAGGAGCGATGTAGGGCAGATGAGAGTTCCTGAATTCCCGCGGCCCCATCACGAACTCGTAGGTTTAGAGGTTCGGGTTTAGGGTTCAGTGTTTCGGGTTCAGGGCTTAGGGCCAACTCCTCCAAATGGCGCAGCCCTGGCTTGGTTACAAAACCCTCAAACCCTGATTATCACCCTCAAACCCTCAAAACCTCTAAACCCTAAACCCTAAATCATAAACCCTAAACCCTATAAACCCTGAACCCCTAATAACCCCGAAACCCTCCACCCCAAACCTTTTTGGCAGAAAGTCCCTGCGTGACGCCTCGATGCAGCGAGCAGTGGAGTAGAGGTCGGCGATGACCAACCTGGTGGGCTGGTGGGCTTGGGGTTTTTGGTCTTTAAAAAGCCAAAACCTCAACCCTGAACCCAAAACCCAAAACCCTAAACCCTAGACCCTAGACCCTGGACCCTCATAAACCCTAAACCCTAAACCCTACACGCTAAACCCCAAACCCGGCAGCAGGCTTGAACGCTCTAAATTCCCAACAACACAGCTGGGCTTCAGTCTATAGAAAGAACATGGGCCCGACCCGAGCCAACAGCGCAATTAGTGGGCATGGCAAAGAAGGAAAACTCTGGAACCCAAAAGTCAGAGGGCGCAAAAACAAAGACCCCAAATATTGCAGGCAACGTACGTCCTGCCATGCGCCGGGTGCCCGGGTACGCGCTGGGCATGCGCGTCGTGCCCGGGTACGCGCCGTGTGCCCGGGTATGCGTATGCGCCGGGTATGCCGGGTGGCTGGGTATGCTCTGGGTACGGCTGAGGGTTCATCGCCTTGCTTGTATGAGCAAGGAGGTCACTTTTCACAGGGGGCTCGTTTATGCGATCAGGGTTTTAGGGGTGTAGTTGGGCTCCGGGGCTGCCAGAAGAGGGCGTTTGGTTTCGGAACCGCCCAGGCAGAATGCTGGTGTGCTCGTCTGCAGGACTTATCCACCATGACCAATACGATGACTTTGGGGGCTGAGAGAGGAACAGGATTAGGGTTTTGGGTTCCCTCAGTCAACCCTATTTCCTAAACCCGGTCGACTGAACTGGGGGGTTTATGACCTTAGGGGCACCTTCTTCTTGAACATCCTTAGTGTAAGGGGATCCTACTATTTAAGGGGTCTAAATTAGGGTTCCCTTATTGACCCTAAACCCTAAACCCTAAACCCCAAACCCTAAACCATAAACCCTAAACACTAACTCAAGAAAAGCCAAGTGAGCTGGCGTGAATCGCTCGCGCAAGAGGTCGGGTGAAGAGACCACGAGGTTGTCCGGAGTGATACCGCGGTGGACCACACCTGAAGATGCTCCCGCGAACTGGAAATGGGGTGTAGGGTTTGGGGTTTAGGGTTCTTCAGTACAATTCGTAGAGGGCGTAGGGTTTAGGGTGTAGGGTCCGTAGCAGCCCCAAAGGATACTGAACGTATACAGTTTTTGAAAGGAGCCCTGTATACACTGACTTCATAAACATCCTACCTCACATGCAAGTCACTTTTGGGGTCCTCGTTCTCTGCCGACCCCCTGGTAGTCAGCACGAGTAGGGTTTAGGCCCACGGGCTGACCCTCAAAACAAAGTACAAAACCCTTTGAAACCCTGCACTGCGACCACACCCGAACATCTGAAAACCTTGGGGTTTTGGGTCAGTCTTGGTGGTAGCCCAGAAACCATGTTGTAATAAGGGCACCCTTTTTGTTGTTGGTTACTTTACAAAGGAACCTAGAACCAAAAAACGGCCAAAAGGGCCCCACCGGGCTACCAAGTAGTTTAGGGTTTATAGGGCCCCAACACCCTAAAGCCTAAACTCGAAACCCTAAGCCCTAAACCCCAAAGCTGGATCACAGCATGAGCTGCCCAACTACGTGGTGCAGAGACCGACGGCCGTGGAGTTTTACAATGGGGTCCCAGAAGACGCTCGATTCTCAAAGGCGAAGGAATGCGCGGATAGGGGCCACCCAAAAAAAGAGACCCGGATCATGCTGCGTGTGCTGTCAGGGATGTAGGTTCGGGCTTCTTGCAGTGGGTGGTTCCGCGCGATGCTGTAGTGCAAGCATCCACTGTAGGACTGCTTGCGTACATCCGTGAGGTGGGTGCTGGAGACTGAGTTTAGGGTTTAGAGTTTAGAGTTTATATACGGTTTAGAGTTTAGAGTTTAGGGTTTAAAAAAAAACCTTGTAAGCCCTCTGTTGGGAACCTCAAACCCAAGCCCCATAAGCCCTGCAACCTTTCTAAGCCACAGAAACCCTGTAAAGCCCTACAAACACATCCAAGAACCCTTCAACCTAGCACACCCTTAAAAAAATTCGCCTGAAAGCCCACCATTACACGGCCCACCAACAAAAAATAGCGCACGCCCCAAGCCCTAAGCCCTAAGCCCTAAACCCTAAACCCTAAACCCTAAACCCTAGAGAACCCCCTGAGGTCTCCACGTCGCGCGTGGAGGTACGCCAAGGGCGCGAGCAGCTGACCCTAAAGAGCTTCTAGGGTTTGGGGTTTGGGGTTTAGGGTTTAGGGTTTAGGGTTTAGGGCTTGGGATTTAGGGTTTGGGATTTAGGGTTCAGGGTGCTCAAGGGCCTTGGGCGTCTAGGGTTTAAGGTTCAGGGTTCAAGCGGTCTTGGGAGTTCAAAGCTCAGGGACCTATTTCAGGCCCCTGAACCCGAACCCTCAACCCTAAGGGTTGAGGCTTCTAAGATGCTGGCAGGCAACCCAAATTTCCTTCATGCGAACCCAAAACCGAACTCCCCATACCCTCAACCTGTCTGGGGCGGAAGCAGCGACGTCCGCAGCTACAGGGATAGGCAGGCCGCGTCTGGAAAACCTGCGCAACGCAGGGACGTAGGGCTGAGGGGTGAGAAGCGAAGACTGGCAAGCAATCCCTACATACCTTAGCTGCACTTAGCAGGGTAGCTATAAATTCAATTCTTAGCAGCCTTATTAAGAAACCCAATACACCCAAAAAAGGCTGAGGATCTAAAGTTACACAGAGATACCTTCTCCTGAGCCCCTGAACCACGTCGCACCCACTGCTGCACCCCAAACCCCGCAGGAATGGTCTCAACGGAGGCTGCAGATCCCAGCAGAGCACCCCAACCTGTCATACACGTTGACTGTTTCAAGGGCTTAAGTTTGGGGTTTATAGGGCTGAAGCTCTATATGCCAAAGACCTGAGCCCGCCGCAGCCTTGCCACGTAAAGCCCTATAAGCCTCATCAACCCTTTGAGCCTTACAACCCTTGAAATCCCCTTGAAAGCCCTAAAGCCTCAGAAATCTTCAGGCCCTGTATCCTCACCCTCCCCGAACAAAACGCTTTTGTCGCCCGACCTGCAGGCTTGAAAGATTCCATCACGAAGGCTGCACGGAAACCTGACGTAGGATTTAGGGTTTAGGGTTTAAGGTTTAGGGTTTAGGGTTTATAGGGTTTAGGGTTGAGGGTTTAGGGTTTAGGGTCCGCCGACCCTGGCGGCGTGTTGGATAGGTTTCTGGAGGTGAAAACCTCCCTTTTTCCCTCCTTACCCCCTGAAACGTGGGGGGGGGGGGGGGGCGGGTAGGGGGGGGGTACCCCGGCAGCTTTTCCGTGGAGGAACAGGCCACCCACACCGCGTGTACTCATGGACCATAGGCGGTTTTCCCCCCCCCCCCCCCCCCCACCCCCCCCCCCCCCCCCCCCCCCCCCCCCCCCCCCCCCCTCCCCCCCCCCCCTCCCTTCCCCTCCTTCCTGCAGTAAAAACTTAACCCTAAACCCTAAGCCCTCCCACCCTTAACCCTAAGCCTGTGGTCGTTGGGCTGTCCTCGGTTTAGGCTTTCGGGGTTTAGGGTTCCGGTTTCGGTTTAGGCTTTACTTTGGGTTTTAGGGTTCGGCTTTTGGGCTGAGGCTTTAGGGTTTAGGCTGTAGGGTTTAGGGTTTCGGCTGTAGGGTTTAGGGTCGGGTTTGGGTTTAGGGTTTGGCGCCGGGGCACACTGCGCCGCTTGAGCCCTGAACAATGCTCCGGCGGGGTCGGCGGCTTGAGCCGGAGGCTCTTAAATCCGGCCCCCGCGCCGCCCGTGGTCCAGGGCGGAGCCCGCGTCGCACTAAAGCGCTAGCTTTAAGGGGCGAGCGCCCGAGCCGCCGACCCCGCCCAAAATTGCTTCAAATTCGCGCGGGGCCCTTCGGGAGGCCTCCGAAACGGCATCCAAGGGGACGCAACACGCGGTGGTGCGAAAAGCACGAAAACCTCGTAAAAACCATGGGTTTTTACGAAAAACCGAGGCCACAAAACACCCGCAGCACCCCATTAAACCCTCACGGGCGCGCATCATCGACCCTAGCTTTTCACATGGGGCGCGCGCCAGGCCGAAACCATGTTTTTCAAGGTTTGGGGGGGGTACCGGAAGCCCAAAACCAGGCGAGCATCATGAGCATCAGCAGCCCTGGCCCGCGGACCCAAGGCAAGAAAAAACGCTGAAAAACGCTGAAATCACCGTAAATACCGTGTTTTTATGAGGGTTTTCACGCGTGCCTCCGACCCCCACCCTTGTTGCCCTTGACCCGCCCCCAAAGTGCGCATCATCGAAACCCACGTCGGGGGGGGGTCTGCTGATGCTGCTGATGCGCGGGGGTCCGGGGCATCATCGAGCCATCGTTTCTCATGGGCTTCGTGGGCCTCCGGGCCCACGGCCCAGAGACCCAGCTGATGCTCATGATGCTCGGTTTGGGGGGGTGTTCCAACAGCAGAAAACCTCGTAAATACCGAGTGTTTTGTGGGTCCACGTAAAAACGCCCCTAAAATCGCTCATTTTACGCGCTCGAACGGCTTCGTGCCTACAAAACACCCGAACAGCAGGACCCCGAATGCCCTTAAGGGCATTCGGGGTCTTGCTTTTGGGGGTTTCGTGGGCACGCAAGCGTTCAAGCACATACAATCGGCGTGTTTAAGGGGGTTTTGGATGGCCTGGGGGAGGCCGCTGATGCTCATGATGCTCCCTTTCCTGGGTCCCAAAAGGCTTCCCAAGCCCAAAAACACGTGTTTACAGCGTTTTCTGAAGGTTTTTCGAAGGCAAAACGCATGCATAGAATGCTTTTAAGGCCCCCAAACCAACCCCACTGATGCTCCTGATGCGGGTGCGCGCGCGCGCGCGCGCGCGCGCGCGCGGGGGGGGGAGGGAGGGGGGCGAAGGCAGGAGAAAGAGAGACAGAGAGAAGGAGAGGACAAAGACACGGGAAAGAGAAGACAGTGCCAAGGTTCAAGGTTTCGTGCTTTGGGGGGCGGGGGCCGGCCCGTGCCGCTAGGCCTGAAATTTAGGGTTTAGGGTTTAGGGTTTAGGGTTTAGGGTTTAGGGTTTAGGGTTTAGGGTTTAGGGTGCAGGGTTTAGAGTTTAGAGTTTAGGGTTGAGGGTCTAGGGTTTAGGGCTTAGAGTTTAGGGTTTTTAGGTTAGGGTTTAGGGTTTATGAGGGTTACTTTTTGGGCTTAGGGTGTAGGGTTGAGGGATTATACGGTTTGGGTTCACAGGCTGCCGGCCCCAGCAAGGGCTTGGTCACGTCGGAGCTTAGAGAGAATCATCCCAGACACCTAGATAACATAAGATAGGGCCCTGGACCCTAAACCCTATACCAACAACCCTACAAACCTATAAACCTATAAGCCCTGTAAATTCTATAAACCCTGAAACCGTAAGAAACCGTATAAGCCAAAACTCGCAAAAACATGCAAAGCAGCAAAAGAGCGAGCCATGCTGAGACAAGAATAGCAGAATAGCACACACGACACTTCTGAGAGCACGCGGGGGCTTGCAACTCCATCCTCATTCGTCGTCTCTGACTTCGGCACGACCCTGACGACGCAGCCGTCCAAGGCGTGCGTCACACTTGGCGTGACGAGCCGCGGCAGGCGTGAGTAGGTCTAACGTAAATCAAACATTCCATCATGGAAGTCAGCTGCAGCTTGCGTCATAGCCTTGCCTTCTGAAGCAGCGAGCCGACGGAGACGCGTCGATCTTGGACGCTGCGATTTACAGGGAATTGTCTTCGCGCCCAAGAACGGCACGCAGTTTGAGGTTTTCCTATGGAAATAGAGAGAACGAACCAGCCACCAAAAAAATGCCAATACAAAGGCACCAAAAAAAGGCCCCCGCAAAACACAAGAATTTGTGTTGGTTTTTGTTTTCGGCCTACCCGCATGGAAGTGTGCAAAACTTCAGCCATGCCGGCACAGCACCAAGCGCCTCTTCATAATGGAGGTCACTCGAGCGGCTTCTGATTACGATCGAGTCCATGATCGTATGCAGCCTCAGCTGTTCGCTTTCGCAAACGACACACCAAACACCAAATGGGAAGCTTGGAGCTTCAACTCCCTTACTATGCATCGCTGCCAATGCTATCTCTGGCAAGCGAAAGAAACTGCAGACCTCCTGGGATTAATGATGCTCTGTTGTGGCGCTTGATGATACAAAGTCTGCAGAGCTCCTGTCTGGACCTCGTTCTGTTCTCAGGTTGAATGTATCGAAATTCCTGCTTCTCACCCTAAGCCTTCCCAAACGGACCTCAAGCTTGGTGCATCAGCTAGTCAAGCTGCCCAGTCTCAAAGAATGTCTCGACGCGGCAGTTTTGAAGGGAGCCGTGCTCAAATCCTGCGAGATGGCCGCCGTACTTGCACAGCCCATCAAGCATGGTTTGGCACGCTTCTGCGAACTCCCGGGGGGTAACGTTCGAAGAGCTCCCATCAAGCCGTTTGATCCGGACTTCCTTGATATCATCCACAAGTTTGATGACGTACGGGGTGTCGATGCGATTGCCGAGAGCCGGATGCTCGCAGGCAAAAATTTCGGCATCGGCAAGGCCCCTACCTGGCTGAACCAGGACCGTCATCCCTTTCCCCTTGGCAAAGCGCTTGTACTCCTGCACCTCAGGCTCTGGCACGATGAGGTACTTCAAGTTGTCGGGGAAAAGTGTGGACAGGAACCGGAGGCTGCTGAAGCGACTGGGATTTTCCGACAACCCCCGCGAGAGAACCATGACCGGCACATTGGCGAACAGCGGTGCCGGCATCTGGAGAGAAGAAACAAAGAAAGCGTATGAAGAGCTGCAAGCTGAGATCTCAATTTGCTGCGGAAAAGCACAGTCTTGTCCGTGGGCTGCAAACGCATACAGATTAACCCCACATAACACTTGGAGGTGCCAGCCAGATGCTACGGTCTCCGGCAACCTCTCTCTCTCCTCCTTGAAGAGTTACAGGACGGGCTGGGATGTACAGCAATGTTGCTCGCGTGCAGACCTTGGCTGCCTTCCACAAGCGTTGGCGTGACCTGAAGAACGACATATCCAAGCATAGTGATGCTAGCAGCTATGCAAGGTCGAACGCGCAGGCGATGCATAGCATGTACCTGGACATCGCTCACCTCATGAAGTTGCAACTGCTCTCAAGTACGGCCGCTGCAGTGGACATCGGGCAACCCTTACATTGAGATTCACCAGTATTTGCGGCGTCTGAAAAAATATGGACGGCTTCATGCATATATTGTGCAACCTTGACACCACCGCCCGGCACCAGCTTCTTCAAGATGCTTGGGCTGTTCCCGGCGCGGAAGGCCTGTTTACGCGGCCACATGCTCCCCTGTCACTCTCGTCACGCTCGCTTTTGCATTGCAACAATAAGAGCGAAGCCTTATGAAGACTGAATCTGAACTTCTCGCTGCCCAAAACCGTCTTGTAGAGGCCGCGCAGCCCGGCTCAAACGGCTGGAATCGCAGCAAGAAAGAGGTACCAAATAGTGCGCCTTCTGAAGAAAAACCTGGCACTGGCGCTGCTGTCTGAGCCACACCACATGCATTAACACCAAAAAACATTGTCACGTCACACAGCAAGGAAGCAAGAGACGAAGCAAGAACATCCCATTCGCACGAAGCCCAGCAGCGCCACACTCACTAACAAGCGACCACTTTAGCGTTGCCACAGTACTGCCGCAGCATGTCTGGAGCAATATCAGCTGTGGTGAAGATGCTGACGTTTTGCAAACTGTACAGCTCAACCAGTCGCCAGGTCTGTTTTGCAAGAGTACCTGGCCTTGCAGACATGATTGTGATCGAGCATTTCAAAGAAGACTCGCGCGCACTCCTGCTAACGGTGGCCTCGCTGAGGTTCAGCTCATCCGCAACTGCAGCCATTGCTTTGCGACGCCGCAAGGCTGAAACAATTGCGGAAGTTCTTTCCTTCTGTTCTCGCGCAGGACGTCCCCTCTCCGAGCGCATCCCTGAATGCTGCAAGAGAATCTGATACACCAGCTGCAGCTTGGGCGTGAGGAGTGCTCAACCCCCAACTGAAAAGCCGCCCAAAAAATATAACATACTCTTCCTCATAAGGGTAGAATAGGGATTATGTTCCTTTATTTTGGGGGGGCGCTAAACCCGTAGCATTTCAAGTTTGCGGGAAAACAGGAGAAGGAGCGGATCGCATAATTGAGCTTCCAACTGACATGGTTTTCGGGTGTGAGGTCGGGGTGACGGTCCGCCGGAAAGCTTCAAGGATTTCGGCTTTTCTGGGTTTAGGGTGTTGAAGAAAGAGAAAATCGTGCGCAGTGCCGGCTTCTGAGACGAAACTGCCTTTAAGGCCTACCTCGAACCTGTTAAACCCTAAACCCATGTTCTAAGCCCATGTTAAACGTAGTAGCTCTGCAGCCCCTTAGGTACCCCAACAACATAAAACCCGACACAGGGTTTCGGGTTTATGTACGGTTTAGGGTTTAGGGTTTAGGGTGTAGGGTGCAGGGTTTAGGGCTTAGGGCTTAGGGGGCTCCTGGCATCAGGTAGTCGAGCCTGGAAATGACGAAGTAGACGAAGTAGTCGTCCACAAAAAGGTTGTGGGTCTTGATCTGCAGCTCTAGGGCATGCCAAAGCTTCCGTGGCTGGGAATCTGGGGGTTCAGGGTTCAGAGTTCAGGGTTCAGGGTTCAGGGTTTAGGGTTTAGGGTTTTGGGTTTAGGGTTTAGTGTAGGATGAGGAGTCTGGCGGAAAAAGCAATTCCAGCAGTGAAGGGTTCTGGGGCATCTGCGCGACATGAAATCTGCAACCTACGCCCTAAACTCCACACCCTAGACCCTAAACCCTCAACACCACACCCTAAACCTTAAAGCCTAAAACCCCAAGCCCAAACTCGAAACCCGAACCCCTAAACCCTATATACCCTAACCCTGAACCCTGAACCCTGGGCTCTCAACCAACCCACTCAGTCACCACTCGGACTGAGATCTGCACGAGGTTGGGATGCGAGAGCTGCGACAGCTTCTTGACTTCCTCCCGGATATTGAG
Source organism: Symbiodinium natans (assembly GCA_905221605.1). NCBI lineage: Eukaryota > Dinophyceae > Suessiales > Symbiodiniaceae > Symbiodinium > Symbiodinium natans. The sequence goes on from CAJNDS010001046.1 coordinate 105,953, forward strand.
GCTTTTCCAGAGTTCCTTAAACCCTAAACCCTAAACCCTAAACCCTGAACCCTGAACCCGAAACCCTCAACCCTGAACCCTCAATCCTCAACTGGGGGCTCCTTTCAGGGGGCAAGCTGCCCTCTTAAGTAGGTCCATGGGGCTTCCGGGTGTAGGGTTCATAAGCTTTAGGGTTCAAGGTTTAGGGTTTAAGGTCTAGGGTGTAGGGTTTATAAGCTTTAGGGTTCAGGGGTAGTTCTTTTAAGTATGATCAGGGGGCTTTCGGGTGGGGGGTTAGGTTTAGGGTTTTTTTTAAAGGGCTGAGGGACAACGTGAGGTAGACCGCCCTGGGACCTAAGCACTAAGTCCCTTTGCTTTGCCCCTTCTCTGGCGGCTTGGGACGCAAGAATCAGACTCCAAGCCCTAAACCCTAAACCCCTTAACCCTAGATCCTACCCTTGATGCTAACCCCCCCCCCCCCCCCAGGGAAGCCTTGGACAGTAGAAGCCAGGACTTTCCCTGCTGCGAGGAATGGAGGCAAAAGTCTGCCAAGCCTCGGCAAGAGATTAAGGGTTTAGGGTTTAGAGTTCAGGGTTTAGGGTATAGGCTTTATAGGCTACGCCGGAGCTTTTGATGAACTTGTAACCAACCTGCCCAGACCTTGCAGGCAGGACAGCTAAGCAATGAAAGCAAACGTCAGTATCAAAGAAGGGGCTTGGGGTTCAGGTTGAGAGTCTAGGTCCGGGGAACCCCATCCCCGGTCTCGTGGCCCAAACCACATGAAAGTCAGAAATCGACACCCGCTAAACCCTAAGCCCAAAACCCTAAGCCCTAAACCCTAAGCCCAAAACCCTAAACCCTAAACCCTGAACCCGAAGTTTCTGCCGCTGGGTGGACAGGTTTGTGGCTCTGGGCGGTTTAGGGCCTTAAGGGGCGGGGTTCAGGGTACTAAGGTAAGGCTCCAAACCCTAGAAACGGAAGACTCTCCTGGGCTTCGCACTGCCCCACCAGCTCGAGCGATGACTGAGTCAATGTCTGGGTTTAGGGTTTAGAGGTTTAGGCGTTTAAGAGTTTCGGGGCTTAGGGGTTAAGGGTAAGCTCTGATCCCTTTTGAAAGCAGGGGGGGGGGGAGGCCCTAAACGTGGGGGTCAGAATGCAATAGGCAATAGGTACCATAAAACAGGCTCGACTTCGAGACTTAGTCGTGTGATTGTGGCAAAAGCGCTTGTGCCCGAGCCTTGGTTGGAGCCAGAGTCTTCGTAGAACGAGAACAACGTGGTTGCGCCGTCCCTAAACCCTGAACCCCAAAACCCAAAACCCTAAACCCCCAAAGCATCCTACAGTTTTCTGGGTTATACCTACTAACCACGGGGGTAGTTCCCACTAACCTGTAGGTAAGTAGTCCCAGGTGCACCCTAAACACTAAACTCTGAACCCCTTGCTACGCCCCAGAACCCTAAATCCTAACCCCTAAACCCCCAAAACCCCTGAAGCTGAACGTGCTCCTCCAACTGTGCCCCCGGGCTCGACAAGCTTCACAACCAGCCCGCCAGTTGGCACATCCAGCTTCTGGCGCTTCGGGGGTTTAAGGGTCTATAGGGTTTAGGGGTTCGGGTTTAGGGGGTTTAGTGGGGTTTAGGGGATTTAGGGGGTTTAGGGGTTCAGGGGGTTCAGGGGTTTAAGGGGGTTTAGGGGGTTTAGGGGGTTTAGGGGGTTTAGGGGGGGGTTTAGGGTTTAGGGGGTTTAGGGGGTTTAGGGGGTTTAGGGGGTTTACGGGGTTTAGGGGGTTAAGGGGGTTAAGGGGGTTTAGGGGGTTTAGGGGGTTTAGGGGGTTTAGGGGGTTTAGGGGTTTAGGGGGTTTAGGGGTTTAGGGGTTTAGGTTCAGGGGCTTAGGGCTCAGGAATTTAGGGGTTTAGGGGTTTAGGGTCCAGGGGTTGAGGGCTTTGGGCTTCGGGTTTTGGTTTTAGGGTTTGGGGCGTAGGGCGTAGGGCGGTAGCCTCCAGCACACAGCGGCCAAGCCTGTCAACCCGAAAGGCCCTTACCTAAATCCCAAACCCTGATAGATCCTGCAAGCATAAGACCCAACTTAACCCCACAAATGCTACTTGAAGGTTCACGGGTACTTCGAAGCGGGGCTACAAGACCCCAGAACAGGACTGCCCTACCTTTTACCCTACTTGAGTACCTCGACAGATTTCCCATCCCATAGTGGTCAGTTCTTTGACCTGGGGTTGGGTACCCTAAACCCTACACCCTAAACCCTAAACCCCAAACCCCAAACCCTGAACCCCAAACCTTAAACCCCAAATCCCAAATCCCAAACCCTAAACCCTAAACCCTAAACCCTAAACCCTAAACCCTAAACCCTAATCACGCACGCCCGTGCTCCGCAGCCCTACGAAGTGAGCGTTCAATGCTGCCAGGCAGGCCGTCGGCTGGTTCACGAAATGCATCTGCCGCTCGAGGCCTTGATCATGAGTGTATGAGGTGAGGTCTCCCCTAAACCCTACACCCTAAACCCTAAGCCCTACACCCTAAACCCCCTAAACCTTAGGGCTCCGGCTGCGCTAAGCCCTAAACACACTATAAACCCTGCACGCACTCCAAACCCTACGAACCCTATATACGCACCCCCACATACCCCCTGGGCCCCCCCATAAGCTCAAACCCCTTAAAACCCTCTGAACCGCATATTACGCCCCCAACCCCTACTTGGAGGTTCAGGGCACTTGTTAGCCAATTATACGCCCCTGAAGTGTCCTAATATAGTTATAAGTACAGTCATAACCCTAAACCCTAAACCCTAAACCCTAAAGACTGACAAGTACCATGAACCTCTAACTAAGCCAGGTTGAGTCATGGCCGAGTCCCAGTGGCGTTGGTCCATCTCCTTCTGCAGCATCTGCCTGACAAGCGGTTTAGGGTTTAGGGTTTAGGGTTTAGGGTTTAGGGTTTAGGGTTTAGGGTTTAGGGTTTAGGGTTTAGGGGTTTAGAGGGTTTAGAGGGTTTAGAGGGCTTTGGGTTTAATGGGCAATAGGTTTGGGGTTTGGGGTTTCTAAAAACCCTGTAGCTTCTATGGATGGGGTTTATGAGGTTTAAGAGGAGTATAGGGTTTGTAGGGCTTGTCGTGCTGCAGTCGTGCTTATGGGGTTCACAGGGTTTCTAGGCGGATAGGACGCCCGTGATGATGATCATGATGGTAGCGAGCTTGGTTTGAGGGAACGTGCGACAGAAGGTTTGTCGCCCCATTCTGCGGCTTCTCATGCACGGTCTGAAGCAACAAGGGCACCTCATCAACCACCTGTTCCACAGTCTCGGACTTCACGCCAGAGTTCTCCAACTGAACCAAGGCATTTGTGATAATCTGCTTCAGCTCCTGAGGTTCAGAGTCTCGGGGTTCCAGCCTAAACCCTAACCCCTAAACCCTAAACCCTAAACCCTAAACCCTAAACCCTAAACCCTAAACCCTAATTCCTTCCAGCCTAAACCCAAAGACACCTAAAACCCCAAGCTCATGAGTTCTCACCCTCAGTAATCATCCAGTCTTTGGGGGTTTGGGGGTTTGGGGGTTTGGGGTTCGGGATTTGGGTTTAGCGTTGACCCCTGAATCTTCCATGGCAGTGCCAGTGCCAACACCCTGTACGGGATCTCGTGGTGGAAACTGCTTGCCTCGGGCTTAACCCCGGCAACCCGCAACTTTTTGGCTGTGAACTTAAGGATTCGGGGTCCAACCGGAACTACAAAACCTTGCAGGTGGGTTTAGGGTTAGAGTTTAGGGTTTAGGGCGAAGGGGGGTTGAGGAGCTAGGGTCTCAGGGTGAGGGTTTAGGACTTGTAGGGTGTAGAGGCGAAAGGCCTGCAGATTGGGCTTAAGGTTTAGAGCTTGTGAAGCCCTAACCCTACCCCCTAGCGGCCCTAGCCCTAAACCCTAGCCCTAAACCCTAAACGACCGAAGTGCTTAGGGTGTGGGTGCTTTGGCGGCCTGCGCTCCGCGAGCAGGCGTGCCAGATTGTGGTGGCCCTCCGCGGCCGGGCTTTCGGCACCCCGGTCTGGATGTAGGGTTTCGGGTTTAGGGTTTAGGGTTCAGGGTTTAAGGTTCGAAGATTCTTACTCGGCCACAGGTTGGAATGCTTGAAATAATTAACTTTAGGGTTTAGGGTTTAAGGAACCCGAAACCCCACCCCCTCAACGTTCTTTTCTGAACTGGTCCTGGAACCCTAAAGCCTGCACCCTAAACCCTAAACCCTAAACCCTAAACCCTAAACCCTAAACCCTAAACCCTAAACCCTGGGTACCAAGTGGGGGTTTACGATACTAGGGGTACCATCCTGGGGTCCTTCTTCAAAGGGGATCCGACTATTAGGGGGGGTCTATATTTGGGGTCCCTTCTGATCGTAAGCCCCCCACATACAAAGAAGCAAAGATGATCCTTTAAGAAGTCTTGCAGGTTTCGGGTTGAGGGTTTGTGGGGTTCAGGGTTTAGGGCTGAGGGGAGAAGACCCTCCACTCTCTAAAGCCGAATGCCCGTATGGGGTGAAGTCGGCCTCTCCCTAGACCCTGAAACGGGGCAGTTTCTCAGGTTTAGAGAATTTGCTTTGGGGCTTAGGGTGTAGAGGGTATATAAGGAAAAGCCCTAAACCCCAAAAGCCCATTCCTACACCCTAAAACCCCCGAAAAGCCCTGCACCCTAAAAAAACCAGAGCCCCCCAAAAGCTCTAAGCCCTAAACCCTAAACCCTAAACACCCTAAACCCTAAACCCTAAACCCTAAACCCTAAACCCTAAACCCTAAACCCTAAACCCTAAACCCTAAACCCTAAACCCTAAACCTCCCTCCCGTGCTCACTGAGCTCATGACCCGGTCATCCCCCATGACCTCCACGTCCTCCAGATCCTCCTCAAAACGGCGGCTCTCGGCAGCTCAGGGATGCTTTGGGGGTTTAGGGTTTAGGGTTTAGGGTTTAGGGTTTAGGGTTTAGGGTTTAGGGTTTAGGGTGTAGGGTGTAGGGTGCAGGGTGTCGGGTGTAGGGTGTAGGGTGTAGGGTGTAGGGTTTGGGGTTTAGGGTTTAGGGTTTAGGGTTTAGGGTTTAGGGTTTAGGGATGCTTCGGGTTCAGGAACCGGGCCCTCAACCCCAAGCCCTAGACCCTTAGTTAGGGTTGCTCAGCGATGTTTAGAGTTTAGGAACTGGGCCAAGAATTCGGGAGTTTAGGGTTTAGGGCTTGGGGGCTTGGGGCTTGAGGTTTGGGGTCTTGGGGGCGCAATTGGGGTCTGCAGGGGTGTATGGGAGCATTGCGGGTTCGGGGAAAAAACCTTGAGGTGGGAAGATTGCTGTTCATAAACGCATCCCATGAAGGGTCCGGTGTCTTGGTTCTCAAATGCTGGGTTTCGGCGCGCACACACAAATGTTTTGGGGTAGGGTCGCGTAGGGACCGTGAACCCTACATGGGAGGAAGGGTGGCTCACTTTTTGGAGCTTAAGGAGACTTCTCTGCAAACAAGGTATCCGCAGGGGCCCAAATTTCAAAGCAAACGTCATCAAGACCCCCAAGCCCTAAAACCCTAAGCCCTCTTCCCGATATGTTCACAAAAGGCCTCCTGCGACGACTGCCTGGACTCGGCCACACGCATCAGCTCCTGACAGCAACCCTGGTTTACAGGGTTTTACCTAGTTTAGGGTTTAGGGTTTAGGGTTTAGGGTTTAGGGTTTAGGGTTTAGGGTTTAGGGTTTAGGGTTTAGGGTTTAGGGTTTAGGGTTTAGGGTTTAGGGTTTAGGGTTTAGGGTTATACCTAGTTTAGGTGCCAGACTTCAACCAAAAAGCCGGCTCCCCCAGTGCCCTTGCTGGGTATACCTGGTGCGGCCCATATTTCTGGGATGCTGAAAAAAGTCCCACCCGAACAAAACCCCAAATATCCAAACTCCCCAAAACCTAAACCCTAGACCCTAAACCCTAAACCCGAAACCCAAAACCCTAAACCCGAAACCCAAAACCCTAAACCCGACCCAACCTCTCGGTCCCCCAAACCCTGTCGCTCCTCGTCCCAGAGGGGCCCGGGCCGCACGTCGCAGGTATAGACGATGCCAAAGTCCTTAAGCAAGGGGCTCTAAAAGCGTTCTGTTGAGAATGTAACTGGTTTTCGGGTTTAGGGCTTTACGGGAGGGGGGCCTCTGTGACTCCCACAAGCACATACTGTTGGGTTTCCATCTCGAAGGAAACGGGGCCCGATGTACATATCGACTGGCGCTGCAACACCCTGAACCCAAAACCCTAAACCCTAAACCCTAAACCCTAAACTGGACACGGCCGAAGATGACACTGAAGGGCCCGTGCTTCTGGGCCTTTCAGAGAGCCAGCTGTTGTACCCCCCACAGGGCCCCGTAAGCCCTAAACCACAAAGCCTAAACCCTGAACCCCAACCCTAAATCTTGCCTGGTAAGATTTAGGGTTAGGGTTCAGGGTTTAGGCTTCGTGTTACCACTTCTGAGCCACAGGCCCCCTCCCCAAGCATAGTGCCGAAGCGGTACAGCTCGCGGAAGTCAGGCCTGAAGTTTAGGGTTTAGGGTGTTTTGTTTTTAAGGTTTAGGGTTTAGGGTTTAGGGTTTAGGGTTTAGGGTTTAGGGTTTAGGGTTTAGGGTTTAGGGTTTAGGGTTTAGGGTTTAGGGTTTAGGGTTTAGGGTTTAGGGTTTAGGCTTAGGGTTTAGCCACTTCTTAAAGAGTCTAGGCCGCAAGCGCTTTCGTGTCCCTGACGACGAACGGGCCTGCGCCAGGGTGTGGTACAGGGCGAAGGGCTGAGCCCTGAACCCTATAAACCCTAAACCCTAAACCCTGAACCCTAAACCCTAAACCCTGAACCCGGAACCCTAAACCCTAAACCCTAAACCCTAAACCCTAAACCCTAGAAACCCTAAACCCTAAACCCGAAATCCCAAACCCCAATCGTCCGAAGCGGCCACCCGCCTTCCAGGCAGGGCGCGCGGTGGATGGGGTGGGGTCCCGGAACGCAAGATGCCAGAAATACCTTCAGCAGCTAGGGTTTCGGGTTTAGGGTTTAGGGCTTATGGGGCTTAGGGTTGTGGGGTTTAGGGTTTAGGAGTTTAGGAGTTTAGGAGTTTAGGAGCTTAGGAGTTTAGGAGCTTAGGAGTTTAGGAGTTTAGGGTGAAGGCGTAAGGTTCAGCCAGTAGACGACTTTGCTGTATTGTTGTTTTTCGCGTCAAGTGATGCATTTCGAAGGGATAAGGTGGTGGTACCGTACGTGCCGCTTGGTTTTTCGGGGTTCCTAGTTGCCCTGGGCCCAAAGGTTAACCTTACCAATTCTGGTAGGATTCTATAAACCCTAGACCCTAAACCCTAAACCCGAAACCCAAAAGGTTAAAGGTTACCCACTCGGCTACAAGAGCGGTTTCTGCGGCGGAGAGAAGTAGGGTCGAGCCTTGCGGCACACGTTGTCGACGTTCGCAGCTCGGCGGCGGACCTTCTCGTATGCCTGGATCGGGCGACAAGCAGCTGCTTCAACCCCAGGCCCTAAACCCTAAACCCTAAACCCGAAAACCCTCTAAACCCCTCTAAATCCTACACCTGTAACCAGACTAGAGGCTCCACATACGGGCCGTTTTCTGGGCACAAGCCACAAAAGAGGCACTTGCTCCTAAGCTGCAGGTTTAGGGTTTAGTTTAGGGGTTTAGGGTTTCAGGTCTAGGGTATTTTAGGAGCTGCAGGTTTAGGGTTTAGTTTAGGGACTTAGGGTTTCGGGTCTAGGGAATTTTAGGTATTTTAGGAAGCCGAAGTTTTCCAAATGACCAGACCTGAGCCGTATACACTCACTTTGCAAGCATGAGCTGCCCCTGAATAGGTTGGCAAAGGAAACCCTCGGAACAAAATCTTGCTAAAACAGGATCCTCTGGAAACCCCCCATGGCAACTTTTCCCCACATATTTTGATCTATAAGGGAAGAAATTTAAAATGCCTACTTCCCAAACTACGTAGGGGTGGCCCAAGTATGCCCCAAAATACGATGGTTCCTTATTTTAGCAACCGCCTGCAATTAGGTTTAGGGTTTAGGCATAGGGTGTTGGGTTTGGGGTTTAGGATTTAGGTACCCTAAATCCTAAACCCTGTTTTGACATCATACAGATTCTCTGGAGGGTCAAGCCAGCTGCTTTGAGACAGGCTCCAGTTTAAATCCAGCACATGTCGGCTTCCACAACCTATAGGCCCTCATCCGAAACGTGCTGTTAGGCTTCGGGCTTTAGGGGGTTTAGGTGTTTATGGGTTTAGGGGGTTTATGGGGGGGCTTATGGGCGTTTAAGGGGTTTAGGGCGCTTGGCGGGTTTAGGGGGTTTCGGGCGTTTAGGGGGTTTAGTTCGGCTTTTAGGCGAGCGCACGGCCTGCCATTTGGCATAGCCTGGAAAGCGAAGCCTCCACTCGACAGCCTACACCTAAACCCTACACACCCCTACACCCTATACACCCCTAAAACCCTAAACCCTAAGCCCTAAACACCGTAGATGAGATCAACCTCCAGGTCGCCTTGCAAATCCGTGGTGGCGCGCCGCCCGGGACCAAGCGGTGAAATGGACCATCCTTAGGTTTAGGGTTTAGGGTTTAGGGCTTTTTGGTTTAGGGTTTAGGGTTTAGGGTTTAGGGTTTAGGGTTTAGGGTTTAGGGTTTAGGGTTTAGGGCTTGGAGTTTTGGGTCAAAGGGGTTTTGGGGTTTAGGGTTTCCGGTTTAGGGGTTTCGGGTTTAGGGTTTGGAGTTTTGGGTTAAGGGTTTTGGGGTTTAGGGGTTTGGGGGTTTAGGGTTTTGGGGGTTTAGGGATTTTGGGGTTTAGGGCGCCTAGGGCTTGGAGTGTATATGTATGCGGTGCAGGGTTGACGGGTTTATGGGTTTTCAGGTTTGGGGGCGTGTGTTTGGTCATTGAGCCCTAAACCACTTAAACTGCTAAAGCCCTGAAAGCTTCGAACCATTAAACAGCCGTCCTTAACCCCCAAAACCCTAAACCCTAAACCCTAAACCCTGGACCCTGGACCCTGAACCCCTGAATCCTTCAAGCCCTGAATCCCTGAAACCCGCAGGTACACCCTTCAACCCTCCTGCAAAAACCCCAAGAAGCCCGACAGCCCTGAAAAAAAATCCTTCCACCCTTAAAACACAACAAAGCACACCTTGAACCTTTGTTAAACCCGGCCTAAACCCTTATGAAAGGCGATAAATAACTCTCCAACACACCTTGTCCTCCCCCCCGATAAACCCTAAACCCTAAACCCTAAACCCTAAACCCCAAACCCTAAACCCTAAACCCTAAACCCCAAACCCCAAACCCGAAACCCTAAACCCTAAACCCTAAACGCGGGGGAGCAGCCCACAGGTTGCTTGGGTAGCGGTCGCTGTGGCTCGGCCTTTGCTAGCGTTAGGGCGGCCTTCGGGCTTCTTTGAGGGGGGAGAAAAAGGGGGGCGTTTAGGGTTTAGGGGGTTTGGGGTTTGGGGTTTAGGGTTTAGGGTTTAGGGTTTAGGGTTTAGGGTGTAAATGAGGATTCTGAAGCACTTTGTGCCTACGTCTTGCTTCAGCTGTGGGCGTCTTGGAATGCACAAGGTGCCTAGTGAGATTGGCCTGCTGGTTGCCATAAGGGACTGAGATAATTGGGTGCCTTATATCCCCCTATATACAGCCCTTTCAGGGATTGCACAGGGAAATTACCCCAAATTCCCTCATTCCCTACCAAGAACCAGTAAGTTAGGAGGTAAGGACCTCAGGTGCCAATCAGGCACCTTCATCCCTCGTAAAACCCGAAAGCGCCAAATAAAAAAAGAACCTTGAAACCACCAACTGTCCCCTCCCCAAACAAAAACCGAGAAAACAAAGAACAAGGAAGCCGCAAACACCCGAAGTCCACGACTCGCTGAACTGCAGACACTCAGAACCCCGAAACCACACTGTGCGACTGGCCGAAGAAGGCTAAAGTTCCTGTTCAAGGGCGTCGGCGTTGATTTTGCTGGGCGTTCTTGGGGTTCAGCGTTGAAGGGGCTAAGGGGTTTCGGGTTCAGGCGGTTTGGGGCTTGGGATTTAGGCTTTTTGGGCTTAGGGCTTAGGGTTCAGAATTTATAAGGGTTTAGGGTTTTGGGGTTGACGGTTTACGGTTCAGGGGTTGGAGGGGATTTAAGGGCTAAGCAGTTTAAAAATCGAAGTCTTGCGGTTTACGGTTTACATGGAGGCTCACGGGCATTCTAAATCTTCCAGGGTTGAGCCTAGGGCTCTAGTGTCTTGGGCTACGGGCTTCGTGTTCATCATGGCCTATGGGGTGTGGGGCTTAGGGTTTAGGGTTTTTAGGGTTTAGGGTTCGTAAGGTGTGTAGGGTTTGGGGCTTCTAGCGTTTCACGACGGCTTGGCCATGGGATCACAGGGATCCAACCAGCACCTTCATCCCCAAAAGTCCGAAACTTAAAAACCTTAAAACTCGAAACCCCAACGCCTCGAAACCCTCAACCCGAAACCCCAAACCCTAAAGCCTAAAACCCTACAACCCTAAGACCCTAAAACCAAAAAAAACCTAAAACCCTAAACCCTAAAAGACCAAACCTCCAAACCCTCTCAACCCGAGATGCTGGCGGGCCTGAAGGCCAGCAGCCTTGACACGTCGGATTTCAGCCGCGGGATCTCGCTGGAATCCACCATCTTAGAGGCCAAGGTCTCCCTAAACCCTAAACCCTAAACCCTAAACCCTAAACCCTAAACCCTAAACCCTAAACCCTAAACCCTAAACCCTAAACCCTAAACCCTAAACCCTATCAGGCATAGGCGAGTCAGAGGGAAAGCTTAGGAGAAGCCTAGGGTTTGGGAGTTTAGGGTTTCGAGTTTGGGGGTTTAGGGTTTAGGCTTTGGGGGTTTAAGGTTCGCTTGGGCTGTCCTTAGCGACTCGACCCGATAAACACCTTGATTCGTGGAGTAGGGAAACATCATCTTGTTCTACTGGCTTTTCGCTCTGCTTCATCGTATCCTCGGGAGGAGTTAGATGAGGCCTCTTTTCAAGAGGAAGCGATCCTGAAGCTTGGCTTGTTCAAGGGGAGCTATCGTGAAGAGGAGAGTTGTCTCGAGGAGTTCTCCTGAACCTTATGCCCATGCGAGAATAGTAGTGGTAGGAGGAGGAATCCTGGACCTGCCAAGGCCTAGGTTCTTGCTGCTCCCCTGTCACTCTATCCCCAAACGGACACCCGGAAATAGTTATACACGCACCAATGTTTATAAGGAAGTCTATACCTGAACACTCACCAAACGTAGCAGAAAGAGTGATGTCCTCTGGGCTCCCTGCCCGGATGGCCATTACTTCGGCAGTCTGGCTCACAGCTTCAGCATCTTTTCGGTTTTTTTTTCGCTTTTCGAGGCGCACTTAAACCCTGAGGACATGAAGCAGAAACCTAGCCCCCCAAACCCTGCACTCATTCCTCAGCCCTAAACCCTGCAGCTGCAAACTGAACCCCGAACTCCGAAACCCCACCCCCAGTTTTTGAGCCCGTGACCCTAGAGGGCTCCCCAAAAAATCAAGCCTAAACCCTAGCGTAGCCCCACATCTAAAGGAGAATTTCCCTTCGGGGATCGTTAAAAAGGAATTTAAACCCTAGTAGCCCTACATCCTGCTCAAGTCTTAAATTTCAAGACGGCCTGGGCTCAACGACGGCTGGGTTGAGGTTTGGGCGGGTAGGTACTTGAGTCGAAGAGCAGGGGTTTGGGGTTTAGGGTTTAGGGCTTAGGTTTAACGGTTTAGGGTGTAAACCCTAGGGCGTAGAGTATCCCCTGCCCAACACATGCCCCAGTCCTCTGCAAAGACAAGTCTACGGAAGACCTCGTCCCAGTCGACTCCTAAATTATCCTCAGAACTGGGATTAGGGTTCGGGCCCAGGACCCTAAATCCTATAAACCCTAACCCTGAATCCTGAAACCCTTAACCGCTACACCACTCTCCTAGCCCCTCCATGTAAGCGGCAGGCCTCGAAACGATGTTCTCGGGGGAGCGGGGGCAAGTCACACCTGGATTCTTGGGTTCAGGGGCTTAGGGCAGTAGGGTTTAGGGCGGGCTTGGGGAATGGGGTCTAAACGAGAGCCAAAAATCATTGCTAAGAAAGACTGCGGGGGATTAGGTTTCGGTTGGGGCTTGTGGTTTAGGACTTGGGGGCTGGGCTTTGGGTTTAGGGCTTCGGGCTAACGGCTTGAGGGTTTGAGTGGGGGGGGGGGGGGTTAGCGGTCACGTTCGACACAGGTACTATTTAGGGGTTAAGCTGTCAGAGTTTGAGGTGTTCAACTCATCCTCCTGAACCCCACGCCCTGTAAACCCTGAACCGCAGTCGCGACGGGCATAGCACAGGGTACCAAAAGCCGATTTTCCGAGCCAATTTCGTCTCCAAGAAATTACCCTAAACCCCTAAACCCCTAAACCCCTAAACCCCTAAACCCCTAAACCCCTAAACCCCTAAACCCCTAAACCCCTAAACCCCTAAACCCCTAAACCCCTAAACCCCTAAACCCCTAAACCCCTAAACCCCTAAACACCTAAACCCCTAAACCCCTAAACCCCTAAACCCCTAAACCCCTAAACCCCTAAACCCCTAAACCCCTAAACCCCTAAACCCCTAAACCCCTAAACCCCTAAACCCCTAAACCCCTAAGCGCAAACCCCTAAACCTCTAGACCCTAAGCCCTAAAACCCATCTTTGTGGAACGGAAAGAAGAGTTCGGGGAAACAGGCCCAGGATTCCTTTCTCTTGAGCCTACAGAAGGTTTAGGGTTTGGGGTTTGGGGTTTAGGGTTTGGGGTTTGGGGTTTAGGGTTTGGGGTTTAGGGTGTAGGGTTTAGGGTTGACGATGTGGGGCTTGAGGTTCAGGGTTTCGGGTTTCGTAGAACGTGCTGAAACTCTTTTTTGAAACCAAAGTCCGTCGACCTGCCGCAAGCCCTGTCGTTCTAAGCTTCTTGGGGCTACAGGGCGTTTGGGTGTCACAAAGGCGGACAGGTGGCGCAGCCCTCGCCACGTTGAGGAGGACAATTGCCTGGCCCCCTAACCCTAAACCCTAAACCCTAAACCCTACACCCTACACCCTAAACCCTCAACCCTAAACCCTAAACCCCAAACCCTAACCCCCCAATATAAGCCCTCTAAGCCCCTAGGCCCTAAACCCTACAAGTTGCACAAGCCCACTAAGGCCCATCACACCCGCAGCACGCCCGATAACCCCTGTAAACTTCAGGGAAACCCGATAAGCCCCTTGAAGAGCCCCACAAAACCCCGGCATGCCCTGTCAACCCAAGAGCCTAAACCTTCCTAAACCCTAAGCCCTAAACCATCCTAAACCCTAAGCCCTAAACCCTAAACCCTAAACGGGCGTCTTGAGGTTTTGTGGTCTTCCTTGGGCCTGGGCTTCTTCTGGGGCTTATAAGGCTAAAGGTTGTTGACTTAGGCGGGCCTTACATCTTAGTAGGGCTTAGGGCTTAGGGTTTAGGGTTTAGGGTTTAGGGTTTAGGGTTTAGGTTTTAGGGTTTAGGTTTTAGGGTTTAGGGTGTAGGGTTTAGGGTACTATAGTGCTACCACCAGCTTCTTCCGCCTCCCATGTGCACGACGCGGGGAAAAAGATCCGCCGGTACCTGGCCGGGAACGCCCCACCAGAACAGCGGCCAGGCAGACAAAATCGCCTGATCTTGTGGTAGCCCTAAACCCTAAACCCTAAACCCTAAACCCCAAACCCTACACCCTAAACCCTAAACCCTAAACCCCATGCCTAAGGGCCAAAACCCCAAACCATAGACTCCAACCCCTAAACCCCAAACCCTAAACCCTAAACTTGGGAACAGAACTTCCCGCGGGGCACTTGTCCAACTTCAGGAACTTCCGCAGCAGCTTGCAGCGTGTCTGGGGCCAGGGGTCTTTGAGGGGAACCGGAAACATGTGGGGGTTTACGAAAGGAGGGTTTAACGGTTTAGTAAGGTTTAGTAAGGTTTAGTGAGGTTTAGTAAGGTTTAGTCAGGTTTAGTAAGGTTTAGTCAGGTTTAGTAAGGTTTAGTAAGGTTTGGTAAGGTTTAGTAAGGTTTAGTGAGGTTTAGTAAGGTTTAGTAAGGTTTAGTAAGGTTTAGTAAGGTTTAGTAAGGCTTAGTAAGGTTTAGTAAGGTTTAGTCAGGTTTAGTAAGGTTTAGTAAGGTTTAGGGTTTAGGGCTTAGGGTTTAGGATCCCCAATATAGACCCCCCTAAATAGCAGGATCCCCTGATAATGAGAACTTTCATAAGGTACCCCTACGGACAAGCTGCCCATCAACAACCCGCACTCAGAGACCCAAGCCTCATACGAGATTCCGGAAATTTGGATTTGGAGTAGAGAGTTTGGTGGGGGTTACGGCTTTCGGGTTCCCCTGTTAAGGCCTTTGAATAGGGATGAATAGGAATATTCCTGTGATTGATTTCTTGGGGTACCCCTATCTTCGGGATTAGGGATTAGGGTGTATAAGGGCCAGGGTGCAGAGATGCGGATCTTGGAATGTAGGGTTTTTGGGGTCCATGGAACAACCCTAACCCCCAAAGCCGCCAGGATCTCTGAACCTCATCTTACCCCTAAGACCCCGACCAATAATGTTTAAAGCTCGAACCTTAGAGTTGGGTTAAGGGTTCAGGGTTTAGGGTTTAGGGTTTTAAGTTTAGGGTTTATGGACTCAACCTCCCCGCAAAAACCTCCTAACGGCAAAGGCCAGGAGGCTCAGCGGCTCAGAGATTGTCTGCCCCCGAAAACGCTAACCCCCAAAACCCCAAACCCTAAAACCTAAGCCCTAAACTCTCCCGGATTTTTGCTGGGCGCCCTTACCAGGTAGCCCTTGACGTTGCGCACGATGATGGTGGCCGCCTTTGTAGGGCTTAGGGGGTCAGGGTTTAGGGTTTAAGGGTTAAGGGTTTAAAGTTTCGGGCTTAGGGTTAGGGCGAAAGCAGCTTGAGGGGAGCTAGCCGGAGCCTGATCCAGGTAGGGTTTAGGGGTTTATGATTTATGGTTTAATGTAAAAAACTCATCAACAAAACCTGATGCCCCGCCAGGCACAGTGGACCACGGCAACATCTAAGTGTTCTTCTGGGCCCTTGCCATCTCCGAAACAGAAGCGCGAAACCTCAACCTAGTTGCGGAGTACCCTGGGCCCAACAAGGACAACCTTTTAAGTATGGTAGGATCCTGAATACCCCAAAAGGTTAACGAAAGGTTACCTACGTACAGTACCCAGCTAGTAAGCCAACACTAACGGGAAACTCCACATCCAAAACTCCGCGTAGCTCCTAACACACTTAAACGCCCAAACCCTACCTCCCCTCGTCCGAAACCCGAAAACGCAAGCAGCATGCACACCGAAACCCTAAATTCCTTGATCCCTGCTCTCCCTAAACCCTAAACCCTAGACCCTAGACCCTAGACCCTAGACCCTAAACCCTAAACCCTAAACCCAATCCCCTAAACCCTAAACCCTAAACCCCTAACCCCTAAACCCTAAACCCTAAACCCCAAACCCCTAAACCCTAAACCCTAAACCCTAAACTCTAAACCCTAAACCCCAAGCAGCCTGACCCTAAACCGCCTGCCGGACGGTCCGCCGCTCTTTCCTCCGCCGGACCCAGCGCCTCACTGAGGACCTCGGGAAATGCGCAGCACATCGGCATAGGAGGGTGGACTTGTGGTTCGGGTTTAGGGTTTAGGGTTAGGGGTTAGGGTTGAGGGTTGAGGGTTGAGGGTTGAGGGCTTAGGGCTTAGGGCTTAGGTTTGTGGTTGAAAAGGTTTGGTTTAGGGTCTGTAGGATTGGCTTGCAGGGTTTGGGGCATATTATTATGTTGTTGGGCTTAAAAGGTTTAGGGTTCAGGGTACTTATGGTTCATAACAGGGTTCAAAAGCCAGGGGTTTAGGGGCTTAAAGGGCGTATCTCTTTCATGCTGTGGCTCAGGTGGGCGGCAGAATTGCTTAACCCGTGGGCATTTTGGTTGCAGAGTAGCGAGCTTTGCTAATGAGTGGTTGGGCTTGAACCTACGGGCATGGGAGGGTCAAGCCTCCCAGAACATCGCCTAAAATAGGGGTCGGAATAAGTACCAATAATATTTCCTGACGGTCCCTTTAGAAATATGCTAGAATATCCCCCAACACCCCATTCTAGTTATTATGGCCCTTGTATTACAAGGTTTTTTTGGCGGCACGTTCTACGCGTTGAGGGCTTCCTCGGCTGCACCAGCTTGGCTTCCGGCTCGATCAGCTTGGAGGCCCGAAGGGTCAGCATCTCCTCGGGGACCCGGGAAGAAGAGGTTTCGGGTTTAGGGTTTCGGGTTAGGGTTTGGGGTTTAGGGTTTAGGGTTTCGGGTTTAGGGTTTAGGTTTAGGGTTTAGGGTTTAGGGTTTAGGGTTTAGGGTTTAGGGTTTAGGGTTTAGGGTTTAGGGTTTAGGGTTTAGGGTTTAGGGTTTAGGGTTTAGGGTTTAGGGTTTAGGGTTTAGGGTTTAGGGTTTAGGGTTTAGGGTTTAGGGTTTAGGGTTTAGGGCTGCCAGGTGAGTAGGGTTTAGGGCTACGAGAGGATAGGCTTCGGCGTTTCGGGGCTTTTTGAAGGTTCTACTTCATTAAGAGGATCTGAGGTTTGGGGTTTTGGCTCGGGTCTGTAGGGGCTTAAATGGCGCAAACCCTAAACTCCCTAAACCTAAGTTCTCCCTGAACCCTAGACTTCCTAAGCCCTGAAATTCCTAACCTTCCTAGACCCTCAACCCTAAACCCCAAACCCTAAACCCGAAATCCCAAACCCTAAGCCCGAAACCTTAAACCCGAAACCCCAAACCCCAAACCCTAAACCCCTCCCCCGCGGTCCTTGGCATTGAGGAGCAAGTCAAGGCCCTCCTCCTCGGCGAGGAAGTTCTGCACGTACCTGAGAGGTTGGGGATTGGGGGCTTAGGGCGTTCTGGGGTTTAGGGGTTTAGGGTTCTGGGGTTATAGGGTTGTATGTACGTGCGATGGTCTTAGGGCTTTCGGGGGCTTAGGATGTTGAGGCCTTTGGGGTTTTAGGGCTGGGGCTGCCGGCCTGGGGCTTTATAGGTTCAAGAAGTTAGGAGTTCGGGGGAGTTAGGGTTTAGGGTTTAGGGCTTTAGGAGATTTAGGGGATTGTTCACAAGGTTTCAGAGGTTAACGGGGGGTTTCAGGGGTTTACTTTAGGGTGTTGCGATGCGGGATTTCGGGCGTGTCGTTATGGTTGAGCGGCGTCGTTGCTGCTGGGCTTGGGAGATGAAGGTTCAGGTTCAGTGTTCTGGGCTTAGGGTATTACAGGGCTTAGGGTATTATAGGGCTTAGGGTTTAGGGCTGCAGGGTGGTTGGATGACCTTGGCTTGAGGCCATGACGAATATTCGGGCTTGGGAACAGCTTTGGGAAGAACCCCCAGGGCCCTAAACCCTTTCTGCTGCGTGGATATGGTTTTAGTTTGCTGTTTGGACTCATACCTCCGCAGCGTTCAGGATTCGCCGCTTAGGGAGTACTCGCTTAGGGAGTACCGGGTTTGGGGCCTCTACTTCTTTGGCCCCCGAAGTACAGCGCCCAAACCTGACAATCTGATCTTTCGCACGAGAGCATGACGCGGCGTTTAGCCTGAGGCCATGTAGGGTTTAGGGTTTAGGGTTTAGGGTTTAGGGTTTAGGGCTTAGGGCTTAGGGCGTAGGAAGTAGGGCTGAGGACTTAGGGCTGAGGGCTTGGGGCTCAGGGGGAGACCTGCGTGCAATCACAAAGCACCAGTCTGAGCCGTGGACGTCTGCATCTGCCGCTTCCAAAGAAACTTGCGGGCACACTTCTGCAGCCTTGAAAGGGTTTAGGGTTTAGGGTTTAGGGTTTAGGGTTCAGGGTTTAGGGTTTAGGGTTTAGGGTTTAGGGTTTAGGGTTTAGGGTTTAGGGTTTAGGGTTTAGGGTTTAGGGTTTAGGGTTTAGGGTTTAGGGTTTAGGGTTTAGGGTTTAGGGTTTAGGGTTTAGGGTTTAGGGTTTAGGGTTTAGGGTTTAGGGTTTAGGGTTTAGGGTTTAGGGTTTAGGGTTTAGGGTTTAGGGTTTAGGGTTTAGGGTTTAGGGTTTAGGGTTTAGTTGGGCTTACTTAGGTTTAGTGTTATTTCGGGCTTGGGGGGTTCGCCCAAACTCGGGCTCTTTTTTTGGGGTTTCCTGCTTGACTTGTAAGTGGAGGGGGTTTAGGGTTAAACTAGGGCTCAAAAATTTCAGGGCTCCGGCAGTCTAATGTTTAGGGGTTCCCTGACTTAGCACAGCTTCAGCGACATGGTCCGGCTGGGCAGGCATGGCCCTCGAGATGAAAAGAGCGGGGAAGGACATTTCAAGGCAGACAGATCTCCAAAACCCTAAACCCTAAACCCTAAACCTAAACCCTAAACCCTAAAGCCCCAACTCAAGCCCTAAGCTGTACAGCCTTCAGAGCCCTCAAACCCTTCAAACACCCGTCAAACACCTGTCAAGAACACTCTGAAAACACTTCGAACCTATCATGAACCCCGCAACCTAGACCTTAAACCTAAACAGCAGGTCGAACCCGCCCTTTCGGCGCTGGCATGGAAGACCCAAGGCAAGTCTGATACGGTTTAAGGTTCGGGATTAGGGTTTTAGGGTTTAGGGTTTAGGGTTTAGGGTTTAGGGTTTAGGGTTTAGGGTTTTAGGGCTTAGGGTGCAGGGTTTAGGGTTCAGGGTCCTTCAAACCTCAGCATCCGACAGGATGGCGCTGTTGTCCTTCAGCTTCTTGAGCTGCTCCTTGCGTGCCAGGGGGGTGGTTGGGGGGTGGGGTAGGGGGGTTTGGGGGGGGGGGGGGGGTTGGGGCTTTGGGGCCTGGGGGCTTGGGGGCTTGGGGGCTTGGGGGCTTGGGGGCTTGGGGGCTTGGCGGCTTGGCGGCTTGGCGGCTTTGGGGCTTTGGGATGTTGGAGTTTGTGGTTTTGGAGTTTCGGACTTACTTGCAGGGTTTAGGCTGAAGAGTTTTTAGGGGGCGGTTTGTGTTGTTTAGAGCTTCTGGACATTGGGGGAGCGCCTGCCTTGGACGACCGCGCTTTGTAAACCTGGGCTGCAGAGACGATGGGTTCACCCTAAAACCCTACAAGCCCCTAAACCCCGAAACCCCAAAACTCCCCACAAAACCCCAAGACCCACAAAAACTCTATATACACCCATACAAACCCTACATCTCGGCCTTGGGATGTTCCCCCTTTTCCTCGCAGCCCTTAATAGGGATTCTAGTACCCCCGATTATAATCCCTGTTAAGGACTGCTAGTATAAGGGGGAACATCCCCAATCTCTGCCCATCTCAGCCCTACACCCGGGATTTCCTCGGGGCTCAGGACCTGAGGAGAGGGGAGAACATCCAGGGCACCCTTTGAGCCGTAAGTCCCTCGACCGGCCTAGGAAAGCAATCCCCAAAAACAAGCCAGCCCCCCCCAACAAGCCCTAGAGCCCCTAAAAGCCCTAAATCCACCAAAACTGGAACCCTAAAGCCCTAAATCCACCAAAACTAGAACCCTAAAGCCCTAAATACACCAAAACTAGGACTAGAACCCTGAAGCCTTCAATCCACCAAAACTAGAACCCTACAGCCGTAAATCCAAAAAGCGCACATCCCGATTTCTGGGCTCTTGGCCCTCCAGCCGCCCTGTATGGCGAAGGCGGCACCTAGAACTGGAAGCCATCGTTTACATGGCTCGCGGTTTCTTTATATATATATATATGTGTGTATATATATGTATATTTTTTTTGGAGGCGGGGTTTAGGATTTCGGGTTTAGTGTTTAGGGTGTAGGGTATGGGGGGAATTGTCCAAGGGCGAATAGAAGGACTCATGACGTTACGGTTTCTTGGGCCGGGGGGGGTTCATTCTAGTCACCATCTTTCGATTATCACTTCCATCATTAGCCTGTATTCTTCATCAGAATTCACATGCAAATGAGTGAGGAAACGAACGCATGATACTAATTCTCTAAATCTTTTCTTGGGGTCGTATTAATCTCGTCTGTTCATGAGCCTTCTTGTAGATTTTCCGTCACAATTCCTAGTAAATTATATCCAGGGTGCATTGTGTGAACAAGATTCTCTCGCTCATGTCTTTCCGTGAAGTCTATAATCGTACTTGTACACGGGCGTGTGAGAACTAAGAAGAAGCCCTTGAGTCCATACAAATGGAAAAACATTTTACTCTATAAGCTAAAAATTCCCAATGACAAATCCTCTAGACAAATGGAGCTGCCTGACCAGGTATGATTTTAGGGTGTCGGGTTTAGGGGACGCAGTGGGGTTTCAAGGTTTTTTTTGGGTGGGGAAGAGCGGAGGTGGGCAGGGGTGAGTGGGTTTTTGAGGTTTAGCGGTTTGGGGCCGGGTGTGTGTGGGGTGTTGAGGGTTCGGGCTTCGGACTGTGCATGCCTTGCAGCGCATGTATGGGGTGCCGGTCAGCTTTCCGGAATGGGCCATGCTGGAAACATTGCAACCCGCTGAAGTCCTGAGAACCCAAGAATGCTTTCAGGGCTTAGGGTATTCTCGGGGGACGGGGGCGGGGGGGTGGGGGGGCGGGGTTGCAGGAGCCTTCAGGCAACAGCCTCGAGACACACCCTGAAACCTAACCCCAAACTCCGAACCTTGAAATCCTAAACCCCTGAACCCTTCAAACCCGAAATCCCAAACCCTGAAGCCCGAAAAAAAAAAAGCCTTCTGTTGCTGAGCCCTGAACCCTTAACCCAAAAACCTGAACCCTAAACCCATGACCGTAAACCCGAAGCAAAACAAACGAAACCCTAAACCCTAAACCCTAAACCCCTGAACCCCAAAACCCGACTAAGAACCTGCAAGTCCTCAGCCCGAAGGTTTAAAGCCCTAAAAATATGAAGCCCCAAAGTCCGCAAGCACTAAACCCTGAAGCCCTAAACGGGTTTAGGGTTTTAGGGTTTAGGGTTTAGGGTTTAGGGTTTAGGGCTTAGGGCTTGGGGCTTAGGACTTAGGATGAGGCTGGGAACAAAGTGCTAAACAAGGGCGGGCATGTCGTGAAAATCATGAAGCGCAAGATAAGAAGGCAAAGGTTTAGGGTTGGGGGGTTTGACTCATCAATTCCAAGACTCTAAACCCTAAACCCCAAATTCTAAACCCCAAACCCCAAACCCCAAACCCTAAACCCCAAACACGAAACCCTAAACCCTCAACCCCAAGCCCGAAAGAGTTGCGGATCTTGAGGATGAAAAAATTGGGGGTGTGTCGGGACTGGCCATCATACACCCTGGATCCCCTAAACCCTAACCCCTACCCCCCAAACCCGTAAACCCGAAACCCAAGACCCTAATTAAGTCATAAACCATAAACCCAAGACCCTAAAGCCTACAAGCCCCGCAATGGACTGGCGCGCTGAACAGGTGTGTCCATGGTCCATTGTAGGTAAGAAAACCCTCAACCCTCAACCCCAAACCCCAAACCCTAAACCCTAAACCCTAAGCCCCAAACCCTAAACCCTAAACCCCAAACCCTAAACCCGAACCCCAAACCCGTAAAACCCTCAGCCACACGCTGGGAACTCGGGCTGCAGTAGGCCGACTTGGCATAGAGCTGCCGCAGCCTGGGGGCGGCTGCATCTTAACGGTGTGGGGTTTAGGGTTTAGGGTGTAGGGTGTAGGGTGTGGGGTTTAGGGTTTAGGGTTTAGGGTTTAGGGTTTGGGGTTTGGGGTTTAGGGTTTAGGGTTTAGGGTTTAGGGTTTAGGGTTTAATGTTTAGGGTCTACGGTCTAGGGTTTAGGGTTTCCCTAAACCCTACACCCTAAACCTTCAACCCTGGACCAAAGGCTCAACCTTAGACCTCAAAACCCGAAGGCCAAACCTTTAACTTAAACACTCTCTAAGCCTTCCAGCACCTCACAGTAGCTCCCAAGCTTGACCAATAACAGCCCAAACCCTGAACCCTGAGTCCTCAACCCCAAACCCTAAACCCTAGACCCTAAACCCTTGAATCCTACACCCTGCTCGTTGTAGTCTTAAAAAGCCAAGCCCTTCTTATCCCGGGGCTCTTCTCTAACCAACCCTTTGCAAGGGGTGAGGGTTCAGGGTTTAGTAAAGGTCTTGATAAGCTTCCCAGGCAACTTGTTGCGAAAACAAAAGCGGTTTTAGGACTGCAAAGTGTATAGGACTGAGGGTGAGTAGTTCTTTTCTCTCAGGGTTGGGAATTGAAGGGTTGAAGGCTTCAGCGTTTCAGCTGCTGCGCCATCCCTTTACCATACTCTCCCGCCTAAGCCCTAAACCTAAACCCTTAAACACTTGTGTCAAACTTATGAACCCTAAGCCCTAAACCGTAAACCTGAACCCTCAAAACGACCTAAACCCCTAAACCCTAAGCCCTGAACCCTAAACCTTGAACCCCTGAACCCTGAACTCTAAGCCCTGAACCCAAAATCCCTACGGCGACGGCCACCCGGACCCGCAACAAAATCTTGAGGTCGGCGCTCATCCGCAGCCTGCAAAGTTGGCAAGCCGTCTTTTCGGGCGTTTTGGGGCTTTAGGGTTCTGGGATTTTAGGATTTTGGGGTTGGGGTTGAGGGTTTGAGGGTTGCGGGTTGTAGGGTTGAGGGTGTTTCGCTTTAACGTTTCGGGCTTAAGGCTTGCAAGTGGAAAAAGGCTCCCCAAGACAAGTTTTCGCACCCTAAGCCCTAAACCCTAAACCCCAAACCCCAAACCCCAAACCCCAGACCCTAGACCCCAAACCCTAAACCCTAAACCCTAAACCCCAAACCCCAAACCTTACACCCTAAACCCTGAACCCCTCAAGCTCGCCTCCTTGAGCAGAGCTTGCGGGGAGAGGGGTCTCGACTCAGGCTTCTCGCGGAAGAGGATGGCGCTGGCCTCTCGCGTTTCAAGGGGGTTTGGGGTTTAGGGTTTAGGGTTCAGGGTTTAGGGTTTAGGGTTTAGGGTTTAGGGTTTAGGGTTTAGGGTTTAGGGTGGGAGGGAGGCAGCAGAGTTTGGGGATTTAGAGGTTTTAGGGTTTGGGCCTGAGCTTTAGGGCGGACTGCCAAAGCACAGCACCCCACGTAATGGCCAGAAGCCCCAAGATGAGCCAAGATTCTATAGGATATATGGGGGGGGGGGGGGGGGGGTCCTACATTAGGGGATACCTTATTGGGGTCCTTATTGTCAAGGAATTCTACAATTTGGGGGTATTCGGGGTCCCCTATCTTCGTACGCCCCATGTTGCTCTGTGGGATGAGTGAAATAGGGATTGATTGTTTCTTTTTGGTGGGTGGGGAGTGTCTAGGCACATGCAGGGTTGCCCCGAACCCTCAACCCCAAACCTTAAGCCCTAAACCTTAAACCATAAACCTTAACCGTAAACTCTAAACCTTTCAAGGGCCCGCAAAAGCCCCAAAACCAACTTTAGGTGCGGGCCTTCCACACGAACTTCAGACTTCCGCACGCTAATTACAAGAAGCAAGGCCGTTAACTCAAAACCCTAAAACCCTAAGACTCTAAAGCCCTAAATCCCAAAAACCTTGAAACCCTAAAACCCTAAAACCCTAAACCCTACATCCCGGAAAAAATTCAAAACCCTAAACCCTAATCCTAACCCCTACAGACCAAAGCCCTGAAACCCTAAACCCCTAAACCTTAACGCAGCCTCGCTGTTGGCCGCAAATCGCTTGAAGCTATCATAGCCGACCAAGCTCGAGTGGGTCTTCGTTCGGAGTTGCCTCGCGAGCAGATTTACCGATGGTTTCGTTGAGGGTTTAGGGTTTAGGGTTCAAGGCGCAGGGTTTTGGGTTCAGGGTTAGGGTTTAGGGTTTAGGGTTTAGGGTACAGGGTTTTGGGTTTTGGGTTTTGGGTTTTGGGTTTAGGGTGTAGGGTTTAGGGTTTAGGCTTTGGGGTTCAGGACTTGGGGTTTACGGTTTATGGGGTTTAGGCGATGCCTGAGCAACTTCCGTGTCGGCGTGGCAAAGCCACCGAGAAGCCCGAGCGTGCAAACAAACGACACTAGTCTAACGCCAGGGCTTTGTACGATGCACCAAGACAACCAATCAGAACCCTAACGCGGGGGGGCGGGGGCGGGGGGGCATCCACACATCTTAGACCCTAAACGCTAAACCTTAAACCCTAAACCCTAACCCCTAAACCCTAAACCCTAAAGGGTTTTCACAACACCTGAGCCCGTGGCTTCTTGGCATTGAACTCCTTCTTGGCATTGACCTCCTGCTTTTCTGCATCAGGCTTCCAACCGAACTGCTTGGAGTCGATGTGCTCCTTTCAAGAGGGTTTAGGGTTTAGGGCTTGGGGTTTGGGGTTTGGGGTTTGGGGTTTGGGGTTTGGGGTTTGGGGTTTGGGGTTTGGGGTTTGGGGTTTAGGGTTTAGGGTTTAGGAGCTGGTACATGACCAAAAGAACACCAGATTCCAGAAAACCGCGAAGCACACAAAACCAATCCCCGAAACAAAACAGCTATACCTAGCCTTGGGGATGTTCTCCCTTATGCTAACAGCCCTAAAGAAGGGATATAATAGGGGTACTAGAATCCCTCTTGTTTAAGGACTGTTAGTATAAGGGGGAACATCTCAACCTCAAACTCTAAACCCTAAACCCTGAACCCTATAAAACCTCCAGCCCGATTTCAGGAACCCGCAACAAGGAGCTGGGAAGGAACCGTGGTTTAGGGCTTCGGCTGAGGCTTTAGGGTTGAGGGTACCAGGGGCAATGGTGAAATTTAGGAGTCTTCCTCGCTTTGGGTTTTGGGTTTAAGGCTCAGGGTGCGGGTCTCGTGGTTTTCGGGGTTAGGGTTTAGGGCTTAAGCTTTAGGGCTTAGGGCTTCGGGTTTAGAATTCAGGGTTCTCGGTACCAGCTTCACTCCACACCGCGGCTCCTCATCCGTCAGCACGCGCAAATCCAAGGCGACCAGGGACCCCGCAATGTTCAGAACGTAGGACTGGGGCAAGCGCAACCACCAAAGCGACCCTAAACCCCATAAACCCACAAGCCCTAAACCCTAGACCCTTAAACCCTAACGCCACAAACCCTGGACCCAAGATAACCTAAACCAAAATACCCTAAACCCAAGAACCCTAAACCCATACACCCTATATAAACCCATGAACCCTAAACCCATGCACCCGAGACCCTAAACCTAAAAAAACTGAGCCCAAGAACCCTAAAAACTCATACACCCTATAGAAACCTATACACCCTAAACCCCGAAACCCTAAACCCAAGAACCTAGCCCTAAACCCTAAACCCTAAACCCATACACCCCAGAGGGAGCTTTGGGTCTGCTGGCTCTTGGCGATAAGACTCATGGGCCTGCGCAGGATTGCCGCCCTTCGGGTTTAGGGTTGAGGGTTGAGGGTTGAGAGTTTATGAGTTGAGGGTTGAGGGTTGAGGGTTGAGGGTTGAGGGTTGAGGGTTGAGGGTTGAGGGTTGAGGGCTGAGAGAGTTGTGCCTTGACAGCTTTACGGCTGCAAACTTCAGCCCAACAACCTTTCTTGATGGCCGGGGTCCATGTGGATGGCTGCAAGAAAGGACCACGCGTTTCGGCACACCCGGCAACTCAGCTCCCAGAAATGAGAGTTTAGAGCAACCTTCTCGAATTTACCCCTAAACCCTAAACCCTAAACCCTAAGCCCTCAACCCTAAACCCTAAACCCCATGGGGCTATGCCCCGATCTTGCCACCCCTCCCCTCCCCCCCCCCACCCGTCAACCTGGTACTCCGGCTGGCTGGTGATCGGGTTCCTCGCTTCTTCTGCTGGTTTCGGGTTTAGCGATTCGCGCTGCGGGCTCAACATCGGGCTTGTTAAGGGTTCATAATCAACCCTAAACTCTAAACCCTAAACCCTAAACCCTCAACCCTAAACCCTAACCCTAAACCCTAAACCCCAAACCCCAAACCCTAAACCCTAAACCCCAAGGCTTCAAGGGTTTAGGATCTCAGGTCCATACTTGGGGTGTGGGATTCTGGGTTCTTGTTAAGCAACGCAAGATAAGTCAGCAAAACAGGGTCCTACATTCTCTATATGACATAACCATATTGATTAGAATAACTTGAAACTTACTTAATCTCCTTGATGCGAACCCAGCATTGCTGGGGCTTCTAGAAGTGCGGAACCTTGGCACTTGAGTGTAGGCTTTCGGGTGTGGACTGGGGTTAAGTAGCGCCCCACGACCTAAAACCCGAAGCGCAGCTCGGAAAGGGGTGGTTGCGACATGCGAGCCAGCTTCCCCCAGATGACAAATCTTGTAGCCCTAAACCCGAAACCCTCAACCCGACAACCCTAAACCCAAACCCCCAAACCCTAAAAGCATTTAGGGCTCAGGGGTTCATGTTGCGGGGATGTTGGGGCTTTAGGGCTTGAGAAGATGCAGCTTGAGGTGTTCATGAAGCTCCAGCAAGTTCGGATCTAGAAAACTCGATCCCTCTTCCGGGGTTTAGGGTTTAGGGTTTAGAGTTTAGGGTTTTGGGTTTTTAGGGTTTAGGGCGACAAGATTGGGTTCACAAAAGCAACGCCAAGTCACCCATAGAGCGAGAGCCACTCCAAGGCGGGGGGATAGGAGGCGCACTCCACGTCCCGCCACTTGGCCAAAAGGTTCCTTTGAGGGTTTAGGGTTTCGGGGTTCGGGGTTAGGGGTTTAGGGTTTAGGGTTTAGGGTTTAGGGTTTGGGGTTTGGGGTTTAGGGTTCCCGGGTTTCGGGGTTTAGAGTCTAGGGTGTAGGCAATGGTCCGCTTCGCGTGCAGCCAAGGTAGCTCCGCGCATTGAAAACGTTGAAAGGAATCAAAGGGATTGAGCTGTTGGGTTTCTGGGAGTCACTGTCAGAGCATCACAATGAGGCGTTGGTAGGCGATGGTGCCGGAGAAGCAAGAACATATACACATATATATATATATATGTATGTATGTATTTATATATTATATATATATATATATCGTCAACCCCCACCGAGACCTACCTCTTAAACATTTTCTGCACTTTATACACACACGTCTCTCTGTAGTCTGCTTGAGACCTGCTGAAAACACCATACTTACAACTTCTGCCATCATGAATATCTTATATGCCACGGCTTTACTTGGCTGACCGTACTCCGGTTCGCGATGCTACGATACTTCAACACGAGTATCATGGTATACTATGCCCTAACCCTAAACCCGAAACCCGAAACCCGAAACCCGAAACCCTAAACCCTAAACAAACCCTAAACCCTAAACCCTAAACAAAGCCTAAACCCTAAACCCTAAACCCTAAACCCTAAACCCTAAACCCTAAACCCTAGACCCTAAACCCTAAACCCTAAACCCTAAACCCTAAACCCTAAACCCTAAACCGAAACCCGAGCTGCGGGCTGGTTCATGGCTTAGGGCTGCCGGGGTTTAGGATCGAAGGGTGCTTAGGATCGAAGGGTGCTTCGGATGGAAGGGGTTTAGGGGTTTAGGGGTTAGGGGTTTCGGGGTCTCGGGGTCTCGGGGTCTAGGGGTTTAGGGGTCTAGGGGTTCATGCAAGACGTCTGCGGACCATCCAAGCGAGAAGCACGCCAAGATGCTTAACAGGGCGACATACAGGTTTTGGGTTTTTGGGGTTTGGGTTTTTGGGGTTTAGGGGTTTAGGGGTTTAGGGGTTTAGGGGTTTAGGGGTTTAGGGGTTTAGGGGTTTAGGGGTTTAGGGGTTTAGGGGTTTAGGGGTTTAGGGGTTTAGGGGTTTAGGGGTTTAGGGGTTTAGGGGTTTAGGTGTTTAGGGGTTTAGGGGTTTAGGGGTTTAGGGGTTTAGGGGTTTAGGGGTTTAGGGGTTTAGGGGTTTAGGGGTTTAGGGGATTAGGGGATTAGGGGTTTAGGGTTTAGGGTTTAGAGTTCAGGGCCTAAGCGTTTGGGGCTCAAGGGTGCTAATTGGGCTTTCAGGGCTTTAAGGGTCTGGGTGGAGGAATATTTTTTGTACCCTCTTTTCGCGCTTTGTGCATTTTTTGGTCTGGGGCTCGCCTTTGCAATAGAGAGGAAAAAGAGGTTTTCCTGTTCAACTACAAAGGAAATTGAGATTTTCCTGATTCAAATCCAAACGGAGGTTTTCCTATTCAAGTACAGAGGAAATGGAGTTGTTCCTGATTCAGTTAATTGCAAGCAAAGGAACTCGAAGTTAGGCTTTTTACCAAGAAGAGGAAATAGATGTTCTCCCAACAAAACACAACCGTGGGGAAGGGGGGGGGGGGGCGGGTTGGGTGGGTGTTTGGAAAGGTCCTCCTCGTTCCGAAACAATCTTGCAAAGCTTCGAAAGGAATAAACAGCGGGGGAGTTGGGGCAAGGGGGGGGGGGCCCCGCAGGTCCCGCCGCTCCCCCCATTTGCATACACAACACTCGCACGAAGGCTTAAGGATTCGCATGTTTTCTTAACGCAAGTCCTCTTTAGGGCATGCTGTTCATACCAAGCATGCTTGCAGAGGTTCAAATTTGCGCTTCTTTGTATACTTATGCAGTCTTGTTCTTTCTTTCTTCCATCGTTCTAAACCTCGAGTTAGCTATGGTTTAGGAAACCTTTGTTTGTTTCCTGCGCATTTTAAAGGGCCTTGAGGATTTACAGGGTTTGAAGGATTCTCAGGGTTTAAGGGATATGGATCTGTCCCAAAATAGGGGTTTCCCCGGATCTACCCCAAAAACCCCTATAATCCTTATCAATATGATCCCGCCAAAAAGGGTACCCCTATGTTCGGAAGCCCCACATACGGCTTTCAGGATTTGAGTGCTCTTCAGCGCCCAGGGTCTTGTGGAGCAGCAAGCTCTTGAGGTTAACTGTCCTGGCATCGAATCTGCTTGGAGTTTCATGGTACATTTCAACCACTTATAACTGTACTTATAATTGTACTTATAACTTATCCATATTAGGGCACTTAAGGTGCTTCTAAGTGGGCTGCTATTGGTTACTAAGTACCACGAACCGGGTTCGGTCCCTGGTTATACAACCCGTATATGCACCATATGTGGCTGTTTCCGAAATCAGGGCTACCTTACTGTGGTCTTATTATAAGGGAGTCCTGCTTGGGGGTCTATTTAGACAACCCTAAACCATAAACCCTACACCCTAAACCCCCATATCGTAAGGGCCAGAGGGGGGCCATTCTAAGGGCCCATGGTTTTGTAAACTTTGACGAAAAGGCTCGACATCCTCAAGGTTTCTGGGTTTAGGGTGTAGGGTTTAGGGTCTGGGGTTTGGGGTTTAGGGGTTTTAGGGCTTTATGGGATTTTGGGGCTTGTAGGGCTTTGCGGGATTTAGGGCTTTAGGAGTTTAAGGCTTTATGGGTTTTGGGGCTTTAGGGGTTTGAGGGCTTTATGCGTTTTAGGGCTTTATGGGATTTTGGGGGCTTTGGGGTTTTAGGGCTTTAGGGGTTTTGAGGGCTTTCGGAGTTTAAGGGCTTTATGAGGGGTTCAAGGGCTTTATGGGTTTCAGGGCTTTATGGGTTTGAGGGATTATGGGTTTTTATGGTTTAGGGTTTCAGGGTGCTAGGGTTTTCGGGGCCTAAGGTTTAAGGTTTTAGGGCTTTGGGTCTAAGGTTTAAGCGTTTAGGGTTTGAGGGTTGAGGGGCTTTTGGTCCAAGGTTTAGGGCTTAGGGTTTACGGCTTCGGCTGGCCCAACTACAGAACCCTAAACCCTAAACCCTAAAAGCCGAAACGCCACCAAGCACAACAAGCCGACAAGTCACGCTCGCCTCTTACCGCCGCGTACATTCGAACGAGTCTGGGCCGTGGACGCACCCTTTGTGTCGAAGATGCACTGCAAACTGCTCTAAGGGTTTTAGGGCTTCATGGGTTATTTAGGGTTTAGAGTTTAGGTTTTTGGGATAGGGCTCAGGGTTTAGGGTTCAGGGTTTCAGGGTCAAGGGGTTTAGGGTGCAGACCCTGAACTGGTGGCCCCTAGCCATGACTGCCTCCGCCAGAGGTCTTCCGGCGGCAAGGCTGAGAGACCTTTGCTCCAGCACCCTGAACCCTAAACCCTAAACCCTACATCCTAAACCCTAAACCCTAAACCCCAAACCCTAAACCCTAAACCCCAAACCCTAAACCCCAAACCCTACGAAAGACTCTGGGATGCAGGGGGAGCTCGGGGCTGATGGTCTTCAAAGGGGCTACCAACTTCTGTAGGATGCTTCCGTCATCCAGGATACCACTTTGCTCAGGGCAGCAAGAGGGTGCCCCCCACCCAACACAGAGTCTAGATCCGCGAGTGCTGGGTTTAGGGTTTAGGGGTTTAGGGGGTTAGGGCTTAGGGTTTAGGGTTTAGGGTTTAGGGTTTAGGGTTGAGTAAAGCAAGAATCTAGAGACTTGGAGTGCCAGGGTATCGGTGTTTAGGGCTTCCTAGGGCATGAACTCTGTGATCTGGGGGCCTAATGTCCCACCAAGCTCCCAGCTGCAGTAGCTGGCATCCAACTTCCAAAGGTTCGGCGAGCAGGCGAGCACCTTGCTTGTTCACTGAAGGATGGCCCTTAAAATGCTCTGAGGGTTTAGGCGGACTTCACTGAATCCTTATCTACAGCCACAAAACAAGAAACCGGCTCCAACCCAGCTCAGAATTAAGGGGTATGAGACCCTCAATTAACATAATCCTATTCCTCTTTATGACCCCGAAAATTTACTTTTTCTAGTCCCTATACACCTACGTGGCCCAGCATCATGAGCATTATTCCGGCGGGCCAGGGGCGGGGCCCTTAGAGGAGGATAGCCCGTGGCGCTTTCAGCAGCCACCCCGGCCAAGCCAGCATCATGAGCAGCAGCCCGTGGCCCTTTCAGCAGCACCCCGGCCAAGCCAGCATCATGAGCATCAGCCCGTGGCCCTTTCAGCAGCCACCCCGGCCAAGCCAGCATCATGAGCATCAGCCCGTGGCCCTTTCAGCAGCCACCCCGGCCAAGCCAGCATCATGAGCATCAGCCCGTGGCCCTTTCAGCAGCCACCCCGGCCAAGCCAGCATCTTGAGCATCAGCCCGCGGCCCTTTCAGCAGCCGCCCCGGCCAAGCCAGCATCATGAGCATCAGCCCGTGGCCCTTTCAGCAGCCACCCCGGCCAAGCCAGCATCATGAGCATCAGCCCGTGGCCCTTTCAGCAGCCGCCCCGGCCAAGCCAGCATCATGAGCATCAGCCCGTGGCCCTTTCAGCAGCCACCCCGGCCAAGCCAGCATCATGAGCATCAGCCCGTGGCCCTTTCAGCAGCCGCCCCGGCCAAGCCAGCATCATGAGCATCAGCCCGTGGCCCTTTCAGCAGCCACCCCGGCCAAGCCAGCATCATGAGCATCAGCCCGTGGCCCTTTCAGCAGCCACCCCGGCACAGCCAGCATCATGAGCATCAGCCCGCGGCCCTTTCAGCAGCCGCCCCGGCCAAGCCAGCATCATGAGCACAAGCCCGGTCGTTTCAGCAGCCACCCCGGCCAAGCCAGCATCATGAGCATCAGCCCGCGGTCGTTTCAGCAGCCACCCCGGCCAAGCCAGCATCATGAGCATCAGCCCGTGGCCCTTTCAGCAGCCACCCCGGCCAAGCCAGCATCATGAGCACAAGCCCGTCGTTTCAGCAGCCGCATCATGAGCATCAGCCGCGGCCATTTCAGCAGCCACCCCGGCCAAGCCTGCATCATGAGCATCAGCCCGTGGCCCTTTCAGCAGCCACCCCGGCCAAGCCAGCATCATGAGCCAGCATCATGAGCATCAGCCCGCGGCCATTTCAGCAGCCACCCCGGCCAAGCCAGCATCATGAGCATCAGCCCGTGCCCTTTCAGCAGCCACCCCGGCCAAGCCAGCATCATGAGCACAAGCCCGCGGTCGTTTCAGCAGCCACCCCGGCCAGGCTAGCATCATGAGCATCAGCCCGCAGCCATTTCAGCAGCCACCCCGGCCAAGCCAGCATCATGAGCATCAGCCCGTGGCCCTTTCAGCAGCCGCCCCGGCCAGGCTAGCATCATGAGCATCAGCCCGCGGCCATTTCAGCAGCCACCCCGGCCAAGCCAGCATCATGAGCATCAGCCCGTGGCCCTTTCAGCAGCCGCCCCGGCCAAGCCAGCATCATGAGCATCAGCCCGTGGCCCTTTCAGCAGCCACCCCGGCCAAGCCAGCATCATGAGCATCAGCCCGTGGCCCTTTCAGCAGCCACCCCGGCCAAGCCAGCATCATGAGCATCAGCCCGTGGCCCTTTCAGCAGCCACCCCGGCCAAGCCAGCATCTTGAGCATCAGCCCGCGGCCCTTTCAGCAGCCGCCCCGGCCAAGCCAGCATCATGAGCATCAGCCCGTGGCCCTTTCAGCAGCCACCCCGGCCAAGCCAGCATCATGAGCATCAGCCCGTGGCCCTTTCAGCAGCCACCCCGGCCAGGCCAGCATCATGAGCATCAGCCCGTGGCCCTTTCAGCAGCCACCCCGGCCAAGCCAGCATCATGAGCATCAGCCCGCGGCCGTTTCAGCAGCCGCCCCGGCCAAGCCAGCATCATGAGCATCAGCCCGTGGTCCTTTCAGCAGCCACCCCGGCCAAGCCAGCATCATGAGCACAAGCCCGTCGTTTCAGCAGCCGCATCATGAGCATCAGCCGCGGCCATTTCAGCAGCCACCGCGGCCAAGCCTGCATCATGAGCATCAGCCCGTGGCCCTTTCATTAGCCGCCCCGGCCAAGCCAGCATCATGAGCATCAGCCCGCGGCCGCTTCAGCAGCCACACCCCTAAATAACCCCAAATGTTTTATATGGTCCCTTTTTAGGGTCCCTCCCTCCTCTAGTCCCTTGATCCAAAGATGTCCCAAGAAGCCAGCCCCGCAAAAAAACGACCAACAAGGCCGAGGCTTGCCTGAGGGCACTCACCCAAATCCTAAACCCGAAGCCCTAAACCCTTAGGGTTTTGGGTTTTGGGTTAAGGGTTTGGGGTTTAGGGTGAGGGTTTAGGGTTCAGGGTTTAGGGTTTAGGGTTTCGGGTTTAGGGTTTAGGGTTCAGGGTTGAGGGTGTTGAGGGTTGGCCACCCGAAAACCCTGAACCCAACCTGGGCGTGGAGCTGATGCTTGCAAAAGAACAGTTGCGAAGGAGCCCCAACGAGCACAAACCCTAAACCTAACCCCCTAAACAAACCCTAACCCTGAACCCTGAACCCTAAACCCTAAACAAACCCGACCCCCAAAACCCTGAACCCGAAAATGAACACACCCGACCCCCAAACCCTGAACTTGTGATGTTCCCCCTTATATAGCAGTCCTTAATAGGGATTAAAATAGGAAGGTACTTTCATCCCTATTAAGGGCTGTTGGCACAAGGGGGAACATCCCAACTCTGAACCCCAAAACAAACCCTAAACCCTAAACCCGAAACCCGAAACCCGAAACCCTAAACCCTAAACCCTAAACCCTAAACCCTAAACCCTGAACCCTGAACCCTGAACCCTGAACCCTGAACCCTGAACCCTGAACCCTGAACCCTGAACCCAACCCACTTCCCCCCGGCCTCGCCCAAGGCCTCCGGGGTGAGCGGAGCGCCAGAGAGAAGGAGGACCTGCTGCAGGGCCAAACCTTTGTTGCATGATTGGAGTAATTAATACTTTTTATTTTCTCAATGTTATGGGATCCTCTGGGTGGGTGGGTGTTATATCAGAACCGTAAGTCTAACTTTACCATAAAACTGCTCGATCCGGAGCTGCTGAACCCTAAAACCTAAACCCTAAACCCTAAACCCTGCACCTCAAACCCCCTCGAACCCCCATGCGCAACCCCAAAACCGTAGCCCCAAGCTTGGCTTGCTGGGCCAGAACCGTGAACTGACATCTGAGTTTGGGGTTTGGGGTTTAGGGTTTAGGGTTTGAGGGTTTGAGGGTTATGGTTTTGGGAGAAAGGGTATTGGGGTTTAGGGTTTTGGGTGAAGGATACAGAGTTTTGGGTTTGCGGCTTTGGGTGAAAGGGCTTAGGGTTTTGGGTGACAGGTTCAAAGGAACCCCACACAAAACCCCAAGACCTAAACCGTAAACCCTAAACCCGTAAATCCTAAACCCTAACCCTAAACCCCTCAACCCTCAACCCTGAACCCTAAACTCTAAAACCCTAAACCCTACATCTCACACTATGGTTTAGACTTGAGGGTTGCCCGGGGCGCGGGTAGGATAACGCATCGTTCAAAGATCGGAGGACACAGAGCTCTAAGGGTAGTCACATGGTCTCCTAGTATGGGCCTTTAGAAGGGGGGGTACTCTCATATACCCCTTATATACCCCGTATATCGCCCTTCTATACCCAATACAAATTAAGGGTCCATACATCAGAACCCCTTAAACTTTCAGGGAGGTAAGGGACCATATTAAGGGCCCATGAAACTACCCCTGAGAAGAGCCCGGATGCGAAACAGCTAGGAACCACTTCTTTCTTTCTGGCTGCAGGGTTTAGTGTTCAAGGGCTTCTCGGGGGTATGCAAGGTCAAGGGCTTGTATTGTATAGGTCTCGGAGGCTCAGATTTAAGCAATAATCGCAAACCCAAGTCTCACCATGACTCATCAAGACAAACACAACGTAACCCGGAAAGCCCCAAAATGGCCCCATGCTACCCCTGAGGCCCTAAACCCCTAAGCCCTCAAACGATTCAACCCAGCCAAAGCTTCCCCTGCGGGCCTTGAGATTCCCAAAGCCCAAAGAGCCCAGGTCATCGTGGAGGGACCGCCACTGGGAGAAGCGTCCCGAGGAGAGGTCTGCGGCCTGGAGTTGACAGCTGCTCGTTTATGTTTTTGCTTCCTTTGCTGTTCTGGGGGTTTAGGGTTTAGGGTTCAGGGTTAAGGGTTTAGGGTTTAGGGTTTAGGGTTTAGGGAAGTTCAGGACTTTGATCCCCACGCCAAAAGCCCCAAAAGCCATCCAGAAGCTGAACCCAGAATCCCTAAACCTCGCCCAAACCAACCCTAAACCCTAAACCCTAAACCCGAAACCCTAAACCCTAAACCCTAAACCCCAAACCCCAAACCCTAAACCCTAACACCCTAAACCCTAGCACCCTAAACCCTAACACAGTCACCCCTCCTCGTGGAAGACCTCGGACCCGGATGCCTCCTGCGCTTCCTGGCCGACAGCTTTAAC
This sequence comes from Symbiodinium natans, assembly GCA_905221605.1. Classification (NCBI taxonomy): domain Eukaryota; class Dinophyceae; order Suessiales; family Symbiodiniaceae; genus Symbiodinium; species Symbiodinium natans. Next base: position 140,965 of record CAJNDS010001046.1, read on the forward strand.
ATCTCTATTCTAGTCTCCAAGTATGTAGGGTTTAGGGTTTGGGGTTTGGGGTTTGGGGTACCATCACCAACAAGAACCCAAACCGGTAAAGCCGAGGTCGCATGTTTGCAGGGTGTCAGTCTTGGGGATTGTGGCTTCTTGAGCCTATAAACTCCCCGAACCCAACATCCCCAAAAGCGCCAAACCCCAACAGGGTTCTACCCTAAACAGGGTGCCCTGTTGTCTCGTGGCCCATGGGGGGTGTAGGAGCCTTACACCCAAAACCCTGAACTCTAAAACCCTAACACCCAGAAAGCCCGAACCAGAACTCGGGATAGGGTTTAGGGTTTAGGTGCCGAAGGGTTGTAGGCTTCAGGGTAGAGGGTTTTGGGGCTGCAGGGTTTCAGGGCTTCAGGGTTTTGGGGTTTACGGTTGTGGCTTTGGGCTGTATTCTAGCCCAGAAGCCCCCAAAAACCCTGAACTCCAGGGAGAGAGGGCACCTGGGACTCAATTCCCTTGGCCCGGGAAGAGGGGTTCGAAGCCGACATGGCCGTTTTGGTGTTTTGCGGGCAGGGTACCCTGAAAACCCCTAAAACCCGTCTACATGTTTTCGAGCGAAGGGTTCTACTCATTTCGGGCTTAGGGCTTCTGGCCTAGGGCTTAGGCTTTCGGGCTTAAGGCCTAGGGTTTAAGGTTTAGGGCTTGGGGGTATTAGGGTTCAGGATTTATTTCAGGGTTCAGGGTTTAGGGGGGTTTAGGGTTCAGGCTTCAAGACACAAGGCATGAGAGCTTGAAGGCTCCGAGTCAGGCCCTACAGCAGCCGGACCCTCTTGGTCCTGCGCCTTCGGACGAGGTCTGCCACATTTCAGCAGCCCCCTTGAGCCGATTGACGCGCAACAAAGGCTGAAGGAGGGGGAGCCTAAACCCTAAGCCTTAAACCCTAAACTTACCCTAAACCCTGAACCCTAAACCCTGAACCCTAACCAAGGCCACTCGCCTACACTTCTCCCCGAAGACGGAGCCTCAATCCTCCCCAAAAAAAGGCCACGGCTAACGTCGACTCCCAAAATCAAACAAAAAGGGTTTAGGGTTTAGGGTTTAGGGTTTAGGGTTTCGGGTTTAGGGGTTCGGGTTTCGGGTTTAGGGTTTAGGGTTTCGGGTTTCGGGTTTAGGGTTTAGGGTTTAGGACTTGGGAGTTAGGGCTGAGGATTGAGGGGCCGTGCTTAGAGTCTTTAGGTTTAGGGTTTAGGGCTTGGGAGCCGCGGACTGGCGTTTCCCCCAAATCCTATGGATTTACCTATAGATCTTCAATGGCTTACATTTGTTAGACCGAAAACAATATGGGTGGTTGTCAAAACGATGATCCCCTTTGGGGTACCCCCAATATCCAAAAAGAGACCATAATTTTGACAACCACCCATATTGGAGTTTCCGGAATTAGGGGTTATTGGGGTCCTTATTCTAAGATGATCCTACTATTCGGGCGTCTATGTTTGGCGGTCCCATATTTTCGTAAACCTCTACATAGCCACCTTATTGAGAGTTGAAGACAGATCCTAAGATGGTCAAGGGCTTTTGGGTCTTGGCGCACAGAAACCCTAAACCCTAAACCCCGAAGCCCGAACCTTTGAGAGCCCCAAACCCCACATCCCTAAACACCACAGTTCCGACCTCAGACCCCTCAAGCCGTAAAGCCTCATGACCCTAGTTGCTGAGTACCGTGGGCCCAATAAGGATAACCTTTCAATTATGGTAGGATTCTACATACCCAAAACGGTCAAGATTTCCTACTCAGCTACGAAGCGACTCCTGTTCCTGATGTCTGCATTGGTAAATGTGTGGGTGACGCTAGCCAGGGGCTTTGCCCCAGGAGCCCAGAGCGGGAGAGCGGGGGGTTAAGACGAAGCCAGATGAATCCCACAAGAGGTCTGAAACCCTCAAGAGTTTAGGGTTTTGGGTTGTTGTTTTGGGGTGTTCAGATTTTAAGGTGCAGGACTACAGGTGTTTCAATGGTTCTAAGGGCCTACAAAGGGCTGGTACATCTTTAAGTTCCTTAACAAGACCCAGTGGTTTAGGGTTTAGGGTTTAGGGTTAGGGTTTAAGGGTGTAGGGCCTGTCGGATTTCGAGGATTTGGGGTGGTGATCAGGAGGTCCATTTTGAGAGATCCTGGCTTGCCCAAAACAAGCCCTACACCCTTAAACCCTAAACCCTAAACCCTAAACCCTAAACCCCAGAAAGCCCCAGAAACCCTCAAAAGCAGCTTGAACGCGCTTGGGAGTTGGGGCTCCAGGGCTTCATGGAGTTGAGGGGTTTAGGGTTTAGGGTTTAGGGCTTAGGGCTTAGGGCTTAGGGCTTAGGGCTTGGGGCTTGGGGGTCTAGGGTTTAGGGTTTCGGGCTTGGGGCTTGGGGGTCTAGGGTTTAGGGTTTAGGGTTTAGGGTTTGGCTTTCTAGGGTTGAACTTCCTTTGGAACCTGGAGACCTGGAGGTGTCTGATGGCCTCCATGGGCGTCTGGCTTGGAAAGTCGAGTCTGTACCACGAAGGCCCACTTGGAGGTTCACGGGTATTAGTGATAAGTAAGGTAACTATGGAAAATAACCTTCTTATCATGCTACTCAGAAGCACCCATGAACCTTCAAGCAATGCCCCCACGCGTGCAAGATTGGATCAGCCCGTAGCTGAACCTTACACCCTCAACCCTGAAAACTGGGATCTTCAGCTGATCTCCACAGACGTGCGGGAGCGCGTGGCGAAAACGGAAAACGGCTTAAAGGTGCAGGAAGCACATCCCACGTCGAGCCTCATGCCTGACGCAGCTTTCAGAGACAAGTCGCTTCCCACTGCACGCCTGAGCATGCTCACGGTGCGGCGCGTCTTCTCGAAGAAAGAACCAACCAACCTGTTCAGCCACTACGGTTTGCTCCCGACATTCCTAAGTCACTCCCCCGCATTCTCGCCAAACCCAAGCATCCCCAAACCCGTAAAGCTTCAGGCGTTGTGAGCCCCATACACAGCGTGAGCATGGCTTATGAAAACCATGGCGAAGAAAGTCATCGTGCCATGTCGAGAATCTTCTCTCTTAGTTGGGCATACCAGAAGAATAGTTTCTAGAAAGACCATGGATGTTCAGGCTCTGGTTGTGGGGACCGACTTCTTGCGTAGAACGGCAAGACAGAGACTAGTGACTTGCTGGAAGCAGAGGAGCCTTTGACATTTTTCGACGACCGTGGGGGGCGGGGTGACGGGGGGTTCCGCTTCTCGCCCACGCATCCCCAAAAGGGGGCTACTGAGTTTACGAAGCTGACATGCCTTTAGGTAAATTTAAAGAAATTGAGGGTTTAGGGTTTGGGGTTCTAACGTTTAGGAACGTTTAGGAAGACAACGACACTGAGTGGGTCCCTAGACCCGAAACTCTAAACCCGAAACGCTCAACTTTTTGAGGGGCCTGGGACTCGACCGGAGAATCCTGAACCCTCGAACCCTCCGGTGCATGTCGGAAGGGGAAGCCCTCAACCCTAAACCCTAAACCCTAACCCTATAAACCCTAACCCCTCTAAACCCTCTAAACCCTCTAAACCCTCTAAACCCTCTAAACCCTCTAAACCCTCTAAACCCTCTAAACCCTCTAAACCCTATAAACCCTATAAACCCTAGAAGCCCTATAAGCCCTAGAAGCCCTCTAACCCCTATAAGCCCTATAAACCCTGTAAGCCCTACAAAGCCCTATAAACCCTATAAGCCCTATAAACCCTACAAGCCCTATAAGCCCTATAAGCCCCATAAGCCCTGAAGTGTTCACCAACACCCCCCATACCGGCCTGCGGCTTGTTTGCCGCAGCACGCCTTTCATCGGCATAGGGGTTCGTCTGGCTGGTTCTTAGTAGGGAATGAGGGAATGAGGTACCCTATATACTCCCTTAAAGGGAATAGGCACCCTATACATACCCTTTAAGGGATGATATAGGGCCCTCATTCCCTCACAGGGAGTTCGTGTTGCAGTTCGGGTGCCTTTATAGGGTTTTACAGGGTTTTATAGGGTTTATGGCGTTTATAGGGTTTTACAGGGTTTATAGGGTTTATAGGGTTTATAGGGTTTATAGGGTTTATAGGGTTTATAGTGTTTATAGGGTTTATAGGGTTTATAGGGTTTATAGGGTTTATAGGGTTTATAGGGTTTATAGGGTTTATAGGGTTTATAGGGCTTTTGGGTTTAGGAGGGTTGAGCGTTCGGGGGAGGGCTTCGGGCCCCCGAAGCCTAACAGAAACCATGCCCCTTGCGGCTCCACGCACGACATCTATCAGGATGGGATGGTGGGTTCCCAGACCCCCGGGGGAGGATTCAAAAAGGAAATCCCCTTAAGGGGGGATGCGAAGGATCGGCCCTCAATTTGGGTCCCCTGTTACATAAGCCTTAGATACACTATGCAGAATAAGGGCCCATACTTCGGATCCCCTTAAAAATCCCTTTAAACAAGGGTAAGGGCCCATACTCGGGGCCCATGGTGCCAACCTTAGACTTAAGGATTCAGGGTTCTAGCGTTTAGGGTTGAGGGGTCCAAATGATGACCCAACGTAGTAGTATAGGGTACTATTTGGGGGTCCTACTTCTTGGACCCTCCCAGGTGTCTGCAAGTTAGGCTTTGAGCGTTGTGGGCTACATGGTTTCGGGTTCAAGGGTCTGGGGTTTTTGGGTGCAGGGTTTTGAGGTTCAACCAGGGGTTTAGGATTTAGGGTTTAGGGTTTAGGGATTTGGGGCTTGTTCGACGTGTCAGGGCTTCTGTGACTTTGGGAAGTGTTGGGTGCCGCGCATCGGTTCAACCCCGCAGCCCCTTCTCCCTAAGACCCTACAAAAGCCCTGAATTCTTAGCCCCAAGCCCTGAAGTCCTAAACCCGAACCCGCCTGCACAAAAGATCTTTTCCTATTGAACCCTAAACCCTAAACCCTGTACCCTACAAAGCCCCAGACCCTACGATGGGTACCGTGCTATAAAAACCCACACACGAAAAACCAACCCTCAAACACCAAACAAACCCGAGAACCCTAAACCCTAAACCTTTAGAGAGTTAGAGCGCTTAGACCCTAAAACCCTGCCGACTTCAAGAGTGACCCTAAGGCTTGTTTAGGGTTGAAGGTTTTGGGCGTGCCTTGAACAGGCTTCTGGATGTTCACGCGCCTTCCTTGGCCTCAGACGCAAAGCACAGGAGGTTTGGGGTGTAAGGCTTAGGGTTTTGGATTTGGGGTTTAGGGTTTAGGGTTTAGGGTTTAGAAGGATTTAGGGAGCTCAGAGAAGGAAGGTGGATGTCTAAAGCCGTGACCGGGGGATAACGGGGGGCTGCGCGGTAGGCCGTAGGCCTAGACGGCCCATAGTCCGAAACTAGTTGTTTGATATAGTTCAGTTTACCAAGCTCGATCATCCTAAACCCTAAACTAAGTGAGGGGTCGCTTCCGTCGAGCGACAGACCCCGAACGCTCGGCCGAGGGCCTTACAGCCCGAGCGCCCAAGCGAAAAGAGAAACGGAAAGGTGAGGGTTAAGCCTCACCGTCTGTCCTGGACAGGCCAACGGACATCGGCCTTTTTTGCGACAACGTCAGTACTCGGCTAAGGGAACCCTTTGTTTCTGGAGGTCGGTTCAGGGTTTTGGGTTCAGGGTTTGCCGGCACCCCCTGCCCCGGGCCCCCTGGCCCCTGGTGGCTGGATTCCTGGACCAGGAGGCTGGCGAGGGGGTCCAGGCAGGCTGGTTGCTCAATTTCGTGATTTTCAAATTTTTCCTGACTTTTCGGACTTTTCCTGCCGGCCAAGGCCCCCGGGCCTAAGGGCAATTGGAGGCAGGGCCCCCCAAGAAGGCTTTTCGCCCCGAGCCAAGGGCCCCCGGGCCAAGGGCCCCCCACACCAAGGGGTTCCGAGCCAAGGGTTCCCCATTCCAATGACGCCCCCCACTTCCATAGCCAAGGGCCCCCCAAGCCAAAGGGTCCCAGGCCAAGGGTCTTCCGGGCCAAAGGCCCCGGCCCAAGGGCCCCCCAACCAAGGGCCCCAGGCCAAGGGTTTTTTGGCCTTGGGGCCAAGGGCTTTCCGGCTTGCCCCGCGCCAGGAGGCGCCAAGAGCCCCCTAAAGGCTCCAAAAGCTTCAAAAGGAAGGGGGACCACAAGATTTGTCCGTGCCCACAATGAAAAATGCGATTTTTTAATATTGAAAACGATGGTTTTAGGCACCCCTGCCCGCAATGAAAAATGTTCTTTTTTAGTACTGAAATCGATGGCTCCCCCCCAAATCAGCAAGGACCTCTACGGGCCCCCAACCTAAACTCTGACACCGCAAAACCCTACGACAACCTTCAAGTAAATAAGGGCCTTTACGGGCCCTAACGTGCCGAAGGCCCGAAAAGGGCCGAGGCTACCCCGAACCCTAGCTTAAACCCTAATACCGCAAAACCCTGCGAAGGCCTTCAAGCAAATAAGGGCCTCTACGGGCCCTAACTTGCCGAAGGCCCGAAAAGGGCCGAGGCTACCCCGAACCCGAGCTTAAACCCTAGCGATTGAAATACTCATTAGCGAAAAATTCATTAATAGGTTCCCTGACCTTTAAATGAATAAAACCTCTGACACGCCGAAGGTCCGAACAAGGCCCCGAGAGACCCCAAGAGCCACCAAAATGCTTCAAAAGGCTTCAAAAGGCCCCCTAAAAGAAGGGGGACCCCAGGATGCCCGTACCCGCAATGAAAAATGCGATTTTTTGGTAGTGAAATCGATGCTAAATTGAGGCCCTTAAAGAAGGGGAATCCAGGAGCAGACACAAAGGGTTCCCCTGACCTTCAAATAAATAAGGGCCTCTACGGGCCCTGACACGCCGAAGGCCCGAAAAGGGCCGAGGCTACCCCCAACCCCAGCTTAAACCCTAACAGCGCAACTTTAAAAACATCAAAGCAAGCATCAGAGCACAAGAAAGTAAATTCCATAAACCCTAAACCCTAATAGAGTATAGTTTGGGTGGCCGGGGTGGGTTGACGGGCAACGCGAGCGCGCGGCCCGGGGTGTTTCACACCCGAGCGCGCGCCCTCCCCTGACACACCCTAAACCCTAAACCCTAAACCCTAAACCCTAAACCCTAAACAGTACACCCTAAACTGTATCCTCACCAAGCCGCCTCCTGCTTGCCGAACTTCTGCATGATGTTCTCGTCGACCTCGGGGGGAGCCACAGAACGCAGAAGCGGTTTAGGGTTTGGGGTTTGGGGTTTAGGGTTTAGGGTTTAGGGTTTAGGGTTTAGGGTTTAGGGTTTAGGGTTTAGGGTTTAGGGTTTAGGGTTTAGGGTTTAGGGTTTAGGGTTTAGGGTTTAGGGGAGCCCTCAAACTTGAGGACCCTCTTTACCTGCAGTTTTATGGGTTATACCTACTAGTTCAGGGTAGCTACTACTAAACTGTACGTAAACAAAGTCGCACGAGGGTTTAGAGTCTGGGGTTTAGGGTTTAGGGTTCAGGTCTTCGGGTGTGGGCCTTGAGTCTCCGCTGGCCCTAAGATTCCAACAGCCCATCCACGGGCCCCTAACGTCTTACGCCTGTACCGATGTTCTTGCAGGGGGGTCACTAGAGAGACCCTTGAACTCCAAACCCCTAAATCCATGAACCCCTAAACTCTGAACCATACACCCCTGCAACCTCTAAAACTGTAAACCCTAACCCCCAAACCCTTAAACCCCTGAACCCCTAAACCCCAAACCCTAAGCCCCTTCATTGGGATGCGGGGCCCATGGAGCCATAGCCAGCGCCGCCCCAAAGCGGATGGGCAGCAGCAGTCGGGCCTAAGGCAGGAAGACCAAACAGTTTAGGGTGCTCGTCTTGGGTTCTCCATGTATGGGCCCTTAATTTGGGTCCCTTGCGATAAAGGTCGTATATGCACTGTGCATAATAAGGGCCCTTACTTCGGATCCCTATAAGCAAGGGAAAGGGGACACACTAAGTTTAAGGGCCTGGTTTCCGGACTTTCTTGGATTTTGGGGGGGGCGAAAGTTTGGGGCTCTGAATTTGGGGGCCATGGGTGGCGAGCCTACCTTCGAAGCCTTCCATTCCGAAACTCCAGGGCCGAATGCCTGGAGATTTTCAGGTTGCAAGGTTCAGTGGCTCTAGGCTTGTGGCTTAGGGTTTAAGGCTTCGGGTTTTTAAAGTTTAGCCCAGGAACTGTTTAAAGGAATGATTCCTTATACAGCTTCCATATGATTTCTAATGAATCCTGGCAGCTATGATTCCACTACGATTCCGCTGCAAATACATGCTCCATTGTCGTTAAAGTGGTTGGTGTTCCTTAAGGACATGAAGAGCATAAGATTCTCATAAACGATCAATAGTTTTGCACATGTCTTTTGCACTCTTTCAAGAAATTCCAAGCATTGTAAATTCATAGTGAGGTCATAGATAATTCGTATCATATCTTTCGCAGGAATGCATAACAAAACCATACCAATATCTATTTAACATACGTACGTTAGGATGTTCCCCCTTATACAAACAGTCCTTCAGTGGGATTATAGTACCTTCCTGGTACCTCCGTGCCCGCAACGCTTGAGCCAAAGAGTGCCTCAAGGGCCCCCACAAAGCCCCGCACAGCCAATCCGCCCAAAGCTACCCTTTGCCCTAAACCCTCATAGGGTTTAGGGTTTAGGGTTTAGGGTTTAGGGTTTAGGGTTTAGGGTTTAGGGTTTAGGGTTTAGGGTTTAGGGTTTAGGGTTTAGGGTTTAGGGTTGAGGGTGTAGGGTTTAGGGTTTAGGGTTTAGGATTTAGGGTTTGGGGTCCCTGAACCATCCATCACACACAAGGCTTCGACAATGTTGGAGGCTGCGAAGACCAAGCCGAAGACAGCCGCGCTCTCCTTCGGCGTGGCCATTTAGGCCTTTAGGGTTTAGGGAACCATGGTTCTTCGGGAGCCCAGCACCACTTAGGTGAATTCGGGTCATCTACCATAAACTGCGTGAGGGGTCCTCTGTAAGCTACGAAACGCTCCTCAACTAAGGGGCTTAGGGCTCTATCAGTCGTTGAAGGACAGGAGTGCTGGGCTCGGGATACAGACTTGTTCCCGCTCCCCCCCTTGAGCCCTCCTGCCACCAAACACTCCCCTCCAAGTACTACCTTCAAGATACCCTGCATACTCCCACAAGGTAGCCTGGTACTCCAACTAGTCAGCCTGGCAGTTTCTGAGGAGGGAGGGGCGGGGCGGGCGAAGGTAAACCCTCAACCCTGCAAACTGAACCCCGAATCCTTACCCCTGAACCCGAACACTCAGCCCTAAACCCTAAACCCTAAACAGCACTAAGCCCTAAACCCTAAACCCTAAACCCTAAACCCTAAACCCTAAACCCTAAACCCTAAACCCTAACCAATTGAAGCCCTGAACCCTGGAGAGCCAGCAGCCTCGGGCTTGCTAAAGTCGGGCCAGTGCCCAGCTGTGTTCAGGTAGACGATGCACCTAGGGTTTAGGGTTTAGGGTTTGGGGTTTGGGGTTTAGGGTTCAGGGTTTAGGGTTTAGGGCTTGGAGTTTGGGGTTTAGGGTTTGCGTTCGGGGTTTGGTTCTGGGTTTGGGTTTGGGGTTTGGGGGTTAAGGGTTTAGGGCTTGGGTGTTTAGGGTTTAGGGCTTGGAGTTTGGGGATTGGGGTTTGGGTTTAGGGTTTAAGGTTTAGGGTTTAGGATTTAGGGTTTGGGGTTTGGGGTTTACAGTTAGGGTTTGGGGTTTGGGGTTTAAGGTTTAGGGTTTAGGGTTCAGGGTTTGGGGTTTCGAGTTACGGTTCGGGGTTTGGGGTTCAAAGGGTTTGGGGTTCAAAGGGTTTGGGGTTTGGGGTTTAGGGCTTAGGGATTTGGGCTTGGAGTTTGGGGTTTGGGGTTTGGGGTTTAGGGTTTGGGGTTTAGGGTTTGGGGTTTAGGGTTTGGGGTTTGGGGTTTAGGTTTGGGGTTTAGGGTTTGGGGTTTAGGGTGGGGAGCGCTTTGTTTTCAGAAGCGCGACGACTACGCAACGCACAATACAGGACATCGATCTGTCGGCAACATAGTATTGAAAAACGGCGTGCGCATGCAAACAAGCATCAAATAGGATAGGTTACACACACGCATATATATGTATGCTCATAGTTGAATTAATATAATCCAATTCATATCTTTGCTTATCTACATTAAATCTATATATATATATATATATACAGTTACACACACACCGTCTTCGTTGTTGTGTCCATATTGCTATCTTTCTTCTGCAGACATCGACAAGCACCAGCAAACCCCTGACGAATTGCTGGGGCATGGGCTCCGTTGGGAAGGCTACCGCCCAGAAGAGCAGCTCGGTGATGACGTAGGAGAGGGTGCCGGCCTCTTAGTTCTCTTCTGGGTTCATTGAGTCAAACCACCCCCCCCCCCCCCCCCCCACACACACACACACACACACCCAGCTCCTCAGAAAGATATCAGCACCCGAGACAAAACCCCCTGATACCCCCCCTCCCCCGTTTTAAGGTAAGGGCAGGTGGGGAATCTGGACAGAGTTTGGGGTTCAGGACTTGGCATGTAAGTGTTTGAAGCTCGCGGGTCGAGGCTGTCGTGGCGGGGGTTCTATGGTTTAAAGGGTGAGGGTCCCGTGCTAACCCTAAACCCTAAACCCTAAACCCTAGACCCTAAGCCATAAGCCCTAAGCCCTAAGCCCTAAACCCTAACTCTACACTCATGGAGTCTTTGAGTGCGGCCTTCAGTTTTGGGATGTGTTGGGCTTGAGCCTCGAGGCCGTGAAAAAAGTCTGAGATTCTTCAGCTAGGACTTGGGTTTTGGGTTTGGGGTTTGGGGTTTAGGGTTTAGGGTTTAGGGTTTAGGGTTTGGGGTTTGGGGTTTAGGGTTTAGGGGGTAAGAGTGTTTTTTTTTTTGTTGCGGGTGCTTTTTTGCTGTGGGTGCGGGGGCGCGTTTTTTTTTTTTTTGCTGCGGGTCGCGGGGGCGCGTTTTTTTTTTTTTGCTGCGGGTGCGGGGGGCGCGTTTTTTTTTTGCTGCGGGGCGCGTTTTTTTTTTTGTTGCGGGTGCCGTGGGGTCGCGTTTTTTTTTTTGCTGCGGGTGCGGAGCGTTTTTGCTGTTTTCTCTATATTTTACTATGAAAACCTCTATTTTCTCTAATTTTCAATAGGAAAACCTCTTTCTTCTCTATATTTGAATAGGAAAACCTCTTTCTTCTCTATATTTGAATATGAAAACCTCTGTTTTCTCTACATTTAGTATGAAAACCTCTACTTTAATTCGAAAACCTCTATTTCTCTATATTTTATAACGAAAACCTCTATTTCTCTCTATTTTTGTCTATGTCGTCATAGTTTTCCTCTATATTTAATGAGGAAGACATGAGAGAGGAATACATGAGAAACTTATTGTCTGTGTTATCTCAATGTGTGACTTGCAATTAAAAGTGTTCTGTTCCTCTTGTCCTATTTTAATAGGAAGCCCATTATTTTCTCTGTCTCTGAATAGGCAAACCTCCATTGTCTTAACATTTGAACATGAAGACCTCTATTCTCTATATTTGAATATCAAGACCTCTACATTTTGATATGAAAACACTTTGTATGTTCGCCGCTATATTTTCGTATGAAAGCCTCTATTTCCTCTATGTTGTCATAGGAAACATTTAATTTCTCTATATTGTATAGCGAAAACCTCTATTGTTCTATAGTTTTTTTATTTTGTCAGTATTTTCAGACATCTTCTCTTTATTTCACGAGGAAGACATAAGAGGAATACATGAAAAGCTAATTCTCTATATTGTCATAAGAGTACATGCAGTATCTCTATCTGTGACTCGTAGACAACAAGTGTTTTTGTTCATGTCTCATAACACAAGCTCTATTTTCTCGATTCTTTACTAAGAAGACGTTTATATCTCTATTTGTAAACGGAAAATTCAACTTCCACTATAAGGTCTGAATTTTCGTAGGAAAGCAGGCATATATTCCCTCTTTTTTCAGGGGGTTGGGGGCTGCGCAGACCGCCGCATTTGAAAACACAATGCGCGCATCATGGGTTTGGAAGGGATTCGTAAGCTTTGAAGCAGGCTTGCCGGCTAAAAAAAGCGGGGGGGTTGGGGGGGGGGCGCAGCCCCCCCCCATTTGCAACACAATGCTCGCATCATCATGGGTTTGGAAGGGATTCGTATGATTGAAGCAAGCTTGCCCGGCTAAAAAGCGCAGCCCCCCCCCACCCCCCATTTGCAACACAATGCTCGCATCATCATGGGTTTGGAAGGGATTCGTATGATTGAAGCAAGCTTGCCCGGCTAAAAAGCGCAGCCCCCCCCCCCCCGCCCCTTTCAAGCGGAGGGGAATGCTCTCATGATGGTTTCGGAAAGGATTCATTTGCTTTGAAGCAAGCTGGCATGGCTTTAAGAAGCGGGGGGGTTGGGGGGGGCGCAGCCCCCCCCAATTTGCAAACCCAATGCTGGCATGATAGGCTTGGACAGGATTCATATGCTGAGAAGCTAGCTGGCACGGTTTTAAAGAGGGGGGGGGTCGGGCGGGGTGCAGCCCTCCCTCCACCGTTAGCAAACACAATGCTCGCATGATGGCCTTGGGAAGGATTCAGTGCTTTGAAAACGCTTGCACAGTTTAAAGGAGGGGGGGGGCGTTGGGGACGGGGTTGGGGAGGAAATTGCAAAAACAAATGACCTGGGGGAAGGGGGGGGGGGCGCGTTTTTTTTTTTGCTGCGGGTGCGGGGGCGCGTTTTTTATTTTGCTGCGGGTGCGGGGGCGCGTTTTTTTTTTTGCTGCGGGTGCGGGGGCGACACGCGCGAGGTCACTCACTCACCTGGGGGGTGGGGAAGAGGGGGGGGGGGGCGCGTTTTTTTTTTTTGCTGGGGTGCGGGGGCGCGTTTTTTTTTTTTTGCTGCGGGTGCGGGGGCGCGTTTTTTTTTTTGCTGCGGGCGGGGGCGACACGCGCCAGGTCACTCACTCACCTGGGGGGGTGGGGAGGAAGCGGGGGGAGGGGGGGGGGGGCGGGGAGGGGGGGGGGGGGTGGCGTTTGTTTTTTTGCTGCGGGTGCGGGGGGCGCGGTTTTTTTTTGCTGCGGGTGCGGGGGCCCCTTTTTTTTTTGCTGCGGGTGCGGGGGCGACACGCGCCAGGTCACTCACTCACCGGGGCGGCCCCCGAAAAAAGCACCCACAGCAAAAAAGCACCCACAACAAAAAAAAAAACACGGGTTCCGGGTTTAGGGCTTCTTTGGGGGCGTCGGGGTCTAGAGTCCTTTGAGGGTTTAGGGATTAGTGGGTTGAGGGCTCAGGGAGTTGAGTCCCTAATCCCTAAACCCTAAACCCTAAACCCTAAACCCTAAACCCTAAACCCTAAACCCAAGGACTCAAGGCACTGGCTGCACCATACTTCTTCACGTCGTCCATGGAGATGTTGCCGTACGTGTCCGGCTCCTCTAAAGTTGAACCGGGACTCTGGGTCTGCGGTTGTTCTTGGACGCTAAACTAAACCCTAAACCCTAAACCTCAACCCTCAACCCGCAACAAGCCTCAACCCTCAGCCCTCAACCCTAATCCAAAAGCTCTATAGGTTTGAAGTTGGGACAGGCGCTCGGCTCTCAAGCTTCAACAAGCAAATCGAGTTCTCGCTGCGCCATCAAGAGCGCGACTTTCAGCACCCATGTCCAAACGAATAAACCCCAGACCCTAAACCCTAAACCTTAAACCCCAAAGCCTAAACCCTAAACTGTCCTAAACCCTCCAGCTGGGAACTCTCGCGACTTAAGTCAGAAAGAACACCTCATGAGTCTGCAAGGGGAACCCCGCACTCCCTGGACCCCTTGTAGCGTTCAGGGTTAGGGTTTAGGGTTAGGGTTTAGGGCTAGAGAGAAATCACGGAAAACAGCACCATTGATGTCGCTTTGGCGGTCCCACACGCTAAAGGGCTTCTTCTGCTCCGACTCCTGCTGATCCTGGCGAGGATTTTTGTTGGGGTCCAGGGCTGGGATTTGATTAGAGGTTTCGGGTCTCGGTTTGGCTACAAACAGGAAGGCGGGCTGCCGGCCTTCGGCGGTTGCTACATCCCTCAAACAGTAATTACAGATGCCCAAGTCCCTAAAACCTAAACCCGAACTCTTCACCCTAGCCGGGCCCTAAACCCTAAACCCCAAACCCCAAAACCCTAACCCCAAAACCCCAAAACCCCAAAACCCCCAAAACCCCCTAAACCCCCTAAACCCCCTAAACCCCTTAAGCCCGAAGCCCGAAACCCCAAACCCTAAACCCTGAACCCTAAACCCCAAACCCCAAAACCCCCGAAACCCCAACCCCTAAACCCTAAACCCTAAACCCCAAACCTAAACCCCAAACCCTGAACCCCAAACCCTAAACCCTAAACCCTAAACCCTAAACCCTAAACCCTAAACCCTAAACCCTAAACCCTAAACCCTAAACCCTAAACCCGAGGCCGAGCGCCCTGCTGCACGCCGGGCGGTCGACCTTCGCACCAGGGCAGCCGAGACGCCCGCCAGGAGGCAGCTGGCGGCCTAGGGTTTAGGGTTTAGGGTTTAGGGTTTAGGGTTTAGGGTTTAGGGTTTGGGGTTTGGGGTTTAGGGTTTAGGGTTTAGGATTTAGGGTTTAGACCCCGGTTCAGGTTTTAGGCTTAAAGCTTGGGATGTTAAGGGTGTTGGGTTCGGGGTTAAGGGTTTCAGGGCAGAAACCCTAAACGCTAAACCCTTCACCCTATAAGCTAAGGGTTTAAGCGCTTCAGGATCTACAGGTTTGATGGCGGGTTTTTTGGCTGGGAGGTTGGCGGCTTAGGCGTTTAGAGGTTTAGGGGTTTAGGGGTTTCGGCGTTTCGGGGTTTGGGGGCTGGGGGGCTTGGGGGCTTGGGGGTGGGGGTTTGGGGGTTTGGGGGTTTGGGGGTTTGGGGGTTTGGGGGTTTGGGGGTTTGGGGGTTCAGGTTGAGGGTTTTGGGTCTAAGGTTTTTTCATGGCCGGAACTTACTTTGCTTGTATCAAGGCGGGAACCCTTGACTACATAATGCCCATCTTGCAGCTTAAGCTGGGGCTTGGGGGTTAGGGTTCAAAGGGTTTCGGGCTAAGTTGCAGGTTTGGGTTTTAGGCACTTCTAGGGTTTGGGATTTGAGGCTTCAGGATGCCCCTAAACCCTTAACCCTAAACCCTGAACCCCAAACCCTAAACCCTAAACCCCAAACCCTAAACCCTGAACCCTACTTAGAGGCTTCTGGGTACTAGGAGCCCGGGCCAGGGCCGTTGTCTCCGATCCTGACTGGGCACTGGCTGTGCTCGGAGCCGCGCGCCTGCTTAGGGTTTAGGGTTTTGGGTTTAGGGTTTGGGGTTTGGGGTTTAGGGTTTAGGGTTTAGGGTTTGGGGTTTGGGGTTTGGAGTTTTGGGGTCCAGGCTTTAAGGCGATTATGGATTCAGGGTTAGTAGGCTTTGGGGTCTGGGGTTGAGGGTTATTAGGGATTGGGGTGTAGGGGTATCGGGTTTATGGCCTAAGGGTGGTTTGGCTCTTTTGGGGTTTGGGGGTTTCGGGTTTAGGGTTTGGGGCTTGGGCTTTGGGCTTTGGGGTTTAGGGATTTTGGTTTAGGGTTTGGAGGTTTGGGGTTGGGGTTTAGGGACATTAGGGTTTGGGGCGTCGGGTTATTAGGGTTTGGAGTGTAGGGATGTCAGGGCTTAGGGCTTTTGATGACGCACCCCAACCCCGACGCCATGACCATCACAGGTCCCTGTTTCAGGGACTCGGGTCACCAAAGAACCCTTCTAGTCTGCCACGAGTTTTGCGACTTGGGGTTCTTCAGGGCGCAGTGGGCAATTTCAGTCGTTTAGGGTTTAGGAGTTCAGGGTTTAGGGGTGCAGGGGTTGAAGGTTTACGGGAGATGCAGACTGCGGGTTATATTTTAAATAAAACCGGTGGCGTTGTGCTAGGGTCTAGGGTCTTGGCACATGCCAATTTAGGGCATGCACCCTGTTTCCTTCCCTCACAAGCCGTTCTGAACTGTAGACCTGAACCTTAAGCCTAACCCCTAGCCACCCTATAAACCCTATAAACCTCACAAACCTTATAAACTCTATAAACCCTAAACCCCATTCGTGCCTTCGAATCTCCAAAGCCAAGAACACCACCAACCCCAAACCCCAACCCTAAACACCAAACACCAAACCCCAAACCCTAAACCCCCTAAACCCTAGACCCCAAACCCCAAACCCCAAACCCCAAACCCCAAACCCCAAACCCTAAACCCTAAACCCCAAACCCCAAACCCTCAACCCTACACCCCAAAAGCCCCAAGAAGCCAGCTGGGTCTCCCGGCGGCCCAGCGGCGCGCAGCGCCGGCGCGGCGTGCGGCGCTGGGGCGGCCACGAAGGTCTGATGCGGGGTTTGGGGTTTAGGGGTTTAGGGTTTGAGGAGGTTTAAGGCTTAAGGGATTCGGGTTGAGGGTTTAGGGTTTAAGGGTTAAGGGTTAAGGGTTAGGGCTTAGGGTTTAGGGTTTAGGGTTTAGGGTTTAGGATTTAGGGTTTAGGGTTTAGGGTTTAGGGTGTAGGGTCCCTTGAAAGGCAGCCCGATGGCCCCTGCCTGCGACAGCCAAAGCCCTGCGACGGCCGCCGTGAGCGCCGCGGCGCGCAGGACGCCTTGTTCAGGGCTATTGTAGGGATTTGTCGTTATGGGGGTTTAGGGTTTAGGGTTTAGGGTTTAGGGTTTAGGGTCTAGGGTTTAGGGTTTAGGGTTTAGGGTTTAGGGTTTGGGGTTTGGGGTTTAGGGTTTAGGGTTTAGGGTTTGGGGTTTTGAGCTTTCGAAAATAAAGGGTACACTTGTTTTTTGTTTTTTGTTTGGGGGGTGGTATTTTCAAGAATAGCCAAGGGTAGCTACCCCTATGTTGATGGGCTTGGGTTTAGGCTATTTGGGGTTTAGGAAACAGGCTTCCGGCTCTCGGAACTTCAGCGGCAAATCTGGAGCTTCAGGGTAGCTAGTGCTCGGATGGTTTTGAGATGTTCCCCTTTTAATGCTAACAGTCCTTAATCGGATTATAGCACCTATTCTAGCCCCTGATTATAAAGGACCAATACTGTAAGGGGGAACATCCCAAGGATGGTGTTTTGGCAACAGCTCGAGCGCTCACAAGCCCACAGAAGCCGAGCCGGTGGCAGCGAGATGCAGCAGGCGCCATGACCTCACCAACATGCGAGAGTTTCGGGTTTCGGGTACCCCAAAAGCCTGACAAGCCCCCAAGGCCTGAAACTAATACCCTGATGGTTTCAAGACGTGCTAAGGTCTCAAAAACCCTCAAAAACCCTCAAAAACCCTCAAAAACCCTCAAAAACCTTCAAAAACCTTCAAAAAACCTTCAACAACCCTCAAAAACCCTCAACCCTCAAAAAACCCTCAAAAGCCCTCAAAAACCCTCAAAAACCAAAACCCTAAACCCCAAAACCCCCGCCCCCCAACGAAAACCTCAACCCTCAAAACCCAAAACCCCATAAAAATCCAAACTCTCAAGCCCCCTTAAACGCAAAAAAAAAACACACACACACACACACACAAACCATAAAAATATAGACCCTGAAAATCCTGAAACCCTGTAAATTAAACTCTATAAACCCTGTAAACCCTAAAAGACCCTAGATGCCCCCAATACCCTCAACACCCCAAACCCTTAACCCTAGACCCTCAATCCCTTCGCTCCCGTGCCGGAAAGGGCCTGGGCGGGGCGGACCAAGGACCGGGAATAGGAGATGCTCAGCCAGAGGTGCTTGGGTGACGCAAGGGTTAGGGTTTAGGGTCTAGGGTCTAGGGTGGGAATGCGAGATGGGTCGGTGGTCCCTGTATATTATTATCATACCACCCGCCCCCGCCCCCCCCCCACCCAAAAAAATGAACAACTATTCTAATCATTAAGGCCCCTATAGTAGCCGTGAACCCTAAACCCTAAACCCCCTAAACACTATTCTAGCTATTCAGGCCCCTATCGTAGGGCTTCTGGGTATCTGGGTTTTGGTTTCTACAGTGCGGTTAAGGATCCACATCAGGGTTCCCTTCATATTCTCCGAACTCCTCCGGAGTCTTGGGGTTCGAGGTTTAGGGTTTAGAGTTTGGGGTTTAGGGTTTAGGGTTCAGGGTTTGGGGTTTGGGGTTTGGGTTTTGGGAGTTTCGGTTGAGGGTTTGGGGTTTGGGGTTTGGGGTTTGGGGTTTGGGAGTTTAGGGTTCAGGGTTTATTTGCCAGAGCGGCTGGGGGCCAAAGGGAGCCAGGAGGTGTAGAGTTCCTTAAGGCCCCAACAGGGCAGTTCAGGGTTTCGGGTTTAAGGGTATAAGGGTATCAGGGTTCAAGGGTTTAAGGATTTAGGGTGCAAGAGTTGAGGGTCTTGAGGGGAGAAGGGTATAAGGGTATTATTAGGATATTATAAGAGCTTTAATGGTTTTGGGGTTTAGGGGTTTAATTTGAGGGTTTAAGGGTTTAAGGGTTTAAGGTTTAAGGGTTTAAGGGTTTAAGGGTTTAAGGGTTTAAGGGTTCAAGGGTTTAAGGGTTTAAGGGTTGAAGGGTTTAAGGGTTGAAGGGTTGAAGGGTTTAAGGGTTTAAGGGTTTAAGGGCTTAAGGGCTTAAGGGCTTAAGGGCTTAAGGGTTTAAGGGTTTAAGGGTTTAAGGGCTTAAGAGTTTAAGGGCTTAAGGGTTTAAGGGTTTAAGGGTTTAAGGGTTTAAGGGTTTAAGGGCTTAAGGGCTTAAGGGCTTAAGGGCTTAAGGGCTTAAGGGTTTAAGGGTTTAAGGGTTTAAGGGTTTAAGGGTTTAAGGGTTTAAGGGTTTAGGAGTTTAGGGTTTAATCTAAACCCTCATGGAACCCTACAAATCCCGAAGCCTAAGCCGCAAGCCCTAAACCCTAAACCCGAAACTCCGAACACGACACTTTTGTCTACGCTGCAAAGGTGGTTGGGCTATGCAAGGCGCTTTGCACCGAGAGCCGTGGGGAAAGACGAAGCCAGAAACCTACTGAAGAGATTCGGGTCTAGGGTTTGGGGTTTAGGGTTTTAAGGCTTTTTCCGGTACGCTTTGTGGGGCTCACTCTTACGCAGGCTCTAGTTCACATGGGCTGATCACATCAGGGGATGCTCAAAAATTGGGGCGCGGAGCTTAAAGCCTAAAGACCCAAAGCCTAGATCATAAGGGTACCTCACCCTGCTTGGGTTTGTTACGTTAACAACGGGGGAAAAATACTGCCGAAAGGGCAAACGGGCACCGCGCAGTGCTACCAAAGTTAAGAGCAGGGTTGATGCTTTGCCCCCTAAACCCCTAAACCCCAAACCCTAAACCCTAAAGCCTAAACCCTAAACCCCAAACCCCAAACCCTAAAGCTTGCATTTCGTTTCTCTTCGTGGGCTTCTGGCATTCAAGGAGCTTTACGACAAAGGCCCGATGTCCCGCCGTCTAGACTGAGTCAGCCAGTGTGGGTTTAGGGTTTTGGGCTTAGGGGTTAGGGTTTAGGGTTGAGGGTTTAGGGTTTAGGGGTCAAAGCATCTGCTTTGCTTCTTGGCTGATCTCCGGAGACGTGCAGCACTCACGGCGAAAATGAAAAATGGCTTGAGGCGCAGGAAGCACGTCGGACAGAATGGCCTAATCCTGGCGAATGCCTACTGCACTTTTGAGCGACGAGGCGCTTCCCACTGCATGCTTGAGCATGCTCAAAGTCTGGCAGAACACCATGGAAAATGACCCAGCCTTGGACGCCAAGACATTTCAAAACCCTAAACCCTAAACCCTGCACCCTATACCCTAAACCCTAAACCCTGAAACCTGAACAATGCATCCCGCAATGCATGATTCAACTACACCCATATTTCTAAACAGGCACGGATGGATCTAGAGGGTTTAGGGTTTGGGGTTTGGGGTTTGTGGTTTGGGGTTTGGGGTTGGGGTTTGGGGTTTGGGGTTGGGGGCTTGGGCCTTGGGGCTTGGGATTTGGGGTTTGGGTTTTGGGTTTTTGGGTTTTTGGGTTTTTGGGTTTTTGGGTTTTTTGGGCTAGGGCCCAGTGTCCCAGGCTCGAGGGTTCAGGATTCCGGGTTTAGGATTTAGGGGTTAGGGTCTACTTTCGCATGCCAATTTACCGCGTCAGTTCCGGGGCAAGCATCCCCTAAACCAAACCCTCAACCCGCGGCTTAGGGTTCAGGGTTCAGGGTTCAGGGTTCAGGGTTCAGGGTTCAGGGTTCAGGGTTCAGGGTTCAGGGTTCAGGGTTCAGGGTTCAGGGTTCAGGGTTTAGGGTTTAGGGTTTAGGGTTTAGGGTTTAGGGTTTAGGGTTTAGGGTTTAGGGTTTAGGGTTCAGGCTTTAGGGTTCCCTGAAACTGTAATATGTGGTTGTGGGCCAGGGTTTGGGCATTCAAGGTTGCGCATGGAGTCTAGATGCTTAGCCTACCCACCTCCAACCGCAACTTACCCTGAACCCGAACACAAAACACTATAAGCCCTAAACCGATAAATCCAAACCCTGAACCCCGGAACCCTGAACCCTGAACTCCCAGACCCCCTTTACCATGCACAGAGACCCAAGAATTTCTTTAAACGTTGAGAGGCTGAGCAACACGGAGGGTACTTGGATGACAGTAACATCTGGAAAGCAAATTAACAAAGTCTTTAGGGCTAAGCTCTAAACCCACGACTCACAACCCTGCGTCCTCAACCCTAAACCCTAAACCCTAAACTTCCTAAACCCTAAACCCTAAACCCTAAATTGCCACAGCCTCGTGGATAATCACGCCCCCTCTTTGGCCTGGCGAAGCTGGATGCTTCGAAGCCCTGTGGGGGTTCGGGGTTTAGGGCTTCGTAGGGTTTAGGGTTTAAGGTTTAGGGTTTAGGGTTTAGGGTTTAGGGTTTAGGGTTTAGGGTTAGGGGTTAGGGGTTAGGGGTTAGGGGTTAGGGGTTAGGGTTCAGGGTTCAGGGTTCAGGGTTCAGGGTTTAGGGTAACCCTGAAGCCCAAGAGTTGAGGGTTAAACCCTGAAACCCTTCAAGTTGTTGGGGGGGTGCACTAGGGCATGGTGGCTCCCTACAGCTGCGGCCTGTGCCCTGAGCACAGTTGCTCGGGGTTGAGGGTTGAGATCTCAGAGGCATTGTGACGCAACTTTTTGGCTGTACTGGCCCTAAACCCTAAACCCTAAACCCTAAACCCTAAACCCTAAACCCCAAACCCTAAACCCTAAACCCTAAGTTCAACCTTAGCCAACCTGGCCAAACTGGCCGACCTGCCTCCTGCTTGCCGAACTTCTGCATGATGTTCTCGTCAACCTCAGGGGAAACAGACTCCCCAAACCCTAAAACCCTTAAACTCTAAAACCCTTAAACTCTAAAACCCTTAAACTCTAAAACCCTTGAACTCTAAAACCCTTAAACTCTAGAACCCTTAAACCCTTACACCCCTAAACCCCTAAACCCCAAAGCCCAAAACCACAAGCTCAACTTCCAGAGCTCTTGGAAGTGAGTCTGTACTTAATATATATATATATGCAAATACGAGGGTGGAAGTGTTGGGTTTTGGGATTTAGGGTTTAAGGTTTGGGGTGTCGAACCTTCACCCCACCCAAGAAGCAACTCATCCCCAACATGAATTTGGAAGCGGGGACGGGGGGGGGGAGGGACACACGAAGCTACAAGGGACCTACACTGATGCCCCAAAAGGGCGCGGGATCTATCTTACCGCCTACCCTAAGACCTAAACCTCCACAACCCTGAACCCACAAACGTCCTGTGCCCTAAATCCTGAACCCCTAGATCCTGAACTCCAAACACCCTAAGCCCGTGAACCTACCCCCTGGACCCAAAACCCGAAACTCCAATCTCCGACTGTAGACCGCTGAACCCTACAACCCCCCGGAAACCCAAAATCCAAAACCCTAAAACCCCAAGTCCAAACCCTAAAACCCTAAACTCTAAACCCTAAACCCCTAAACCCCTAAACCCCTAAAACCCGAAAACCCTAAAACCCCAAAACCTAACCCACCCTAACCTCTAAACCCCTGAATCCCTAAAGCCCTAAGTCCCTAAGCCCCTGTGGGCGTCAGGCCCATGGAGCCATAGCCAGCGCCGCACCGAAGCGGATGGGCAGCAGAAGCCGGGCCTCGGGCCAGGAAGGCCGACAAGTTCAGGGTCCTAGGGGGGCTTAGGGTCCTAAGGGTCTTAGGGTCTTGGGGTCTTGGGGTCTTGGGGTCTTAGGGTTTAGGGTTTAGGGTTTAGGGTTTAGGGTTTAAGGTTTAGGGTTTAGGACTTTACGGTCTTAGGGTCTTGGGGTCCTGGGGTCTTAGGGTGTTAGGGATTGAGGGTCTTAGGGCTTAGGGATCGGGAAGCAGCTGGGGGGTTTAAGAGTTTAAAGGGGTTTAGGGTTTGGGGGTTTAGGGTTTTGTGGGTTAGGGCGGTTTAGGGGTTTGCGGATTTAGGGGTTTGGTTTAGGTTGGGGGTTTAGATGGTTTAGGGTTCAGGGTTTAGGGGGTTTACGGGGTTTGGGGGGTTAAGGACTTAAGGATATCTTGTTGAGGCTTTTTAGCTCCTGGCGTTGAGTGAGGTCTTGGGTGGGATTGAGGGTTTAGAACTTTACGGAGTCTCAGCCCTCGTGAAAGCCCTAAACCCTAACGCTAAACCCTAAACCCTAAACCCGAAACCCTAGCCCCAAACCCAAAACCCAAAACCCTAAACCCTAAGCCCAAAACCCTAAACCCTAAACCTCCATCCCACACAAGGCTTCGACAATGTTGGAGGCTGCGAAGACCAAGCCGAAGACAGCCGCGCTCTCCTTCGAGGGGCCGCGCTTAGGGGGTGAAAGAGGTGAGGGTTTAGGGACTTAGGGTTCGGAGTTCCCCAAATCCTGAAACCCTAAAACCCGAAACCCCAAGTAAACCCTAAGCCCTAACACCCTCAACCAAGCCCCTAAAACTTAAACCCCAAACAAACCCTAAAACCCTAAAACCCTAGATCCTAAAACCCCTAAACCACTAAACCCCTAAACCCCCAGAGCTGAACCCGAAAAAAGCCCGCAAACGGCCTCGGGCTTGCTGAAGTCAGGCCAGTGGCCAGCCGTGTTCAGGTAGACGATGCACCTGCAAGTTTTGGAGGCGTTTAAGCAGCAGCAGAGGGGAGAAAAAAAATGAACAAATAGAAAAAGAGAGAGAGAGAGAGAGAGAGAGAGAGAGAGAGAGAGAGCGAGAGAGCGAGAGAGCGAGAGAGCACAGCCCCCACCCTAACCCAAAACCCCTGCGGAGGCATGGACTCCGTTGGGAAGGCAACGGCCCAGAAGATCAGCTCGGTGATGACGTAGGAGAGGGTGCCGGCCTCAGTGTGTTCTTTTTGGGGTCGGGCCCGGGGGGGGGGGGGGAGGTTCCCCATTTTGGGAGTATACCCATTTAGGGTTGCAGGCTTTGGGTTTAGGGTTGAGGCTCCGGTTGAGGGTCTGGGGCTCTATAGGACTTCTGGTTGAGGATGAGGATCGTGAGTTCCAGCTTCTCGGCAGCAAGGGCTGTTAAGGGTTTCGACAGCTCTTCGGAGAATTAAGTAGGACCATTGCGTTACCCCAGCCCCGAAACATGTTACGGAAACCCTAAACCCTAAACCTAAACCCTGAACCCTACACCCTAAACCCTGTAGACCTCATAAAGTATGACGATATGGACCTTGTGACTTTCCTGTAAAACCATAATAAGATCCTTGCTTCAGGGTTGGTGCGATTACATGGCGGGGATTCCACGCAAGAGCCTCTGTTCGGAAAGCCCAAATTGTCCTAACGACCTAAACCCTAAACCCTAAACCCCAAACCGTTGTTAGAGTAAGGCCCCGGACGGCACCGTACTTCTTCACGTCGTCCATGGAGATGTTGCCGTAGGTGTCCGGCTCCTGTCGAGCCCCCGCAGAGCTTTTGCCCTTGGAAGGGAGGGGGGGGCGGGGGAGGGGGGAGAGGGGAAGGGTGGGAAAAAGGGAGGAGGGCTCCCAGAACTCTAAACCCTTACAGGAATCCCAACCAAAGTGCAAACCTCCTGGAGCACGAACCAGACCAACAGAAGGCTTGCAGTTTCGGGTTTAGGGATTCGGGGCTGCGGTCCCAAACGCTGAAGGGCTTCTTCTCGTCCGCCTCCTTCTGTAGCTAGGGGTCATGGGATCCACTTGATCAAGGTATAGGTTTTAGGGTTTAGGGTTTAGGTTTTAGGGTTTGGGGTTTAGGGTATAGGGTTTAGGTTTTAGGCGGTTTAGGGTTTAGGGTTCAGGGCCCCCTTGATGGGAGGGGGGTGGGGTTTAAGATAGCGCGCGCCTTTTCTACTTTAGATTTGCAGGGTGCCGAAAGGGTTGAGTTTTAGGGTTTGCAGTTTGTGGCCTCGGGGTTCGTTGAAGGGTAACCCTAAAGTAACCCTGAAACCTCAAATGCTGAAGCCCTCAGCCCCTAACCCGAAACCCTAAACACGAGACCCTGACACCGTAAAGCCTATACCCTCTCCTAACCCTAAACCCTGGTACTCTTTCCCCCCAACACCCTAAATCCTACAACCAATCCTGTAGAAAGAACTACTATTTGCTCAAGCACCACCCAGAAAAACAGCAAATATTCCTCCTTCTAAAGGCAATATAGGGAGTACTATCTTTTGATTCTTTGGGGAGCAACTAGCAGATAACCCTAAACCGTAAACCCTAAACCCTAAGCCCTAATTAAACCCGAAGCCCAATGCCAGGCGCCCTGCCGCGCGGCGCGCTGTGGACCGGCGCACGAGGGAGGCAGAGACGCCCGCCAGGAGGCAACTAGCAGCCTGGCCGGTGGGTTAAAGGTTTAGGGTTTAGGGTTTCGGGTTTCGGCTCAAGCGTCTCCCAACGCATCACTTCTTAGCCTGCATACGTACCTGGACACGGCTATGGGAACAGCTGCCTAATTACTTGGTTCTGAGTTGCTGTTAAGGACCAGAAACGCTTTGGCCTAAATAGCCCTATACCAGGTGCCCGGGCCAGGGCAGAGGTCTCTGATCCCGACTGGGCGGTGGCTGTGCTCGCCGTGGCACGCCTGCCGAAGCACAGCGCCAGGGTTTAGGGTTTAGGGTTTAGGGTGTAGGGTTGTGTAAGGTTTAGGGTTTAGGCCTTAGGGTTTTGGCTTGCTGCCCTGAACCAATACCCAAACACCCTGATGCCCTGGTACAAGACCGCAATACCGTAACACCCCTATGCCATGCCCTAAACCCTAAACCCTGAGCACTCTCTTAGTATTTAATCGGCCACCAGCGTTTGTTTTTCAGAGTTCGGTCAATCGGCTATCGGTGCTTTTCAGATTTCAGTCAATCGAGCTGGGGCTTAGGGTTCAGGTCCTAGGGTTCAGGGTTCAGGTCCTAGGGTTTTGGTTCAGGGCAATGAGTTTAGCTTAGGGTTTTGGGTACAGGGCTGAGGATTTCGGGTTCAGGGCCTCGGGCTAAGGGTGTCGGGTTTAGGAATCAGGGCTTAAGGTTGAGGGGCAGCGCCTAGGGCGCAGGTGATAAACGAAAGCTGTAATCTGCTGACGTACCACATGATGAAAAATGCTCGACTGGTGAAAGCTGCTACATGAACGGCTGAACCCTAACCCTAAACCCCAAACCCTACATCCCCTAAAGCCTAAACCCTAAACCCTAAACCCTAAACCCTAAACCCTAAACCCTAAACCCTAAACCCTAAACCCTAAACTGGAGCGAGCCGCGGGCGCTGCGATAAGCAGCGGCGAGCGATACCGCGTGGCGACAGGCCCGCGGAGCTTTTTGGGCTTCTGCCGGACCAGTTCTGAGCCTTTTGGGGCTCCTCCCGGACTGTTTCGGACCATTGCACTACTCCCGGACCAATCGTAGAGAGGGTGCCGGACCAAAAACCAAAGGGAGCCCAAGGCATAAACCTATGGGTCTTGTAAGCCCCGTATAAGCATCATAATTTGGAAACACCGGAAAAAAATAAAACCTATGGATCTTGGGCGGACAGGGAGCACTTCGCGGGGGGTACCACAGGAATTTGGTCAACGGCGGCCCGTAGCGCCCCCTCCTACTACTTACACACGATATTGTAAAACCCTAAACCCGCCACCACAACACACGTCCCGCGTGGTGGTGTGCGCGGAACCTTAGCAAACCCTACACCCTAAACCCTAAACCCTAAGCCCTCAACCCTCAACCCTCAACCCTCAACCCTAAACCCTAAACCCTAAACCCTAAACCCTAAACCCTAAACCCTAAACGCGAAACCCTAAACCCTAAACCCTAAACCCAAACCTAAACCTAAACCTATTACACCCCAACCCCAGAGACCGAAACCAGGGCCCCCACGGCCCAGCAGCTCGAAGAGCTGGCGCGGTGTGCGGTGCTGGGGCGGCCACGAAGGCCTCCAAGGTTTGGAGTTTGTGGGTTTTAGGGTTTAGGGTTTAGGGTTTACGGTTTAGGGTTTAGGGTTTAGGGTTTAGGGTTTAGGGTTTAGGGTTTAGGGTTTAGGGTTTAGGGTTTGGGGTTTAGGGTTTAGGGTTTAGGGTTTAGGGTTTAGGGTTTAGGGTTTAGGGTTTATGGTTTTATTTAGGGTTTGTTGACGGGTTCAGGGGTTCAGGGGTCGAGGGGTCGAGGGGTTGAGGGGTTAGGTTCAGGGGGCTTAGGGGTTTGGGTTGGGGGGTTTTGGGATTCGGGTTGCGATGATGATAATTGGACGACAGGACGATAGGACGATAGGACGATAGGACGATAGGATGATAGGATGATAGGACGATCGGATGATAGGATGATAGGATGATAGGGTGAAACGATGTAGTATAGTAGCACCATACCATTGTATTGTTGAACAAGTATCTTGCTATACTATTCGAATCATATTGATGTCTTATTCTACTGTTATGCGATTATGTTATTCTGGTATATATGATTCTCTTCTTATCTGAAGTAATATTGTTGTGTTGTTCTAGTATTGTATCACTTTACCAATTTATGTGTATGTATATTTCTATACATATATAGATGATTTTGCTAGCTGATGTATATATCAGGGTATCCTTCGGCCAAAATTTTCCCGGCCTGCGCGAGCCAAAGCCCAGCGACGGCGGCCGTGAGCGCTGCGGCGCGCAGGACACCTTGCTCAGAGCTCTCGTAGGTTCTTTGTATGGGGGTTTAGTTAGGGTTTAGGGTTTAGGGCTTTCGAAAAGCGTGTAGTCTCTGGGTGGGGGTTTCGGGTTTTCAGGTACAGGGTTTAGGCTTTGGGGCTTGGGGCTCAGGGTTTGGGGCTTAAAGTTGCAATCAGCGGTTGGGGCTTAGGATCAGGGAGAGTCCACTTTAAGTATCGTGTTCCACCGAAGGCGTGGCTGTGGGAATTCTTTGGGCTGGAACCCACAGAATCCGAGCGCTTGGCAACGAGATGCAGCAGGAGCCATGACCTCAGGAACAGCTTAGCAGCCTCTTATGCACATGATGGTAACAGATTATAGAATCTCAGGAACATCTCGCTAAACCCGCAATCCTGGTTTGAAGGCTGCAGGTTTTGCCAGATCCGGCCGTTTGACACTGCATGCTTGATGTTTTCGGCGCAAGGCAAAGCCCTGCTAAGCTTCGTGTGCCATTGGCTCTCCTTATTGCACCACGGAGCCCCACTTAGCAGCACTCGCTCTTGCGGCTCTCGTTTTGAAGCAGCTCTCCCCTAGAAGCGAAAAAAACCTAAACCCAGGAACCCTAAACTCTAAAACCCTAACCTCGGAACCCTAAAAACAAACAAACGGGAGCAGATTTATGGGCCGGTTTTGGGGAGGACTTGACCCCGGCAGGCCCCCCCCCCCCCCCGCCCAAATTCTTGAGCGGCACCTCGGTTTCTTGCGGGCTTGGAGCTCTTCGGGGTCTGGAGCTCTTAGGGGTTTGGAATTTTTAGGGGCTTGGAGTTCTTAAGGGCTTGGAGTTCTTGGGGGTGTGGAGTTCTTAGCGGGTCGGGGTTGAGGGTTGACTATACTACATATCGTTCATCCATACATGTATTCAACTTCTGCTGTTGTCTCATATTCGTGGTATCCACATTTTAATGGAGATCTGCATCTGCATTTACAACCCAACTAAAGCATTTTGGTCATGGCATAGGTTTGGGATTGGGGGCTGAGGAAGCCGGGGTTTAAACCCAAACTCCACTATTGTGACTCCCTCTCCTCTAACCTTCACCCTTAACCCCAAAGCCCTAAACCCTAAGCCCTAAACCCTATGCCCTAAACCCTAAACCCTACACCCTAAGCCCGAAACCCTAAACCTGAAACCCCCCCAGGCCCCCCGACGGGCAACAGGCGACGAGACCAGGCGGCCACGGACTTTGGAAGCTTGAGTAGGATCCCGGGGGAAGAGCTTTAGGCTAAGGGGGGTAGGGTTTGGGGTTTAGGGCTATGGGTTTAGAGTTTAGGGTTTAGGGTTTAGGGCTTAGGGTTTAGGGTTTAGGGTTTAGCGTTTAGGGTTTAGGGCATAGGTGTTAGGAGTTTAGGCTTAGGGTTTAGAGTTCAAGCTTTGAGGTTTAGGGTTTGTTCAGGGTTTAAGCATAAACAAGCCCGAAACCCTCAACTTCTCAACCACCCTAAACCCTAAACCCCAAAGCCCAAAGCCCAAAGCCCCCTTTTCCGCGCCAGCGCGAAGCAGCGCCTCCTGGGAGCGGCACGAAGGCTCCGAAGAGGAGCTCGGCACTGGGCTTACTGCACTTGGAGGCTTCTTTGGCTAAGGTAGCAGGTTTCGGGTTTCTGGCTGCAGGGGTCTAAACCTTAAACCCTAAACCCTAAAACCTAAACCCTAAGCCCTAAACCCCAAACCCAAGTTGGGCAGATCTGGGCATGAAGAATGGCGGCCTGGCCCTTCTATCCAGCGCCGATCGGCGCTCACTCAGCCTTCCTTGTAGCTGAGAGGCACCTCAAGCGCTACGTCCCATTTAGGGTTTAGGGTTTAGAGGTTAAGGGTTCGTGGCTAGGGCTAGGGTTAAGGTTTAAGGCTCATGGGGTTTATGGGTTTCAGCCCAAAGACACCAAAGAATACACGATACTCTTCCTTGTAAACTTGCAAGGGAACCTGCCCCGACAGAAAAGAAACAAGGGTTCGGGGTTTAGCCCCTGCTAACAGTATTGGAAGATGCCTGGGCTTGGACTGGGCGGACCGGACCATCCTGCACAAAAGGGTTTGGGATTCGGCTGGCCCTGTCGGGGTTTCAAAAAGCTCTAACATCGACCTGCTTCTACCTCAGGGCCAAACTAGGAGGACCCCATTCTTCTCCTTGCGGTCGTAGAACCAACGCCCGAACTTGTGTTCCTGCGCGTTGGTAGTGCTAGCAAGATGCAGCATCTGCTGTACTTGAGCAGCAGCAGTGGCGGCAGGATTTGTCACTACTAGTATTGGCAGCCGGCAAGTAAGCAGTAGTGATAGCAGCAACGGTACAAACGACAGGCGCCACTAGAAACATGCTGGGTAACATGGCCTGTCAGCCACAGCAGGAACCCTGTTGCAACGGCACAGCAACGGCAATCAGGGCCACTCCTGCAGGGAATGCCCCAAACAAAGCGGAACGCAATGACATAAAATGACGATGCGCCTTTCCGACTGCCAAAGCGAGGAAGCGCTTCCCCACGGCAATGTCGTTGATGCAGCCAGGGGCTTGAACTGGCCTGTGCTTAATGCCTTAAGGGCATCTTTGGGCCTCCAGTCTTGGGGTGGGACCTGGTTATCTGGGGGCTTCGTAATTGAGGGCCACAGCCAAAGGTAAGGCCAACAGCTCGTAAATATTCCATGGTTGAGTCACGACTTTGTGATGGAGGCGTACCTTTGAATTTCCGGAGTGGCGGCGTTACCTTTGCACCCTGTTGCACATCTGACGTGACGACGCAACAGACCGTTGTGCATCTCTGTGGCACATTCGGAAATACATCTTCGGATCATCGGAACAGCCTGCTGAAGAGCCGAGAATGTCAAGCCTATCCACGCAAATTGCGCTGGGATCCCTGTGTTGCCTCGCGGCTATCTACACCTACTTGGCAGCTGTCGCCGCAGACGACGCGAAGACTGCAATGCGCAACATCGGACACAACTTGTAGGCTTGGAGCTCGATCTTCAGGTGGCGGAAACTCAAGGGTGAGTGAGGTTTTCACGCAGAGCCGTTGAAGAAGCAGAAGCACATCTTTTATCATGGCCTCAAACCTTGAACTTAAACCACAAATCCTGAACTCCCAACCATAATGGCCCTTAAATGGTTGTGTATATGATATGCACATATGCATATATATATATATGTATATATATATATGTTCATTTATTTGTTTATTTACTTATGTGTTTATTTATTTATTTCCATTTTTTATTTTCCATCTATTTTTTATTGTTCATTGTTTTTGTGTTTTTCTATCTGCATATACGTGGGAAGCAAGTTCTTAAGAATCGTGAATTTAGCGAAGTTGTCGGTTGTCTCTCGGCGACTCTGTCTCTTCCATTTATTGGGGCCTTAGGACGTCGGGTTGAATTAGGGTTTAGGGTTTAGGGTTTAGGGCTTAGGGTTTAGGGTTTAGGGTTTAGGGTCTAGGGTTTAGGGTTTAGGGTTTAGGGTTCCAACCTTCTCAAGTCTCCAGTTCAGCTCCCGGGTGGGGGTGTTGGGGAAGGGCAAACCCTGACTCCATGCGATGATGAGTGCGCATGCTACCAGTGCATCCGAGAGCACCGATGTTTACGTGCGTGCCTAGCCGTGCATACATTGGGGTGCTCCCCCCTATATTGACAGTCCTCAGTAGGGAGTAAAAAGATCCCCATTAAGGACTGTCAGTATGAGGGGGAACATCCCACTGCATACATGTCAAACGTTCAGACAGCCTGTCCTAAGCCTCCTTGGCAGCCTGGGGTGATATCGCCAACTCTCGAACAAACCTCTCGAAGCTCCAGGTAGCTGCAGGAAACCTGCCACCTCTTCTTCCTACAGCAGAACCCTTGTAGCTAACAGTGCCAAAAAACGGAGGGGCTCAAGCCTTACACCCCAGTTTGGAACAACCCCTATGCATTGACAGCTACTTGTAAGGGTTGTTCCAAAGGAAAGATGAAAATGGCCGGTTTAGGGTTTGGGGGCTTAGGGTTTGGGGTTTAGGGTTGTGAGGGTTCCCTTCGGATTTGGAGGGGCTTCTTTTGGAGCCTTACAGATTCTGTGGAGCTTAAGGGTTCTCCAGGGCCTTGATTTGAGTTTGGGGTCCTACACGGTGCGAAACCCCGAAGACATGGGCAGCCCTACACCTCGAACCTGCAAACATGCAAAACCAAACAAAAACGAACACCCCTCAAACACCAACTTCACAACCATAAAACCCTAAAACCGTGAAGCCCGAAACCCCTAAACACCCCAACCCCCCAATACTAAAACAAACAAAA
Source organism: Symbiodinium natans (assembly GCA_905221605.1). Taxonomy (NCBI): domain Eukaryota; class Dinophyceae; order Suessiales; family Symbiodiniaceae; genus Symbiodinium; species Symbiodinium natans. The sequence goes on from CAJNDS010001046.1 coordinate 172,274, forward strand.
GATGCGAAGTTCTCCTTAGTGTCCCTTTTTTTTGGGGGGGGTCCTTTTCATGCGGAGCGAAACATTACAGAGGGCTAATATAGGGACCCGAAAAAGGGACTCCAACTTGGAGAACTACCTATTTGGAATGGTTACTACTCGTGTTCCCTTCTGGTCCCTACATACATGTACTACAATAACCTCCAAAATTCCCGTATGGTCCCCTATATAAATCTACTCTAGTGACCCCCAAAACCCTATTCTGATTTACGATCACTCGGGCTCACGGCCCCGCTGCGGGAAGGAGCTGGACCCCTCCCTTCTTCTCGCCCTCGCCAGGGCCATGAGACGTAAAGATTCGGGGCTCAAGAATCGCGTGCAGATGGTTGGGGAGAGGCTGGAAATGGACCCAAACAGAAAAATTATGCGGGTTTAGGGCCCAGGAGCTCCGTGAATGGGACAAGACGACTTGAGCTTAGAGGGCTTTACGGGTTCTCGGACTTTCGGGCTGTCGGGTTGAGCTGGGAGTCATTGCTGTTGTGAGGCCTGTGAACCTTCCGTGCTCACACCCTAAACCCTGAACCCTAAACCCTAAACCCGAAACCCAAAACCCTAAACCGCCTGTGTCCTGCGCACGAATTCGTCGCCTTGTTTGGGGTGCCCTTCTATGGGTGCCCTTCTGGGGGTGCCCGAAAAGGCCCAGAAAGTTGGTGGGCTCTTCGAGTCTAGGCGTGCTCTTGCGGTGCTCTTGGAGCATTCTGGGGTCGACGCCGGCAAAAACCCTGAACGGCCCCAGCTCTGGAGACGTTGCTCCTTTGCTCGTGGCTAAGCATGCTGAAATGCAGAAGGGGAATACGCCACCTTTAGACCCTGGCCCCTATATGCCCTGCAACCGATGCCCTGCCACATCGGTCCCGTCCGCACCTCGTCGCGCTTGCGTCCGCACTTCCGGCAGAACCGCGCGTCTTCCAGGTACACGTTGCCGCAACCCGGGCAGCTGGTCTGCCAGAGGCTTCACGGCTTAGGGCTTAGGGCTCGTGGAGAGTTGAACCCCCGCAACCGAGCTTAAGGCTGGAACGGGAGTCGAAGGATGAGGCCCCTAAACCCTACACCCTAAGCCCTAAACCCTAAACATGTGCAACTTTTTGACACTGCGGCACTGTTTCAACAACGATCGCTCACCCTTGGGTTCAAGGCAAGATGGACACACAAATCTTCCGAAGCGGCTTAGCGACTGATATGAGCCCAACATATCTGAAAAGAAAGGAGGACTATGCCTTGAACTGAATATCCTTAACATAACTTAAGCTCGAATTCTGAGAAAGGGGTGCTAGGCTCCCTGGAGCAGAGAATGGACCTGCCTGACCCTGTACTATAATATCGATTAGGGTATACTCAACACTGTGAGCCCTACAAACCCTGTAAACCCTTCGCTCCTCAGTGCTGGTGGCTTTGCCGCACCGCCAAGTCCGCAAACTCGGCCGCAGGAACGGGGGGCTCAGAGTTCAGGGAGTCCGGGACTTTAAGGTTCAGGGTTCAGGGTTTCGGGTTTAGGGTTTCGGGTTTGGGGTTTAGGGTTCGGGGCTGGCGTTTAAGAACGAGGCTTCCGGGTTCAGGGGTCAGGGTTTCGAGTTTGCTGCTTTTGGAGTTCAGTTGTTCTTCGATTCTTCCATTCCTAAACCCGAACTAAACTTCTAGCACAGACGACTATGACCTTTAGATTGGCCAGGAAGATCATGGCAATTCAGAATGTCTTGTTTGCACAGACGCGGCACATTAGGCTCAACCCAGGTTCCACCGAAGTGTGCCATTCATCCTCCGGGACGCATGTCGCACAAGTAGTTGGCAATTAACACTGCAAACATCGTAGTTGCCTGGACTTTAATGGGAAGGCTTTTTGGGTTGGGCGAGCCGAACTCTAGACCCTAAACCCTAAACCCTAATCCCTTAAACCCCAAACCCCAATCTGCCGAAGGCCCGGGCGTGCCGTCGACCCCGCCAGAGAAAATCACGTTTGCCCGCTGCATGGCCTTTGACTGGGCTGGCTTAGGGTTTAGGGTTTAGGGCTTGGGGTTTGGGGTTTAGGGTTTAGGGTTTCGGGTTTCGGGTTTAGGGTTTAGGGCTCAGGGTGTGTATGGGAGATAGGGTGTACCCCTAGTATACCCCGAAAACATGCCCAGTCCCTTGTAGAGGAACCCTACATCCTGGACCCTAAATATCTGGAATTGTCACAGCGCGCCGTCCGCGACGATGAAATGACTGATTCGGCTCTCATGGGAACACTAGCATCCTCAGTATACACCGGGGAAAGTTTAAAAAGCGACATGAGAACAAGGACGGCAGTGTTGGTGGCGTTGGTGATGCCGAGGATGATTTTGATGACTATGACGATGACGATGACGATGATGATGATGGTGATGAGGAGGAGGAGGAGGAGGGCGTTGATGAGGATGACGGCGACGATGAGGAAGGATGAAGAGGGGAGCAAGCCCTAAACCCTAAACCCTAAACTAGGCGTTCTCAGTTCAAATCGAGTTCAAGACTTGGAGCAATCCCAGAAGGAATTGGGCTTCTACAGTCTGCGGATCCGGACTTTAAATCGTTGTCGAAAGAATTTACTACACATCATGCTTTCGGCGTGTGGCGTACGCCTGCACATAAATTTGGTCTTTGGGTCTACTTCTATTCATGTTTATATTTGTATTCATATTTGTGTTCATATGTATATAGTGGTGAAAATCTTTTGATATCTCTAGATCTCTGAAGCTTTAGGCTCAGCTTAGCTCAGGGCCGCGAGGGACGATACCCACTTGCCATCTCCTGGTCAGGGACGTGCGCTGAGTTTTAGGATTGGCGGTTTATTTAGGGTTTAGGGTTACGTTTAGGTTGAGGGTAGAGGGTTTACGATGTAGGCGGTTACAACGTTTAAGGTTTAGGGTTTAGGAGTTGCATCCTGGATGGCACATACTTACTTGTCAGTGGTTTCGGGATTTCGGGGTTTGGTGCGTATATTTGGCTACATACTCGACTACTGAGAATAAGAGTTGTCTGAAGCCCAGCTAGGCCATGTTCATCCCAAGTAGACATAACGCCCAGAAACTCACGAAATGCAAAGAGGAAGGCCATGCCCACTAATTCTGCGCCTCCAGGAGTTCTAGGGTTTAGGCTTCAGGGCTTCAGGGTTTAGAATCAAAACCCTAGACCCTAAACCCTGAAGCCTAAACCCTAGACCATAAACCCTAAACCGAACGCCCCTTACTAAGCTCCGCCTAGACAGGTCGTGGCCACTGGCTTCTTGGAAGCACTGGACCACACCATGATGTTCCCATCCTGGCGCGCCAGGGTTGAGGGTGCAGGGTTGAGAAGGTTGATACAAGCCAAAACCCTGAGAACCCCTAAGCCCTAAATCTTAGACCTGTTTAGGTAGGTTTGAAGGTCCCCAAAAATCCCACAATTTAGGGAGCCCTACCAGAGGACAAACAGGCCGACAGCTGCGTTTGGGGGTGTAGGGTTTAGGGTTTAGGGCTTGAGGTTTCAGGGCTTATGCACCCTCACCAAGCTGCCAACAGGCTCAGGGCTCTCTTGAGGTGTGGGGCGGAGGCTTGTGGAGCTCGTTGGGATCTATGCAGGGGTTTAGGGTTTTGGGTTTAGGGTTTAGGGTTGCCTTGCCTGCCCACCCGAAGCGAACTGCTCAGAGTCCAGCACGCACACGGCATCGACGGCGTAAGTATGCCTTCTTGGACCAGGGCCGCAAGGTTGAGCATCCAGGGAGCCAGGAAGGTGCTCGCAACTTCGAAACTCAAGAGGTCTGGCCCGAAGCCCTTTAGGGTTGAAGGTTTAGTGTTGAGGGTGTACAGGACCCAAACCAACAACCCTGAACCCAAAACTGCCGAGAGCGAAACAAAGGCTAGGAGCCTGGTGAACATGAGGTGGGTGCCCTTGTCCACCTGGCGGCCAAGGCGGTTAAGTGATTCACAGGTAATTAAGCAATACACTTCTGATCATCTAGGCCTCAAGGCTTAAGGCTTAGGCTTATCTAATTTCACTTCGACACCGTTCCCTAGCTGAGCTTTTGCGTAGCTCGCAAGCTGCCAAGAGCAGCTGTAAGCAGAAGCCCTAAACCACTCAACCCTAAATTTTGGGTGTGTTTGGATATTGCGTCGGCCCTCCTGCTGCAAACTGCTAGGAAGAGCTCAGCAACTCGCATAGGTAAAAGAACAAACTCTCTGGATCCGAACCCTTCACCACCCCACACTAACTCCAAAGCTGCTGACCCCCGAAAAGCCGGCCTAATCACGCGCGCGCGCGCGCACGCACACACACACACACACACACACTCAAGAACACAACGGCAGGGAGCTGCCTTCCAGAATCGAACCGACTTGTCCGCACCCCCGGAGAGAGGCTTGCCCCTAGCGTCGGCACGAAGATGCGGTTTCGAGATTGAGGGGGCGTAATTAAGGTTGTTTTGGGGTTTGGGGGTGAGGGTTTCGGGTTTAAGGATTCGGGCCTTAGGGTTTAGGGTTTAGGGTTTAGGGGTTAGGGGTTTAGGGTTTAGGGTTTAGGGTTTAGGATTCAGAGCTTCCGGATATTTGGGAGCCAAACATGCTTGCGCCAAAATGTGGACCAGTGATGGGGTGAGGATGACATTCCCGGACTCCCGGGCCAAAACCCGAAAACCCCAAGTGTAAACCCTACACCACTCCCTAGAGGGTGTTAGGGTTTGATTAGGGTTGAAGGTTTTGGGGTTTAGGGTTTGTGGTTTGGGGTTCAAGGTTTTATCCTTTCTGAGCAAGCCCTGTCTTGATTCCAGTGTTTTAGGGCTGCAGGTCTTAGGGTTTTGCGCTGAGGCATGCTGAAGACACAACCGTTTCACAGGGGTTTGCTCAAGGTGCCATGGGATGAGGGTTTAGTGCTTTGGGACACCATAAGATGAGGGGTTCGGGGTTTAGGGTTTAGGGCTAGGGTTTTGCCAGGGAGTTGAGCCGGTTCCCTGAACCTAACAAAAGAAGCAACCCTGCCCCAAAAAGAAACAACCCTGCCCCAAGTTTCCAGCCTCAACAAACCCTGCAATTTAAGGGACACTAGTCCCGAAACCCGAAACCCTAAACCCTAATTCCGCAAAGTGAAGCCCTGAACCCTTCTGGGAGTCCAGGCTTGACAAGGAGGTCCAAAGAGGTCACCGCATCCACGTGGCCCAGCAAGGTCTCCATGCACCTGTGAATAACAGGCTTTCCCAAAAACCCTAAACCCTAAACCCTAAACCCTAAACCCCAAACCCACGGACTCCCACCCCTAGAGGTAAAGCGCGTGTGTGGGGCTCCGATAGGCCTTCGCGTCTTCAGATCCCAGATCTTCAGGGACTTGTCCGCGGAGGCCGTGTAGAACTGCGAGGCTCGGGTTTAGGGTTTCGGGTTTAGGGTTTAGGGTGTAGGGTGTAGGGTTTAGGGTTTAGAGTTTAGGGTTTAGGGTTTAGGGTTTAGGGTTTAGGGTTTAGGGTCTAGGGTTTAGGGTTTAGGGTTTAAGGAAAACCCAGCCGCCTGCTCTCCGCCGACGTCCGGGACCACCGCCGTGGTCTCCTTCATGTGGCCATGCCTCACTTCAACGCCCCTGACAGTTCAGGTTTAGGGTTTAGGATTCAGGGTTTAGGGTTTAGGGTTGAGGTTTTAGGGTTTAGGGTTTAGGGCAGAGGTTCAAGGTTCCCTAATGCCCCCCTCTACTCCCTAAGGCTCCCCAAGCTTCCCTAAGCTTCCCTAGGTACCTAAGAACCCTACAATTCTCAAACTCAGAACTTTGGAGTTGGAGTGGCCTTGGGTTTAGGGTGTAGGGTTTGGGGCTTGGGGTTTGGGCTTTCTAGGGTTTAGGCTTTAGCGTGGTAGAGTCTAAGGCTTTGGTTAGATTGTTAGAGCCTTTGTTTGGAAACCCTCCACCCAAAACCCTAAGCCCTAAACCCTAAACCCGAAACCCTAAACCCTAAACCCAAACCCTAAACCCGAAACCCTGAACCCTGAACCCCAAACCCCCCAAACCCCCCAAACCCTAAACCCTAAACCCTAAACCCTAAACCCTAAACCCTAAACCCTAAACCCTGCCCCCACAACCCAAGGCCCGATGCCGAGCTTCGCGCAGGGCTCCGACGCAGCCTGAGCAACTCCCAGGGCCACCGCACAGCAAAACCCTTCAAACCCTTGTAACCCCTGAACCCCTACACCCCCAAACAGGCCCTAAACCCTAAACCCTAAACCCTAAACCCTAAACCCTGAACCCTGAACCCTGAACCCTAAACCCCTAAACCCCTAAACCAACATCACAAGCGCGAAGCCCAAGACTGAACTCTGAAGAGGCTGGGACTGACTAAACTTGGGGTTCAGGATTTAGGGTTTAGGGTTTAGGGTTTAGGGTTTAGGGTTTAGGGTTTAGGGTTTAGGGTTTAGGGTTTAGGGTTTAGGCCTGCCTGCCCTCAACCTCCGATGCCGGCCTCCTCAAACTTAACTCCCGTCGAGATCCCACATGAATCCGCTCCTGAGTTTTTAAGGGGTTTTCGGCTTGAAGTCTCCGGAGCTTTTATGGGTTTCGAGTCTAGGGATTGGGGTTTAGGGTTCAGGGTTCAGGGTTCAGGGTTCAGGGGGTTGAGGGTTTAGGGCTTCCAGGCTCTCTTCTTTTGCCGCCCCTTCCACTCGCGCCAGGAGTTGTCAGGCTTGCCCCCCCCCCCCCCCCCCCCAGGCAGCAGATCAAGCCCCAGCTGCCCAGGGGGGTAGCCCACTACCGCGAGTGCCCCTGGAGTTTAGAATTTTGCGGTTTCGGGTTTAAGGTTTAGGGTTTAGGGGACATAAGGTCCCTTGAACCATAAAACTCAACCCGGATTTGGAACCGTGGTGCACTTTACTCCCATGCCCCTGTTGTGGTCGAAGTCAAGTAAAGCAAAGCCACAGAACTAGGGTTTAGGGCAGTGTAGGGTTCAGGGTTTGGGGTGTATAGGCCTTCAGAGCTTATCACGATTTTGAGGTTTTGGGGCTTGCAAGCCTGTAATTCACTCGAGGAGTTATAATGGCCCCAATGCCTACATTAAACCCTCAACCATGCGGGCACAGCGCGAAAGTGCTTGGAACGCAGACGCAGCCGTCTGAGCCTGTACAGTGCCTCAACGGCTGCGATGTGGGGTTCAGGGCTGAGGGTTTAGGGCTTAGGGGTTTAGGACAGAGTGTGGGGCCTAGGGTTTAGGGGTTCGGGGTTTGGGGTTGAGGGTGTTCCGGCCGTTTGTGGATTGATGAGGTTACTCACCCCGAGTGAAACAGCTGCCGGGCCCACATGTGCACAGGGCTACGGCCTGTGCTGAAGTCGCGGTTCAGGGCTGAGAGTTTAGGATTTGAGGCAGAGGGTTGAGAAGTCTACGTGGGAACTCGCAGAGACAGAGTTCTTGGGGTGCAGGCTTCTTGATAAGCTATAGAAGCAAGGGAGCTCACAAGAACCTATGACGTCCTAACCCCCATGCCATCCTCGGCCATATTTTTACGTTCCTTTCTGTCCCCTCTAACTGTGTGCACAGCACAGGCGTCGATTGCAAAAAACCGACATCAATCCGGCAGTCCCCCTTTCAAAGCTCGTTGAAGAAGGCGTCGATGTCGTCTGGCGCGAAGACCTGGTAAGCATCCAGCTGGCCAAAGTTTAGGGGGGTGACCTTGCGCATGTGAACGCCTAACCTCTACCTAGCTTAACCCTGCGCGTTAAAAATGCAGACATTACCCAAAAATGAAAGGAAAGGTGTATATCAAAGCTACTCTTGGGCGGCTGGGCCATGAGCCACCGCAACCCGCACGCGCCTGGTGGTGGTAGCTGTCAGCACATCGCACACCAGGGGCCTTGCGCCACACTCAGCTCTTCCACCCTAGCCCGAGGCCTCGGGCCATGTATGGGGAGTTCAAATTAAGCAGGCACCCCACAGCCCACCTCCACTCCCCTCCCCATGCCGGTCGCGGAGGGAGCGGACGGTGCATTGGGTGCAGGGCCCCACTTCCAGCGGCTCCATCCCCTCGTATGCCCTGCTGTGCCTTGACCTGTGAGGCAAGCCTGCTCCGTTCGCCCCAAAACCCCCCCCTCTATGTTGTCCCCCCCCGGGTTCTGGAAGTGCTCCCTGCTGCCGTTCAGGGTCACGTAGAACAGCCTTAAACCCGAAACCCCGAACCCTAAACCCTACCACCAACAAAAATAGCTCGCCCGCAGCCTCAGTGACGGCTTCTGCGTCTCCAGCTGCCAGGTCGAAGAACTCGACGCAGCCCTTGGCAGCTAAGGGTCTAGGAGTCCAGGGAAAAGGGTTGGGATGTTCCTTCTGATACTAGCAGTCCTTAATCGGGAATATGGTACCCGCCATTTCAATCCCTATTAAGGGTTTAGGGTTTGGATTTTAGGGTTGTTGGTTTGGGGAGGACTTAGGATTGAGGGTTGCGGTTAAGGTTTAGGGACCCGGAGAGAGCTGCCAATGCACATCGGGACTCAGAAGCTGCGATGCAAGGAAGAACCACTCAACCCTAAACCCTAAACCCTAAACCCTAAACCCTAAACCCCCACACCCCAAATCCTCAACCCAACACTAAACCTCGAACCCTGCCAAGACTATCCTGCCGCCGCATGTGTGCCACCCATCCCCAAAACCTTAAATCCTGAACCCTTAACAGGGACCAAGAGCCCAACAAGCCCCCAACACCCCCAAAACCCAACCTGCTCAAGTTTAACCCCTAAACGCTACACCCTAAACCCTAAACCCTAAACCCTAAACCCTAAACCCTAAACCAAGGCAGAAGTCAACTGAGGTAGGCACGTCGGCTCTTCTGGGCCTCTGGTGGGGCCAACCCACCATGGGTTCAGGCTTTTGCGGTCTAAGGTTTAGGGTCTTTTGGTTTTGGGGTTTAGGGCTTAAGGTTTAGGATTTCGGGTTTAGGGCTTCGGGTTCGGGTCGCTTTTTAGGGTTTAGGGTTTGGGGTCCCGAGTTTCGGGGCACCATTTCAGGGCTTAGGCTTTGGGGTCTGCTGGGGTTCAGGGCTTCGGGTTGAGGGTCTTTTGGGATTTAGGGCCTTTTGGGGGTTCAGGGCTTCGAGCGATCCTCTGGGGTTTAGAGTACAGAGGTGAGGGTTGCCGGTTTAGGGTTTAGGGTTCAGAGTTTCGCGTTTAGGAGGATAGCTGTGTGTTTGTATATGTAGTTTCCTATACATGTATGAACAATGCGCGTTCATCAAGCTCCTTACTCGAAAGCCAATAGAAATTGCCCCTCGGTAACAACAAGGATATGTTGTTTTTTTTTGAGGGTGGGGCCGGTGAGGTGGAGGGGGGGTCCAAAAAGTTCAATGTGTAGATATATACATACATGTGAACACAGGGCTGTTGGTTTAGAGTACGCTCGAAACCTCAAAAGAGGGAAAGCCTAAAGAAGGAAATCTTAAACAAAAGAAGGAAACCCTAAACCCTTACCTCCAATAGAAGGAAACCCTAAAGCCTAAACCCTCAACCATACACCTAAACCCGAAACCCTCAGCCCCAAGAGCAGGAACCCTCAACCCTAAACATCGATAGAAGGAGCAGAGTAACCTGGGAAGGTTCAAGAGCCAGCCCCAAACCCTAAACCCCAAACCCTAGACCCTAAAGAAAGGGAGTAAGGGCCTAGGCTGGGTCCTGTCATGACTTCACCCAGGCACCCTCTGGACGCCGCCGCTGCAGCCGTCACCGAGCTGTCCGGGTCATCCTCACCCGGCTCTTGGCGCTGTAAGGAATTCGGGGTGAGGGGGCTTCCCTAAACCCTAGACTTTAAACCCTAAACCCTGAACCACAAACCCTGAACCCTGAACCCTAAACCATGAACCCTGAGCCCTAAGCAGCGGCCTTTGGGCAGAGCTTGTGGTCTTCAAGGCTTGAGGGTCTAATTAGGGTTTCTGGTTTCGGGTTTCAGGTTTAGGGCTTAGGGTTAGAATGGAAGGCTAAGAGGGTTTAGGGGGTTTAGAGGGTTTAGGGTTTTGTGCTCTTGGCTCAAGGGCTTAGCGCTCAGGGGCCCACTGCACTTTGCCTTCAAAAACTCTCGGATTAGGATGGAGCCATATTTTCCAACCTTATGTGCGAGGTTCTCTGAGTTTTGGTCCCTTCTGCGGGTCCGATTTTCATATGGAGGCCTTTATCGGGTACCCAAGCAAAGCCCGTAACGTAGTTCTAAACACTAAACCCTAAACCCTAAAGCCTAAACCCTAAACCCGAAACCCTAAACCCTAAACCCGAAACCCTTCCACCAGCACCTGCGGATCGGCGCTGAGAGGCTCCAAGAAGACGTCCACCGCGCAGCCTCATTCGACGACACTTTCTGTCAGAGCTAAGGGGGTTTAGGGGCTTAGGGGCGTGCTCCTAAACCCAGCCCTAAACCCTAAATCCGAAACCCTGAACCCTGAACCCTAAACCCTAAACCCTCTACGGGGTTTGGGCAAAGGTTTAGGGCTTCGGGTTCCGGGGTTTAGGGCTTTGGGTTTAGCATTCCATCGATGTCAGGCAGTTCCGGGATTGGGTCTTTAGGACAGAGGTGTTGTGTTTAGGGTTTGGGGTTTCGGGGTTTAGGATTTAGGGTTTAGGGTTTAGGGTTTAGGATTTAGGGTTTAGGGTTTAGGGTTTCGGGTTTAGGGCTTAGGGTCCGCCGACCCTCATGGAGCCCCCCTCCCCTCCCCCCCCCCCCCCCCCCCCCCCCCCCCCCCCCCCCCCCCCCCCCCCCCCCCCCCCCCCCCCCCCCCCCCCCCCCCCCCCCCCCCCCCCCCCCGACCCGCTTTGGTGCTACCCCTACCCCCCCCCAAACGTTTCACAGAACTCTGCCGAGCAGGCTGGGATGATCTTCGAACCATGCGAGCGGGTTTAGACCTCTCAACTATGCTCCAGCGGGGTCGGCGGCTTGAGCCGGAGGCTCTTAAATCCGGGCACGCCCGTGGTCCGACGCCGTTAGGCGCCAGCCCTAGCTTTAGCTATGACGGGGGGGGTTAAGCCGCTGACCCGCTCCTGGACGCATTTTTTGGGCGCCCCATGGGGGGTCCCAAAAACGACCCCGGAGAGCATCATCGACTCTCTTTTTCAACTTTGGCCAAATACGCGTTGTTGATGTTTTTTGGGTGGCATTGGCCACCCCAAAGGACCCCCACAAGAGCGCACATCATGAGCATCAGCGGGTTGGGTTTTGGGTTTCGGATGCGGCTGAGAGCTTGGAAAACACATCGCTGTAAATACCGTGGTTTTCGTGCTGTTACGGACATTTCCGTTTTGAGGCCGGCATATGCCCCTATAAGCCATGCATGCCTGGAGGCCGGAGCCGCTGATGCTCATGATGCGCGGCCGGGCGGGGGGCCAGGGTGCGCATCACCGAGGCTTCGTTTCTCTTTGGGGACCCGGGGGGCGAGCATCAGCAGCATCAGTGGCTCCGGAAAGGGTTTCGGGCGGCAGGATTTCGAAGGATGCTGGCATAACTCCATAACATGGCACTCGACATGCGCGCACACGCGCGCGCGCGCGCCTGCGCGCGCGCCGTTGTTTGTTGTTGGGGGCCAGGGTGCGCATCATCGAGGCTTCGTTTCTCTTTGGGGACCCGGGGGGCGAGCATCAGCAGCATCAGTGGCTCCGGAAAGGGTTTCGGGCGGCAGGATTTCGAGGGATGCTGGCATAACTCCATAACATGGCACTCGACATGCGAGCACACGCGCGCGCGCGCGCTTTCGCCGTTGTTTGTTGTTGTTGTTGTTGTTGTTGTTGTTGTTGTTGTTGTTGTTGTTGTTGTTGTTGTTGTTGTTGTTGTTGTTGTTGTTGTTGTTGTTGTTGTTGTTGTTGTTGTTGTTTTGTTGTTGTTGTTGTTGTTGTTGTTGTTGTTGTTGTTGTTGTTGTTGTTGTTGTTGTTGTTGTTGTTGTTGTTGTTGTTGTTGTTGTTGTTGTTGTTGTTGTTGTTGTTGTTGTTGTTGTTGTTGTTGTTGTTGGTGTTGGTGTTGGTGTTGTTGTTGTTGTTGTTGTTGTTGTTGTTGTTGTTGTTGTTGTTGTTGCTGTTGTTGTTGTTGTTGTTGTAAGATTCTGGCCCAAGATGAGGATTTTATTTCTCGTAGCCGTAGCGAGCTTTCTTGGGTGCCTGGGTCCCAAGTCCCAGGGTCAAGCCATGGATCAGAATCGAGGGTTTCGGGAAGTAGCGCCCCCCGATGAAGCTGAGCAGCATGCGCAGCGAAGTCAGCTAACCATGAACAAAACCGGCAAGCGAAGCTACCAAAGAGCTTGTAAAGTTGCCCAGGCGAAGGGAGCAGCACTTTACAAAGGCCGACTTCTGACCGCTCAGGCTCTAGGAGCCCATGAAGACCAATTTGCAGTCTCTGAGAAGCCAGAGAAGCAATCTTTTCAGCCGATCAGACAGTATCACCACAAATTTGAAATTGAGGTTTTATCTTGGAACGCAGGTTCAATAACGAGTCGAGTTTGGAATGAGCTTCTGGCCATTTTGGCAACACCAGAATATCAGAACATCAAGCTTGTGCTGCTGCAAGAATCCCACTGGCAGCAGGACCAAACCTACAGCTCAGGTCCATGGTCAGTCCTCACCTGTGGCTCTGAGAGTAGACATAAAGCCGGCCTCGTTGTCCTTGTGCATCGATCCGTGGCCCAGCTCTCAGAGATTCGCAGCACCACCATAATTCCAGGGCACCTGCAGCATGTCATGATTCCTTGGCAGAGGTCTAGGATCCATCTACTCAATCTGTATCAGCATGTTTGGGACTCCAAACTCTCCAAGTTGGACAATAGACGACGGAGGAAGGATGTGCTGAGTCAACTTGAGACTCGCCTTCGCAGAGTGCCTTTGAGAGACTTTATGCTTGTTGCCGGTGATTTCAACTCACATGCAGTCACAGAGCGTCCTTTCATTGGGCCCAGTGTGCCTCGCCGAGCCAGATTTGCCAATGCAGATATTAGATCGCTCCCAGAACTGTGCAGATCTTGTGGGCTGACAGCGCTCAACACATGGGCCTCCAGCCATAAAAGCACTTATGCAAACAGCGATGGCACATATGAGTCTCAAATTGATTTTCTGCTAGTTCGACTGCAGGATGCCCGGAGGCGGTCGAAGGAGGCTTCCTCCGATAAGAATTTTCCAGTTGCAGCGTACCGGGATGGCTCCAAGCACTTCCCGGTCAGAGCCAAACTGTTTGTTCCTCCATACAGTCCTCCCCCAAGCAAACCAAAGCCCTTTGATGCCACTGCACTTGATGCCAGCTTTAGACGAAAAGATGAAGACTGGCAGGCTTATTCCAAGCACCTAACAGCTGAAGTAGTCAAGAGTGTGGCTGAGCAGAACTCTTGGCAATCGATCGACAGGACGATGGTTCGAGTCACTGCTGAGCAATTTCCACCGCCTCGCAAGGCTCAGCCAGTTGCAGGGCCCATTCAGCAGGCTTACTGGACAAAGGTGCGCCAAATTCAGGAGCACAAGCGATCCGGTAATGGGCAGTCTCCTGAGTGCCAACAGCTAATCAGCGACATAAAGACAGAGGCCCAATCTTTCAAAAAGTTGCAGAAGCAAAGAAAACTTGAAAAGCAGGAGAGGCTCCTTCTTCAAGCCCAAGAGGACAAGAGACAGCAGTCTCACAAACTGTCCCAAGCCCTTAGAAAGCTGGCCCCATGGAAACCTGCTCAAAGGGTCAATCTCAGGGATTCAGCAGGTGAGCCCCTAGATGCGAAGGCCTCGGCAAGTGCGATGCGAGAGTATTCGAGTCACATCTTCTCCAAGGGATCTCCCCTGGATCCGGTGGCAGCCAGACCACGAGAGGCTGTCAATGCCTCGCAGGTGGCCGAGCAAATAAAAACAATTCCGGTGGGCAAGGCGGTTCCCAGCATGTCGGCCCCGGTCTCGGCCTGGAAGAGCTTAGCGCCTGAGGCTCATGTGAAGATCGCTGATCTGATAAACACAGAGGTTTCTCAGTCAGATATCTCACCGTACTTGAAGGACCCCAGAATTGCATGGATTCCAAAGCCGGGTAAGCCAGCTACAGCTATGAAGAACTTGAGGCCCATAGGAGTAATAAGTGTTCCAGGCAAAGTGCTTGCAGGTGCTGTCAAGACTCGCATAGCACCGGCACTGCAAGAGCGCTCACAGCTTGAGCCGCAGTTTGCATATATTCGGAAGCGAGGGGTGCGAGATGCCATTGCAAAAGCGTGTCAGCATCTGGATCTCGTGCAGGAAATGCGCCAAGAGCATCGCCGGGATATGCACAAGGCACAGCAAGGTCAGAGAAGGCTCCCATTGGCAGGGGCCTTAACAGTCTCCGTCGATCTGAGCAAAGCCTTTGACTCTGTCAACAGACAAGAGTTGCTTGAAGCCTTAGACAAGCTCAACATAGATCAAACCACTAAGGACTTTGTTGTACAACTCCACTCCTGTACATCGTACAACATGGGCACTAATGGGCTTGAGTTCAGTGTTCCTACTTCTTCGGGAATAAACAGGGATGTAAATTAGCTCCTGCATTGTGGTCTGCCTTAACCTTGCTAGTCATGGACAGGATGGAGAAGAAGTGGGGGCCTGGCAGCAGTCAGGCAAGAGAAATACTCACTGTCTTCGCTGACGATTTTCTCCATCAGGAAACTTTTACAAGCTTTGCCGAACTGCAGCAGGTACTCACTCGGCTTGAAGCTTTGTTTCAATCCCTCGAGGAAGTCGGCCTTGAAGTCAATCCAGCGAAATCCAAGGCACTGCTCATGGTGCAAGGCACTCAGCAATCCCTCTTCCGCAAGCAATACACCAAACGATTAAAAAATCAGCTCCATTTGGTTCTTCCCTCGGGGCATCAGATTCCGATTCATCATCAGCTGACCTATCTAGGAGTGCAACTAAGCTATGGTGCTTACAAGGATCAAACAGTAGACTACAGGATTTCTCAAGCCCAAGGCAAATTTGAGCTCCTTAGGAGTATCTTGTGCACGACGAAGGCCCTTGACGAGGCGAAGAAACTAGAGATCTGGCGAGTGTATGTCGAGTCTTCGCTCTTGCATGGCATAGTCTCCACGGGAATCACCCACACGGGACTGCAAAAGCTCCAGAGCAAATATTCTCGGATTCAGCAGCATCAGCATTTTAGTCGCATGGAAACCACAGAGCTGTTTGAGCACCACAAGATCCAAACTCCTCAGGAAGTTCTTCTCAGGCAAATGAGGAACTATCAGGATGCGATGGATGCTGCCAAGCCAACAGGCAACTTACAAACGATCCA